>CM060247.1:71009978-71222064 GCA_030684275.1 Acipenser oxyrinchus oxyrinchus | reverse complement strand
ACGGCAGACAGGAGAAGCAGACATCTGGGCAGAGAAGTTTGGAGCGGTAATACCGCCGACCGGGTTGTCATGGAGTTGGCCCGGAAGGGCTGGTTGAACTGGTTGCGTGGATCTCGGCCCGGGAAACAGCAAACAGATCATCATCCGTCAAACGGAATAATCCAGAATGCAGACCATGATGCGTGCATGTATGATGAAATCAAAACGCAACTGAGAGATAAGTGAAGAGGGTATTTATAGTGCTAACAATTTAATTGGCTAATGTGTAAATTGAATGATTCAATTTGGTGATGCGGAGATTGGAGTCTGACCCTCCTCCCGAACTTTAATTATAAATTTCATTTTTAATAAAACAAACAAATAAAAAAAAACTGTGACTGAAGACTTCCAGCATGGCTCTCATGGGAATTAAGCCATATTTAAATAAAATGGTTATTTTATGAAAAAAAAGCAATGTAAGCTTTAATAGTTTAAGCGTTGTCTACTTAAAATCCATAGAATAAAATATCTAAAATGTGGTAATATAAAGTGTACTATGCTAAAGCTTTGTCTCTGTTAGGTTTTGGTGATGAACATGTTCAGGAGGTTAGTTGTTTTCAATTGTTAAGTCTGAACATAAGAAATTGATTTATCTGAGCCTTAAGAAATCAAAAATGCACTTTAACTTTGCAAGTTCCCTATAAAGATTTGCATTTCTCCTGTGCACAAACTCTATACTCTATTGCATTTTAAGTAAAAGAAACATGCTTGGGCATGTGTTACACTAAAATGAATTCTTTTTTTGTATGCTTTTCTATGTTCTAAACCAACATGACGCATATATGTCCATTACAGTAGATATACATAAAGTACAAATGCCTGACTGTGGTATTATGATTCATATACATACAAAATAACTGTGTTGCAGACAGCTGCATCCAGGCCCCAAACCCATGTTTGACTGTTCAACTATACACTTCCTTTATGACTCAGACGAGGATAACTGCAATAGACCGTTTCTAAGGAAACATCATAAATATTTTTGGGAACTTGGAAAATGGACAAAAATAACTAAACCAGGGTGTGGTTTGTACTTTATTGCAGTTTTAATCATCAGTGTATAACTTTCTCAATATACTTTCATTAACATTTCTTTAGGGACAGTGTTATATTCAAGTGTTGCATTGCACAACACTCTTGTGAATCATGTTTGATTTAAAGTAAAGAATATCTAAGATGTGATAAACATAGTCTATGGATAAGACAACAGCAAAGTGTTCTCCTATACGTTGAGACTACGGTAATTGTAAAAATGGTCTTGCTTGCCTCCTCCCAACAAGGATGGCTGGTGGATGACTTCACAGACCCTGAAGAAACACACAGACAGGCAGTACTGGGGTTGAAACTGAGGCGCTCAGTATTTTATTAAATAAACAAAACAAAGATTTAAACAAAACAAAAGGCTTTACATGAAAAAAAAGAAAAGGGCACGTTGGCCAAACAATGATTAAACACAAGTATTTATATGTAGCAATTCTGTCTATCTCGATTTAGACACACGTCTTTCGTCTCACCTTTCTGACACTCTCTCCTCTAATGAGCCTGAAGTGGGTCTTTTATTCTGTGGCTGGAGCCCTAATTACCTATTAAACAATTACCTTATTAAGGCTCCTGCCACATTCCCACGAGCTTTATTAAGGATGGGGATTCAACCCCACCCATACCAAATACACATTATGAGACCGGCTTTTCGCCTGTCTCCAATAATAAATAATAATGGCAGACGATTTTCATCTGTCTGCACACAAACACAATAATAATAATAATAATAATAATAATAATAATAATAATAATAATAATAAATACTTACATAAATAAATACACAAGGAGTGCAGTTATTTTCATTTAAATTCAGGCTATAATCAACATGTTAAATATAATAGTCTCATATTAACTGTACCATGCTTGGACTAAGCCTGACTTCTCTCTGTTTCTAAAAATCCCCTGCGCAAACAGGTTTGAGACACCCTGTTTACCTGCACGGCTAGTTTTAAATTAACCCCTTCTCTGCTGAGGTCCTGGTGACGCCCTGTGCTACAGGCATTTTGTGATTTTGGGACTTGTCTGTTTTACATCAAAATTACTATATGTCCCTTTTTTAGATACCCCTGGCAAACTATATATTGTTTTTTTGCAAAGTTTTTGTGGTTTACTTGGTCATGTGACCACAAAATACAGCTATTATTGTAAACAAAATGCTACTTTTCATAAAATGCATTATACCTGTATCACATTTAGTCCCTAAAATGCTAATGTTTGGTGTAAGAATGTAGAAACTTTTAAGCTGCTGGGTGTGCCTGTGCCTTTGGGGGTCTGCTTGCTCTAGACAGGCAACTTTGACTTTTCCATTTCAAAATATGCAGCCCACGGTCCATAGCACCCACCCCAATTTCATGTGCCCAGTGTGCTGCTAAAGAATGAGATACCTTATACTTTTTTTTTTTTTAAAACTGCACAAAGGTAATGTTGCTGCATGACATAAAAACAAGTGACTGGTGTTTATTTAGTCTTTCCAGTACTCATGTACTGTGTGGTATTTTTCAAAACACTGGCTGAGAGGGACAGCGGGGACAGTAGTACTGTGTATCCCTCCACATGCCCTTGCAGAAACACACAGGGCACCTTTTTTGTGGCTTGGCTTTTTTCTCAGACTGTGGAAGTAGTCGTATAAAATGTTGTTCATTAAGTCTTGCTGATGTTTCCACTCTTTCAGGCATTTGTTGTGCATCAAACAGGAGGCTTGGGATCACAGAGGTCTGAAAGTCCAGAAAAGTGAGCCGATTCTCTGGAGCCATACTGTACATTACATGGCTGTTGTACAAAGAAATCTGGACCATGTACGTGCCATGTTTTTTGTACCATGCCACGGTCTTTCTACAGTTTCTCTCCAACCAACTAAACCAGACACAACAAGTCTGAGTTTAAGTTTCAACAGTTGTACTACTATGTGGCACTACATTATTTGCATTGCCAGCATTTGACTACCTAAAGTTTGATTAAACTTTTTTTTGTATTATTTGCTCATGACTGCTGTTTAACTGTAAACAGCAGCTAATGCATTTGTGACCTTAATGTGACCAGCGCAGTGCCATATGGGATATCGAGTTTTCTTAAACAAAAAGGGGTTGCTAGTCTTGTAGAAACACACTGAAGTTATTATTATTATTTTTTTTTTTAATTGTCTCCAAATGCAGAATTCTGTGTAAACATGACTTCTGTGAAAGCTTTTTACTGGGATTTTTTCTTTTTTTTTTAATCGGGCCTACTACACATACACACACACACACACATAATATTATTACTGGAGAGTGCACATATGCATAGCAAATAACTTGCACAGTACAGTAATCTGTGACCCCAGTTTATAGCCTACAGTGTCCATTTTCTTAAATTATTAATTATTATATATATTATTACCTCATTCACGAAAGGAAACAAAATGCTACAGTATAGGGACGAGGCCCTTATCCCACATAGCATATTGTGTGTGTGTGTGTGTGTGTGTGTGTGTGGTTTTTTTAACGCCCACCCCTCCTGTCAGTCTTCTATCTTCAATATGTTGTTTTTTAATTATAATGATGTGTATAATTTTGGTCATGATCAAGAACTGGTGTATTTATACAGCATGCAAATAAGGTGGTTTAATTTATAGAGACTGCAGTACAGAACTTGTTAATTCCTGTTGAATTATTATTATTTATTTCATACAAGAAAGCCCTTACCCAGCGCAACTTAACTCTTACAGTTGTCACAAAAAATACATGTTTCAAGAATCACAGCATGCCAGCATTGTGCTCAACTTTAACTTGGAATTCTAACAGCAGGATATTGTACCCAGGATTTAATTTTGAACAGAACAAGATATGCTTTCCTCAGTATTGCAATTTGTATTTTGAACTATGAAAACTGCCACTGAAAAATTGCGGAATTTCAAATAAGACGAGCTGTTGTTGAATGCGGTTCTGAAATGAGTGGACTTGCAAGTTTTTTTTTTTCACACAACACTGGAATTTTAATTTGATGTACAACTGACGGCGAGTCTGAGAGTTTGTGTAAATTTATATACGTAGCTTGTGTAAGTGTGGGTATTTATTAAGGACTCTGATACATCGTTAATCAATTAAATATGTTTTATTTAACACAAAATAAATTCTACCGCCCCATGCAAAAACAGTTCAACCCTGTTTACATTGCCATCTTGTGTGTCTGTCTCCAGTCTAGACCACAACAGCAAAGCAGGAAGTAACGTCCTGTCAAATAATGCAGTAAGTAAACAACTTTACTTTTTAGACTAAGTCCCCCTAGCAAAAGCAACAAGGCTTATGCAGTATTACAAATATAAGTTACCGATTCTCTTAAATTATACAAATAAAACATAGTAAATGCAGTTCATCTGTTATACGTTGTTCAGCTTTGTATTTCTGCTTACACTAGGATAAACAATTGATAAGTCTATTATTTTTTTATTACAGGTTCGTAGTTTGTTATTATTTTGTTTTTTTAATGCAGACCTTTCTTTGTAAAAGAGAGGTACTGCATAGCTGGTCTCAGGCCTGCAGTTCTACATTCTGGATCACTGCTTAGCTCGGCTCAGACATAAGTTAACAAGAGAATCAATGGGCGACCGAATGTTCTAGCATTTAACCGAAGTGCGCAGATGTATTTTCATAGTTATGAAAAAAATAACCACGAATGCGCGAAGAAAAACCCAAATATCTCGGTAATTACTTGATAGATTTTGTTGTTTCCAAAAAAAGGCACTCCTCATTAACGAGTTCTACTAGCCTACCAAAGGAGGTATTTAAACTCGCAGCCGTTTTTTCGTTATTTGAGCTCAAAAAATAATTTGTAAAAACTATTTTTTACGGCATTCTATAACTTTAAAACTACCAAACGGATTTTCACAATCTATACCAAAAAAATTATCTGTGACACGGACACCAAGCGTGCCAAATTGTCCCAATCAGTTTTGAAACGGCCAAGAAAACATACCCCTCAAAATCAGGTTTAAACAATGAAACTGTCTGTCACTCTTACTATAACTATCCACCTAACCCTGGGAATGAATTCTGGCCATCTAGTCCAGAGCACTCTGTTCCCTTTACACTTCACCCTCACAGATCAGGAGGGAGATTTATCACCAAGAATCATTCTGTCTCTATCACATATCCCACCGCACAGAGTGCAGCCAAAGGAACACTCGACTGAATCTACCTTTCCCAACCAGGTTAGTTCTACCGGGCAAGTCAGGCCAGACAAAGGGAGCATTGGTTAAATATCTGTCCCGTTGTTGGTATGGCAACAGGGCAGCGGTAGCAAATCTACCCCAGCTGGGGGCCAAACACGGTGGTCTCGGAGGTCTCCATCTGGGTCCGGGAGATGGTGGTACGGGGAGTGGTTGTACTGGGAGAGGAGGCAGTACTTGGCTGCTCCGTGGTACTGGAGTCTTCAAAGTCCTTGGCCAGTTTCACTGCAGCTTCCAGGATGTTGGGGTTATGGCATATCCATGCTTGTGCTTTGGCGCTGACCACATGGCAAAAGTGTTTCACTACCATTGCCTCGCCCATCAGTAGGCTTGTCTTCTTGGTGGAGTTCAGCCTGTGTACCATGTTGTCACACTTCTGCGCGACCACCCTGGGGCGTGTATCCGGGGATCTTTCGTAGTCCCTGAACCGTACGTGGTGTGTTTCCCCCATGATATTGAGAAGGCGGAGGATAGCTAGCTTTACCAGGTCGTACTGGGCAGCTTCATTGTCCGTCATGGCCTGGTATGCTGCCTGAGCCTCACTGATCAGGCAGGGTCCCAGCTGACTCGCCCAGAACTCCTATGACCATGAAGAGGTGGTAGCCAGCCACTCAAAAGCGACCAGGTAAGTTTCCGGGTCATCCTCTGCCGTCATCTTCCGTGCCCGTGCCTTTGGGGCCATCATTACGTCTCCCGCTGGTACATTCAGCATCATTGCCAGACAGACCCTCTCGATCAGTGCCGTGTACCTTTCCTCTCTCCGTCTCTCCTTGATCTTCTGTCTGCCATCCTGCGCCTCCAACAGCGTAGACAGTGAAGCGTGATCCATCCCTTATTTTTGACACCACATGTGCAAAAGTGATTTGCAGTGCGGAGGTGTAGAGGTGATGCAGTGCTCAAGACAAGGACAAACAACAAAGTACTGGTGAAATGATGGTTTATTCAAAAGACCTTTTTACATGGCACCCTCACAGGTCAGGAGGGAGATTTATCACCAAGAATCATTCTGTCTCTGTTACAGTATAACAGTATCACTTTTTTACTTTTAAACATTGTTCTGTCTACAAGGGGGTTTTGTTATAATCTTAAAGTTATAGTTTTTTTTTAATCGCTTTGGTACTATTTTCACAAGTATGTGGTAAAATTTCACAACTCTTAGTACAAAACTCAAAACAGATCATCAAAAAGGCTGTTTTTTCAAAACTTTAAGCACATTTTCAGTTGACTAAATACAACACACAAAATCACACAGTAACTTTTTCACCAAACCTAATCAGTGTTTCATCTAGAATTACCTTTCATATAAAGTAATTGCCTTTCACAATGCAATGTTCACAGTACTTTTCATATGATTCTCTTCTCATTTGTTTAAATACATTTGACCATCACTTAATCCAACTGCTCTTAATGGTTAATCACTTAACCGTTTGGTAAAGCTATAGATTTTAAACTGGTTTGTCTACTATATATGGATTTTGAGAACTGCAGAAATAAAATGTGTGTTTGTAAAGTATAAACATCTAAATTACATGTATGATACATGATAACCATACATAATGACTACTCATTATTGCTAATTGATTTCACATAGTGGTAACCACAATTGGTCACCGTATAAAAGGGGGTGTGTGAACACTTGCAATTTCTTTTAACATGGAGCAGGATAGACAGCAAGGGAGAGGAAGAAATCAAAGAGCTTGTGGACAAGGGGCCCTTCAGAGAGGTGGGCATGGGCCCCATCAAAGAGGTCAAAGAGGTGGGCATGGGACATCAGAGGGAGGGAGGCAGACGGCAGGGAACTGTTGTGTCTAATGAAGTCTGGGCCATCGTCGTTGACCATGTGATAAACAAAGGCCGTACCATGGCAGAGGCTGCCAGATTAGTCCACCCCAATCTGAAAAGTCAACTGTCAATTCGATCATGAGAACATTTCGCCAAGAAAACCAGTAAGTCTACAGGATATGCACTATGCTTTACCATTACATTTACAGTAAATGACATTTTGTAATGCATGTAAATTCACAAAACATGTTACAGTATTCTTACAGTATGATCTATTGACAGTATACTTTGTTCTACCCTCAGAATTGACAGAAGACCCCATGGTGGTGGCCGTGGCCGTGTGCTGACCGACCAGCAGGAGTGGGCAGTGGTGGAAATGGTGAGGGCCAGGAATGACATAAGGCTGTCTGAAATAAAGCAGGACATTGAGGAGAACGATAACACCTTTGCCAATGTGGCATCCATCAGCCTACCAACAATCGCCCGCCTTTTGAAGAGGCACCAGGTACCTATGAAACACATTTACCTGGTGTCTTTTGAGAAAAACAACAACCAGGTGAAACAACTGCGGACCGAGTATGTTCAGGTACAGCACTATATACTGTATTACTGTTACTATTTGATGCACGTGCTACTTCACAATATCATATTGGAACTATACTGTAACAAGAACTAACCAAAATATATTTTTAGAGGGTGATGGTGCTTGATGCTGCAGCGAACCATCACAAGTATATCTTTGTTGATGAAGCGGGCTTCAACCTGGCCAAAACTCACTGTGCCGTGGGTGGAACCTCATCGGCCAACGGGCGACCGTACAAGTGCCCAGACAACGTGGGGGAAACATCTCCATGTGCGCAGCTATCTCTGAAGATGGTGTGGTAGGACGTAGGCCATTACTTGGATCCTATAATGCTGCACACCTCATTGTGTTTCTCAATGAAATTGAGCAGGTCTGTCAAGGTGAAGGGGTCACCTATGTCATTGTGTGGGACAATGTCAGGTTCCACCATGCAGAGGTGGTTCAGGCATGGTTTCGGGCCCATCCCCGATTCGTGACCCAATACCTGCCCGCATACTCTCCTTTCCTCAACCCTGTTGAGGAATTTCAGCATGGAGGTGGAAGGTGTACAATCGCCATCCCCATGAGCGTGCCACCCTCCTTCTGGCCATGGATGAGGCATGCGACAACATCAATGCAGACCAATGTCAAGCTTGGATTCGCCATGCCAAAAGGTTTTTCCCATGGTGCATGAACAATGAGGATATTCACTGTGATGTGGATGAGAATTTATGGCCAAATGCTCAAGACAGGCTTGATGCAAATTAATGCATGCTAAACGTTATGTTTTATTTTCATTCATTTAATTTGTTTCATTTAATTTCTTACATTTGATTACAGACAGTACACCTATGTTCCAATTATATCTGAAAAATAAAATGTTTTTTTTTGCATGAATGATTGTAGAGGATGTCTTCATTGATCACACCTTTGATTACACATTGGATAGATATTATGGAAATTATAGATTTTCTGTCAATTTTGTTGGGTAATGTAAGTGTATTGCCTAATGTGAAAACTGTGTAATCTACTGTAATTTAGAGTACTGTAGCATATTACTTTCAGCACTTCTAAGGGTGATTTGAACCACGTATCTTACATTGTTTGCTATTGGATTAACTGGTAATTAAAACGACTAAATTGAAAAGATATCATTATGTTGTGTTTTGGTGATTAAACCAATGTTCTCATTACATTTCACAATAAACTTATATTTTGAATCAATGGTTGTGTGGTGAGATGTTTACAATCCAAATGAATGCACAATGACAGGTTTTGAATGAAAGACTGGCTGCGTTACAAGTGTGATCAGTTTGGAGTTTTGTACTAAGAGTTGTGAAAATGTACCACATACTTGTGAAAATAGTACCAAAGCGATTAAAAAAAACTGTAAATAAATGCGATGCCTACTTCTGCCAGGGTTAACAGACTTCCTCAAGCAATAGTGCTTATTAAAGATAGGGGAAGACCCTCTTTTTAAGTCTGACCAGCTTTAACAAAGGCATACAGACATGTTTTTTTTTCTAACATTAACATTTGTTCAGTTTTCTTAATTCAAATTGTTATTCTGCTCATAATTTGCTGCAATAGTATTTCTACTGGTTGTATATTCTTTAAAACACAATACAATTATTACAATATTCTGACACTGTCAGTTAGTACTGAACTTCTCTCATTTTTAACTGTACTATATTCTTTCAACAATAATAATGTTATTTGTTTAACAGTTTAACTTTAAATGATTTTATAACATGTATTTCTAATTCAGATACTTCAATATAGCAATCTCTTTTATAAATTCTAATTTTATTTTATTTCATTGATATACAAAGCAGGCAAGAGGTTAATTTTTAATTAGGCACCTGCTTAGCAGCAAATGCAACCTTGAATATTAAAACAGACCAATTCAATTGTTCCTGGCATATTAACTGTGCTCCATAGATTTTGCCATTCTGTTCTCACTGGATTAAAATGTTTGAGGCTCTGAGTCTTAATTAAAAAAGATGCTTTTGCCTGATAAGGGAGGTTTGGAACTTTCAGAAGGTCAGTCTGATCTTTTGATACCAGGAGATCTCTTTTTTAGACCTTACAAAGGATAGAAAATACAGGATCCTACAACATTACTATTAGCAATGTATTTCATTCTATACCATCGAATCCATATCTAATAAGTCAGCTCGTTCCCAGCAAGTTTTGAATTCTTCTCCTGGCTCAGCTCGAAGAGGCTCTGCGAACACCACACAGACCTGTGCATCCAGCATTTTACATCACAGGTGTGGGCGACCAGGGTCTTTACTTGATACATTGAAGACACTTGTACATGTTTGGCAGGAACACCTTCCTTACATTCTAGCACACCTAAATGAGCCTACTTAACTGGATGATCACGTTCACAGCTTATGCATTCAATTCTTTTCACACTATCTGGGTTAAGTGTGAAAATGATATTCCTTCATGGCCATTACATTCAAATAGAATTCGACAGTGCCTGACCAAGTGACTACAGGCCGGGAAAGGTTTTGACTTTGTCATTGATAATCCGCCCTGGCACTTTATCACACCCACATTTTACAAAAGGATTGCTTTCAACCTCTCTCTGAAGAATCAGTTCTCTACCAGAAACAATGGTTCTGGATCGATAACTGTTTCCTTGATATATTTCATGTTGTTCACAGAGGGTAATTTTCGGAAGTACCCCCTCCATCCACAATACAAGTATGGGCCAAAAATTCACTATTTTTCATATCACTTGGTTTCCAACCTATTTTCTCTTGCACATCATCAGTGGGCAAACACATTTTAACTGAATCTGGGTCCATCAAAGAACTGCACACCCTTGCAACAGAGGCCTTCCATGCAAAAGGAACATGCCAGAACCGCCTGTGACACCATACTGCCCCCTCCTCTTCATCTTGAAGGGGGCAGCACACCGTGTAATGCCCGAGCTCTCCACAGACAAGGCACCATTCCTGGCAACCGAGGTAGTCGATCCAATCGCTGGCAGTGACGTTTTTGTTCGTCTTTTCTCGGCAGTCAGTCATGTTGCTGTTTGTGTACTCTAGTAGTCACGTCTTTTATTGCCGACTTAATTTCAAAGGAATATAGCAATTTTTTTTTAAACTGTGGTGATACGGATAAAACAGCACAGCAAAATTGGCACAATTGCTGTCATGAATAGGGTTTCTCCGCACCGATTGGCTAAAAGATCCTGAGCTGTCTATAATATGAAATATGTTTTATAGATACTGCGTTTACAATCCAGCCTTGAAAGCCAACATTTTCTAATGAAATCCCTTGTGTTGCCAGCCAGATATACAATTCTGTTAGCTCTTCTGCATTTAAAATTGGAATACATACATGACAGAGACATGTTACATGGACAGACACAGGTCAATTTTAGAACATTTTCTATTATTTGAATATAACTGCAATATGAAAGGGAGATTTTAATAAAGAAAAAAATGTGCATACATTTATGAAGAGTATATGGACTTTATTTGCACACAACCACCCTGCTCAGACAAGGTGAAAATCTCAGCCAATTTTACATGATCAGCATTTTACTACAAACTAGTTACTTCATACATATATTTATCATATATATATATATATATATATATATATATATATATATATATATATATATATATATATATATATATATATATATATATATATATATATATATATATATATTTGAGGAAGCGAGGTGTGTGTAAAAGCAGATTATTATTTGTTCTTCCACTGCAAGGACTTGCACACATCCTGGTATGGAATTTAGTTATTGCTTCCACAGAGAGCCAGCAGGATCTGCTCATAATCTCCCTTGGTTTCATCCTGTAATAATTTAAAGAGGAAACATGTCAGCTGTGATAACCTCAGACAGGTTTATCTTTGAAACCAAGTGTACTTGTTTTCATTTAGTGGAGGCAATCTCTTCTTATACTGTAGGTCTACCACCTTCCCCGGTCGATAGAGAGTTAAAAAAAAAAAAATGTAATGGCTTCATATCAAACGTGAATATCAATTGAAAGCAGCTCATATCCAACAGATGTTTGCTGGTACAATATGTTACACACTTACCTGTTGGCTGAATAAGCATGTGAATTTCTGTATTCAGGTAGTATTGGTAGCAGATGCACCATGCATTCTATTACATAATTATCATGGGACACCATACAGTTGTGATGGTCAAAAACGAGACAATATCCAAGTTATATTAAGATATTGAACAAATTACCAATAACAAATTAGTCTCAGGCGCGTCAGGTCCAATTTATTTTCACACGCACAGTTTATTTTAGACGTGCTGTTTAAAAGCATTTTTTTCACAGTAAAACAGTTTAAAAGGCACTGCATATCAACAGGACACTCAGTACTGCATCTCCAGCCCCGCCCCACCCCGGTTCGCTATATTTTTCAAATACCTCTTAATAGTACATACTGATAAATCATCTCTTGATCACTCGTTTTATCACCAAACTCCTCAATAATGCTTTCCAAGTTGTTATTTTATTACTATAACATCTAAAAAAAAGCTCTGCAAATGTCTGATATTCTTTGAGCGCTGGATGCAGAAGCAGCTATCTTGTTTCTTTATGTCCGTGTTATCTATGTGGTGTCGGGGCTATCAGTATTCATGAGATACGCCCTTTTTTTCGGCTTCTCTCGGCTCCTATCGGTGTCTCTCAGCCGTTGAATGGTTTTCTCGGCTTTTTCCGGAGAAAAAACGACTAGAGACCTGTTTATGTCTTTTTGATGATTTGGGGCAGCAGTGTGGAGTAGTGGTTAGGGCTCTGGACCCTTGAGCAAGGTACTTTACCTAGATTGATCCAGTAAAAACTCCAACTGTATAAATGGGTAAATGTATGTAAAAATAATGTGATATCTTGTAACAATTGTAAGTCGCCCTAGATAAGGGTGTCTAAGAAATAAATAATAATAATAATAATAATAATAATAATAATAATAATATCGGACAAGGTCAGGGTCCGACATTGGACCGGAAAGGGAAAATTGCAATGTTGGACCAGGTCCGACATAGGACTGCAAAGGGTTAAAGAAAAAAAAAGCACAAATTGGTCATACAAAATAACAGCGGCAGCTATATAGAATTCTGAGAGAAACTTACCAGAATGGCCTGGTAAAGAGTCTTGCCATATTTTTTCTGATATTCAGCTTTGATGTCCAGCAAGTCAATTTCAGACCTGCTAATCAAAATCCTGTTCAATATCTTTTCTCTGGTTCCAGATCCCTGTGTAAATTAACAGAGGAACAATGAGCAGGCTGCTGTGGTGTTAAATCAAAGACAGTATAGGATGGCCAAATAACGATTGTGGGCACAAGCACATAGCCGTACCAGCAGTTTAACATTTGTTTATAGCAGTTGCTTGGGAACTGCTTATCCAATTGAGATGCAACTTGGTATGGACATTCCACAGCACACGTTTTATTTATAAACCAGGCACAGGCGTTGCATGGTACTAATATACTACACATGTAACTGTTACTGTACAATACAGCGATGATTTTACCACTGTCGCATTAAAATTAAGCATGATTTGAACCGTCAATTTAGGAAAAATTTAACACACTTTGTTTACCTTCATTGACAGGTACAGCTTTTCAGCAAAGAAAGCTGGTTTGTTTCCAGCACATTTGACTGTATTAAAAACAAACAAAAAACAAACAAACATATTAACCTGAATATGCAGTTCCTATCAAAGTCAACAGCACATTTAACATGCAGGAAGAACAGTACATTTATAAGAGGGTTACTTATTTTTGTACAATATCCATGACTGAACGTGACAGAGAATCACAAAATACAGTACTGAATATGAAAAGAATATCTCAAAGTGTTAGGTATTTATCATTTTGAAACCAACATGTTACATACCACTTATATGACAGCCATCTTAGGTCATAAGTGAAGGAAACCGACTTACTGGAGAAGTTTCTATTACACTGAAATTATGAAGCCAGCATCTGAAACAGCTTATATTCAGTTAAAGTAGTGGTGGCAGATTGGCTGTTTCATACAAGAACCATTTGCTCTGCATAGAACTGTTTTTTAAAACCACCATGCTTTTTATCAATGTTAAAACCGTATTGGTTTCAATAAATACATACTGTATTTTCAAAGAAAATATCTTTACATACCAACAGCAGTCAGGCAGCTTTCAATATCACCCTTCAGTTCCAGATCAAGAGCCTGCGACACATCATGTTTGCTGTATTTGCTGTATCTCTCAAATGCTAACAAATATTTAAAAAGACAGTTTTAAATGTTGGAAATAGCAGTCTGCAAAGCCTCATGTATAGTTGCATTGGATGTGCAGTATTGGCAATAGAAACTTCTGACAACTTCTGAAATTTACAAACAGCACCCCATTAATGAGGGAACCTCTCTTTACAGTGTTACAATCTGCTCTAGCCCTTGGTCTCAAAACATCTCACCACTGCACTGAAAATGAATGAACCTTTTAAGCTAAAGAAAAGAGTTTCTATAATGGCACATTTACTTAAGAATTTACAAATGATTTGTTTAAGGATATTTACTCAAAACAAAGAACATATGTACTGTATCAAGCCCTAATACAGAGCAATTCCTAATATACAGTATGGGACAACAGCATGATATGAAAGCTACAGTGTACGTGTGACACTGCAATAATTTTTAATATTTTTTTCTTAAAACCTTGATAACGCTAAGCCTTACTTTTGCGAAGCTGTGGAGCACTCCTGGTGGTGAGTATGTTGATGAAAGTCAAGCAATCTGTCCCCTTTCTCTTCTCTCCAGCTTCATACAGAGCCTTGAGATATATGGGGGAGAAAAGCTAGTTTAATTTCTATTAAAGGCCGAGTGGTTTACACTGAAATCAGGTACTAAAAGCAAAAAATAAAATAAAATATATTACTTTGATTGACAAATGTGCATTTTATTTTCCTACCATTGTGTGTTCCAAAACTGCCAGAAGGGAGAAAAAGAAAAAAAAGACTGATGAAAAACAGATTCTTACTCTGGCATCATTGTCAGCAAGATCTTCATTCACAACGTTGTCTTCATTTCTGTCTCCCTAAAGAACGACCCATATAATATTAGTAAGCAAAATTCAAAATACAAATGTTGTCATCTACTCACAGCTAGTGGTACAAATGTTCTCCTCAGGCTTCATGTTAATTCTAGTACCAACCAATAATGCCAGTATTTCAATTATTTGTTTACCCATAAAACACATATCTCCTAACTTACCTTACAAAGGGAAAGGAGTGCCCTTCTGAAGTCTCCAGATGTCTCCGAGCTAATGTCTTTTTCAAGGTTTTTTTTTCCTACAATGCAAAACAGAAAACGTGACAGCGGGTGAGTTTAAAACATGTCCACTTGTCTTTCTTACATGAATGCATTCCTTTCATTACTTTATTAAATTCCTTACAACATGTAAATGCAATAATGAAATTACCATCATTGTAGACTTTTAAAATCTCTTTGATCTCTTTGTTAGTCCTGGATGCCAGCACCTCAATAAGACAGTCTTCATCGGTTCCAAGACCCTGCAAATGGGGTGTTACAAAGAGGGATTTTTACAATATACTGACGGCTACTGCTACAACAGAGGGAAGCTGTACAATTGTACATATTGTCAGATACTAGTCCTTTTATTAAAAAAAGACTACATTAAATATTAAACATATAAATATTTGGAACACATTAAAATACAGTTGCCTGCATTCTGGTTTGGATAACAGGAGTAGATTATATTTAAGGTAAACATTAGCCTTGGTAAAATCAAAAGAAACAAAAATTTAAAAAATACATTATTAACAAAGAAACTGTTCTCAACATGCTAGTAATGGCAGTTGATGTTGTTGGCGTGACTAACCACTAATTTGAAATCTTGACAACCAAGATCATGAGCTCATGTGAAAAATCAAAATAAAATAAAGACAGCTATTCAAGTTCACATAGATCCCAAACTTAATTAAACTTAATTATTGGTTTTGGTGTTAACTTCTGCCTGCAAATCCATTAAAACACTGTTATACATAATTACAGCAAAGTAAACTTTAGAAGTTGTGATTATTTAGGCATGCTTGTATCTGAAACTCTTACTTTGCCATTACATTTAATATATACCAAAACATTTATTTATTAAAATATATTTATGCCTCTAGGGTTATACAGTGCAGCAAGATAAACAACCTTTGAAGTCCATTGTTAATATCCAAGCTCCTAAATGCACCCACTCTAATTAAGTCTTTATTCTAATGGATTCTGTTATTTATAACTATCCACATAAAAATCCTTTGTTCATGGTGTTTCGTGTTTAATGTAGATGCTTCTTGTTTCCCTAAAATAAATGTAGTAGAAAATGTGATATGCATTTCTTGTATATTTTATACATGAACTATAATTGAAAGAAATCTGTTGTTCTTAATCAACTACCAAAACAATCTGAATTGAATAGATCTGTTTAACACTGTCCCCACTAATGTTTGCAAAATACTCCAAATTAATCAATCACCCTTTGATGATATTGACCGTATGTGACTTATGTAATTGTGAACCACATACTGCAAGTAACAAACTTTCCACTATAAGCTTACCTTCATGGCAGTGTTCAACAGGTAAGCATCATACTGGGCTGGTGTTTTTAACAGGGCCAGGACCACATCTTCAAGTTGGCCAGAGAGGGCACTTTTCAGAGCAGCATCTAGAGCCTACATGACAATTAGTAAGCATGCATATATGTACAATAATTTAATAAGAAAAAAGGATTCATAAACTAATTACAAGTTCTACCTTTCCGTAAGCCTTCTGGTAAGCTTCTTTGATTTGCTGACGCTGGGCATTGCTCCTCTTCACCAGCACTTCAATAATGGTTTTCTCATCCACGCCTAAAAATTCAAACAAGGTTATGACCTCTTGCATAGTACACACTTTGTGTAAACGGACTTCTGCGGAATGATTTTTAGTTTTTATGCAAATAAAATCCCAGACGTATATTCTGAGGCAAGCAAAACACAGATTTTATTAAAGGCCTGGTAGAAGGCACTTGGTTGGCAGATGCAACATTATTTTCAGCTGTCTCAAAAGTGACAAATGTATGGGCCACCTTCTGGAGCAGACTCCACAAATGTGTCCTACCTCAAACCATCACTGGACACTTAGTCCTCAAGAAAACTTAACACCTTATACACTTTGAGTTAAATAAGTGCCCTGGTTGCTCACAGTGGATTCTGTACATTGTTACATGACTCCAATATGTCAGCCATCATAGGTCACAGGTCAAAGCGAAGTGTACAGTTGTCGCTGTGGGTTTAGAAAATACATACAAGCTCCTCTCATTGGGATGCTTAAACAAAAAAAATAAATACATAAATAAATCCAGCCAAGCTCATGTACTCAGAGTTATTATTAATGTGTCTCTTGTGAAATGTTGGAATGCCTTGTGGAATGTTGTAGTTTGGGTAGAATATGACTTAAATTCAAGATAATACATAGTTTATTTCATATGGTTTTAAGAGCTTCCAGTTTCAGGCACAGTGTCAACTTGCAGTACCAACACCGTGAGAATCGTATTCCATCATTACCTTTTACTTTGATTGCTTTGTCCAATACTGCGACATCAGCGCTCACATTAAAGTTAGGGCATGGAGTCACTGTTGGTCCTTTATGTGATGGCTAAAAGAGGTGCAAAACATAGTTAATTTAGAAATAACTATACAATATTCAAGTAACTGAAAGTGATATCATTAATGTTTTCATTTAAAATCAAATATCATTAATCTAATATCATTTAAGTTCAGTAAATGTGTTGTAGTAGTTATCTATGGCACAAAGAGCTGCTCTGTCCACATTCTATCCTAGATATTTAAAGGTCAAGGGAGGGGCTCACATGCCAGGCTCTTAGAATCAGCTGCTTTATCATGGCCAATTCTGAACAAAGAGAAATTATATTTTTTATGTAACCATAAAAACATAACAAAAAGATATTGGTTCAGTCTGCGACACTTTATTGAAATGCCTCGGGAGATGTAAAGATATCCCGAATAAGCGTCTGTTCCCAATTAAAGAGGCATGAGAGGACCTTACCTCACCTTTACATTCATAATGTACGACATGCACAAGAGAGGGTTTTTTTTTTTTAATGAAAAGAGAGAGAATGAAATTACATCACATTAGGAATAAATGTTAAATGCATCATTTGAAATACAAGGCAATTGTTTTATTTCTAAATGAAAAAGAATGAAATCACATCTTATCACAATGTGAGACACCTATAATGCTGACATGCCAGCTTTCTTTGCCACAGCAGCCTGAGAAACCACAGGAGACTCCAGCTGTGGTTTACGCAAGTCACAGCGTAATCACTGCACTGCGCTACGCCAGCCAGTCTTGCTCTGAAAAGTTATCTCGGTTCATCATTTAAAAAAAAAAAATACTGTATCCCAATTAAATGATGCGACATCCCAATGAAATGACATAAATAGCATTGGGAAGAACTGTCTCCCAGAGTTCTGTACCATTTAAGCAGAAATCCCAATTACCAGTGTCCCGATTAAGTGGCACTGACTGTACATGGATACCTACTGGATAATCGTCCAGGCCCATATACATGGCCTGTTGCAAAAATTCGCTGACGAAGGACATTTTCAGTGAAGTTTCTGGAAGAAAAAAAAAAAAAAAAAAAACATAACATAAAACACCTAACATAAAACTCTTCTGTGTTGTATGCAGCCACTGTTAGGCTTTTGATTTTTCAATGAACATTTCATTAAATGCTTTTAGGAAACAGAATCTTCCTTTAATCAGTCCAATACCCTTATGTTGTATGAAATACCCAAATTATCTTAACTAATGTATCCTTCTGATTTTAACTGAATTATCATTTTTTCCCCAGAAGTTTAAATGATACAAGTGGATCTAAACAAGAAGAATACATTTGGGGGGGGAAAAAACACACACAGACACCCAAAAATGACTACACCCTACTATTACACAATCTGTACTGTACTGTAACTGCCATGCATAGATTAGGAAAACCAGAAAAGTGACTCCTAAGATTGCCTTCAATTGGTGAGAAAAAAAAAAAACCTGTCAGTATCTTGAAAATTCAAACCGGCAGTTCTGAAGATGTAGTTTTCATTATTACATCAGACCAGATGTCAAATGATCTCCTTTCAGATTCTCTCCAAGACATTAACAAGTTTCGCAACAGCTTCATGCACAGTTTTAAGATAGTAGAAGGGTGTGCTATTAAAACAGGGAGATAATAAAATGACAGCCCAGTTTGTTGGTTTGAAAATATACAGTACTGTGCAAAAGTTTTAGGCAGGTGTGAAAAAATGCTTTCAAAATAGACATGTTAATAGATTATATTTATCAATTAACTAAATGCAAACTGAGTGAACAGAAGAAAAATCTAAATCAAATCCATATTTGGTGTGACCACCCTTTGCCTTCAAAACAGCATCAATTCTTCTAGGTACACTTGCACAGTCAGGGATTTTGTAGGCATATAGTCAGGTATATGATTAAACAATTATACCAAACAGGTGCTAATGATCATCAATTCAATATGTAGGTTGAAACACAATCATTAACTGAAACAGAAACAGCTGTGTAGGAGGAATAAAACTGGGTGAGGAACAGCCAAACTCAGCTAACAAGGTGAGGTTGCTGAAGACAGTTACTGTCAAAAGTCATACACCATGGCAAGACTGAGCACAGCAACAAGACACAAGGTAGTTATACTGCATCAGCAAGGTCTCTCCCAGGCAGAAATTTCAAGGCAGACAGGGGTTTCCAGATGTGCTGTCCAAGCTCTTTGAAGAAGCACAAAGAAACGGGCAACGTTGAGGACTGTAGACGCAGTGGTCGGCCAAGGAAACTTACTGCAGCAGATGAAAGACACATCATGCTTACTTCCCTTCGCAATCGGAAGATGTCCAGCAGTGCCATCAGCTCAGAATTGGCACAAAACAGTGGGACCCTGGTACACCCATCTACTGTCCGGAGAAGTCTGGTCAGAAGTGGCCTTCATGGAAGACTTATGCCAAAAGCCATACCTCCGACGTGGAAACAAGGCCAAGCGACTCAACTATGCACGAAAACACAGGAACTGGGGTGCAGAAAAATGGCAGCAGGTGCTCTGGACTGATGAGTCAAAATTTGAAATATTTGGCTGTAGCAGAAGGCAGTTTGTTCGCTGAAGGGCTGGAGAGCGGTACACGAATGATTGTCTGCAGGCAACAGTGAAGCATGGTGGAGGTTCCTTGCAAGTTTGGGGATTTGGTCAGAATTAATGGTCTCCTCAATGCTGAGGAGTACAGGCAGTTACTTATCCATCATGCAATACCATCAGGGAGGCATCTGATTGGCCCCAAATTTATTCTGCAGCATGACAACGACCCCAAACATACAGCGAAAGTCATTAAGAACTATCTTCAGCGTAAAGAAGAACAAGGAGTCCTGGAAGTGATGGTATGGCCCCCACAGAGCCCTGATTTCAACATCATCGAGTCTGTCTGGGATTACATGAAGAGAGAGAAGCAACTGAGGCTGCCTAAATCCACAGAAGAACTGTGGTTAGTTCTCCAAGATGTTTGGGCCAACCTACCTGCCGAAGTTCCTTCAAAAACTGTGTGCAAGTGTACCTAGAAGAATTGATGCTGTTTTGAAGGCAAAGGGTGGTCACACCAAATATTGATTTGATGTAGATTTTTCTTCTGTTCACTCACTTTGCATTTTGTTAATTGATAAATATAAACTATTAACATGTCTATTTTTGAAAGCATTCTTACTTTACAGCATTTTTTCACACCTGCCTAAAACTTTTGCACAGTACTGTATATAATAATTAAAATGTGCAAAAATGTGTTGCAGATAATGTCCGTAAAAATGGTGTAATCTAAATGAATCTACTGTAAATGCAGTAAAGTTAAACCAAGCAGGCAGCTTTCATCTTGAAAAGTTACTTTTCAAAGTAAGGAAATCCTTTGTACTCAGTCCCCTGCTGTGTATATAAATTGCCTTCACAATTTAATTTGATCATAGGGGAGGTGTTACCTGGGAAAGTCTGATATATACCCAGGTCAAGGTTCAATAAAACTAGGATTATAAATTAACTGAATTATTGTGCTAATTAACTTGTTACATCATATTTTCAATTAAAACAAAATTGAGGCATCAATGATGGAGGTAGTTACAATTTCCCTCAAAGTCCAGTACTGTAACACAGCTGCCTTGGAAACTAGAAGCAGGTGCTAAATATTAATTAAATTAATATTAATTAAACCTGCACAGAATTTGTGGTGCAGGGACTTTGTCTCTGCTAACAATTGCACATCCAGAATACTAAAATAACACCAAAAGATTAAGGATTGTTTAAACTCCAGCATAATATGGTTTCCTTTAGTACAGCGAGAAATGGGTTCCGCCTTAAAACATGATTCCAGAACAATTGTTACTTGTCAAACAGCCGAGGTTCTTTGAGCATAATAATTACGTAGGTTTAGACGGTCACAAATTGTGTTCTGACACAGAGTATCATGAAGGGCTGGTATTGAACTGGTCTAAATAATCACATAAGTTACAATTAACATGTACATATACTGTAATCTGTCAGTTTATTAAAGGGCACAATTAATGTTGCTTGCCAAATGCATCTGAAAGTCTGGAGGACTTCCAGTATCTGCATTTAAAGTCCTGGAGAGAACCCTCCAGTTCCCAGGATTGCACACACATGGTTTAAGGTAACTGCACTGCATTTGAGTTGTGGAATTACTGTACAGACAGCAAGAACTTTCAATGGAGCAAAAATGTAGCCAACTTCCTTAATTGTACAGATATGGCTCACTGTATCAAACCCACAGTCAGCTTTTTAGGACAGAGTTTGAAGGAGTGTTAGGTTTGGTTCACACTTTTGTCACAGGTGAATGTGATACATCAGGCGCAGACAGCTCTAAAAGCTGTGCAGCTTCACTCCGACCATGCAGCAAATGTTGAAGTTTTCAACACTGTCCGACCCTATGCGAGTTCAAGTCGCAGTCGCATGAGAAAATATACAACTATACTATACAACTCTCCAGGATGACGTAATTCTGACCTGTCACACACGGACGGAGACCCTCGACTCCGTCCAGAAATGATGTTGGTCTGAAGTATGAACCAACCTTTAGTACTGTTCAATCACTTTTGTATTTTTCAGGAAAACCTTCTGAAGGGCGAAGCAGCAGTACCAGTGCCACACCCAAATGTGGCAATTCATTGGTTTCACACTCTGGCAATATGAATCAGTGTAAAAATATAACAACCAACATGTTAATCGGTTAATAAACTATGCAATTGTTACAGACCCTTCCGAGTCAAACACTGCATCAGATATTCGGTGTTCTTTCTACTACAACGATCCTTAGACCTAACCACACATTAGCAGGTGATGAGTCCGTGTAACGCTTATCGATTTATTTTTTAGAACGTCTTTTGTTTTTTCAGACACGCCTTTCATGTGTTGTTACTCCTGCTAAAATAATGGAAAACCAAACAATAGTGTAAGTTTCAAATACTTGCCATTTATATAAAAAAAAATCTGCCAATCGGACTGTAATACTAATGAGAACACTACAGACCTGTAAAGCAAACGATTACAAAAAACAAAACAAAACAACACATATTTACACAACACTTTGTAATATTATCAATCTTAACAATACAAACCGTTATGTAGATTTGTTTTATCTTTATTGTCCTTACAGGTCTGCAGTGCTCCCCCAGGATTAACAGTACCCGACTGAGACCCTTTCATTAAACAAATGGTAATCATTTTTAAGTTTTAGCACTGCATGGTTTTCTATTTCTTTAGCAGGATTAACACAAAATGAAAGTGGAGATATTTCTAACCACACAAAAAACAAAGCTATGGTAATTTTCCAAAATTACAATTTGTCAATTTTCAAATTGTAAATGAAAATATATCTATTCATGTTTTCAATTTCGGAAACGTTCCAAATATGTAATTGATAAGCGTTACAAGGACCGTGATGGGACTACAAAGTATGTCAATCAATCATGGGTGTGACTGTAACATCAACAATAGCAAACTTCGTGGTCATTAAATCCTGTACTTCTATTTCAAACAAATACCACACCTGAAGAATGCTGCACAGAACAGTCGGCTCCCAGACGCCGTATTTAACCAAAAAAAATCGATTGCGACATTATTAAAACTGCATTTTCAAACTAGATCTAAACATTGTAGAGTATTGCAGCAATATGTATCACTTACATTACATTTTACTGTGGTTTTGTATGGTCTAGAAAAGAGTTATACTAAAATTAAAAGGTTGCTAAATAGTGTCACGCCCAGAAGACACAAGACGTAACCATTTTAAAACTGTGGTTAAAGTGTAAAGAGTATATAAAAAAAAAACATGTTGCAGATACTAGAAATAGAATTGCCGGATTTTAATAAATATCCTAAATGCATAACTTAATGACAAGACTGACTACATTTATCACTAAGCATAAGCAAACACCTTACCTCTTGTTTAGGAACTCTTACAGCCTACAAAAATCAGACTTTCGAGTGTGAGCTAACTCTTCAAATATGTATTTTATACCCACAAGCTTGCCACACCTAGCAACAGCAGGCCACGCAAGACCCTGAATGATTGGCTGCAAGTTTTTTCCACTTTGTCAGACACGCGCCCTCCCAAAAAAGTTTCCAAAGCTGAAAAAAAAAAACAAAAAAAAACAAACAAGGAAGCTGAATTGATTTTGAGCCCAGCCCGTTTATGAGTAATTTTAAAAGCTTTGGTATTTGTAAAAACTTTAAAAGTACCGCTAGAGGGAACAGAATGCTTGTTTGTATACACAAGATCATAAAGCAATATCGTTAAATTCCTATGCAGTATATTGCAGCACTTGTTAAAATGCTTTAAACTGCTACAAATACTTGACGTCTAGGATATGAAGCAAAACAATATTTAATAACACAGGGCAATTCATTCTTCGTGTTCTATTATTAAAACGGGTTTCAATGACATCAACACATTGTATCACTCCCTTTATATAGAAACTTGTTGGGTAATCAGGTATGGTATGACCTTTTTGCATTTTAGGATTTATGCTATCCAGAACTCCATGAATAATAGTAAGATAATACAAAAGTGCAGGCCCGGTATTGTGAAATATCCTGCATCCCCCAGCCCTTCGGATCTCTTCGGAACGCCTCCTTGCCTTCTTCACTTCACGTGCACGCGCAGCTGTGAGACTGACTGCAGGACGATTTTAATACTAACACGTAATCGTTGTGTGCTGTTTTTATTCTCTGGTCGAATATATATATATATATATATATATATATATATATATATATATATATATATATATATACAGAGAGAGAGAGAGAGAGAGAGAGAGAGAGAGAGAGAGAGAGAGAGAGAGAGACTTTTTTTGATTTTTAACAATCCTTTATTAAATAATATAACAGTACTACATTTCCATTACAATGCTAAAGGATTAAAATAAAGTCTAAAAAACTATTGAAAAGCAGACTATGATTAAAAAATAAATAAGTAATAAATAAATAAATATTTGTTTTTATAAAATCACATTGAGCTCTCCCTCCTCACTGAGCGAGCAGACAGCCTCTCCCACAGACCCACCTCGCCTGGAAGCTCTGCAGGTCATTAAAAAGTTTAAAATAGGCAAAATCAACCTTTAACCAGCTAACCACTAGTACTCTGAAGAGCCTGACCACGTCTGTCTGCCCTATGCCTGTCCGCTTATTCCTTCTGGATATTAAAATGGCCAGCTTTGTCAAACCTAAAAGGAAATTTATCAACACACAAGTATGCTTGTGTTTTTGCCTATAGGGGACCACAAAAATAAAAAGTGTCAGAGTAAAAACAGTGAAGGCACTGCACTGAGAAGAGGGGATTGAAAAGAAGGGGCTCTTCTAGCAACCTCTGGGCTGTCATTGACGGTTCCTCTCTTCCCACCCTCACTGTTCTCCAAGTCTGTAAAACACTTTGATAAAAAGACGGCAGGTCAGAACTGTCCAGAGCACCGTGGTCAATTAAAAACAGGTCATATTTAAGCCCCAACCCTCCTACTTTACTTAAAAAAAGCAGGCAAGCTGCTTCCAGTGAGCCCCCTCCCCAGTGTACAGGAGTCTCTGTACTGTTAATAAACGAAAAGCTGCCACCCTGCCTGGGATACTGACCAACCCCTGCCCCCCCTCATCCCAGGGGAGATAGAGCACAGCCGGCTTCAGCCAGTGATTCCCACCCAAGAAAAACTCTACAAGAAGCCTCTGCAGGCTGGTCACCAAGTCTCTAGGAGGATCCAGACACACCAACCTGTGCCATAGCATTGACGCCACAAGATTGTTAAGGACCAGGACTCTCCCTCTACAGGACAGCTGAGCCAGCAGCCCCCGCCACTGACCCAGTTCGCCTTTCATCTTTTCAATCAACCCTTCCCAATTCTGCTCCATGTAAGTATCTGTACCAAGGAACACGCCCAGCACCTTCATCCCTGTCCTGCCCCATCTCAAAACCTGGGGCAAAACAGGAGGGCCACCCTCCTGCCAGCTCCCTGACAGGAAGGTGTCACTCTTAGCCCAATTAATTCTTGCGGACGATGCTCTCTGAAACATACCTAAGCACTGATGCAGTTCCTGGATGTCTCTTTTATTACTAATAAAAACAGTGATATCATCAGCATATGCTGACACCCTCACAATAGCAGGAGGGGCTGAGAAAGGCACCATCCAGCCCGTCAGCTTGCTCCTCAACAGAACCAGCAGGGGCTCGATGGAGATGGAGTACAGGATCCCAGACAGGGGGCAGCCCTGCCTAATTCCCCTGCACACTGAGAAGGGTCGACTCAGCCCACCGTTTATTTTTAAGACGCTAAAAACATTACTATATAAAAGTTTAATAAATTTAATAAACTGAGGGCCAAACCCAAAGGCTTCCAGGGTCTCAAAAAGGTAGTGGTGGTCGACGCGATCAAAAGCTTTCTCTTGATCCAAAGAGACCAGTCCCACATTAAAATCACCCTTCTTAGCTATCGATAAAAAATCCCAGATTAAAAAAATATTATCAAATATTATTCTCCCAGGTACGCAATAAGTCTGATCAGGGTGAATTATTTTATCCAAACAGTTCCTCAGTCTCATCGCTAAACTTCTAGAAAATATTTTCAAATCGGTACTTAACATTGAGACAGGTCTCCAGTTTTTAAGCATGCACAGGTCCCCTTTCTTGGGCAGCAGTGTGATGACGGCCCTACGGCAGCTTAGAGGCAGCTCCCCCGCCTCCAGGCTCTCTTGCAGCACCAACAGCAGGTCTGGCCCCAGCTCCTTCCAGAAGTGCTGATAAAACTCTACTGACAGTCCATCGATCCCTGGTGCTTTCCTTCTGGCCAACTACTTGACAGCAGTGGTCAGCTCTTGAAGAGACAGTCCCATTTCCAGACTCTGCTGCTCCTCCAAACTCAGACTGGGCAGTCCCTCCAGTAGTGTATTTATATCAGTCTGGTTACATGACTCGCTGCAATACAGGTCAGTGTAAAATTGCACCGCATTAATCTCCTCCTAACCAGTCAACTCTCTACCGCAGGGCAGCCGAACACAGGACAACCGCTTCCTATTTGCTCTGTTCTTCTCTAAACCAAAAAAGAAACTTGTAGGAGCATCCATATCTCTCAGCTCAATAAATCGAGATCGCACTTGTGACCCCCTCACCTTCTCCTCCAGCATGCTGCCCAAAGCTTGTCTCCGCTCCACCAAGGTCTCCTTTGCAGCTGTGCTCTGCAACTGTAGGATCTCTCTCTCTAGCTCTCTTATGATTGAGTTCAGTGACTTGGTTATGTCTAAAGTGTACTGCTGACAAAATAATTTAATTTGTGTTTTTCCTATATCCCACCACTGCCTCAGATGCTTAAATGGGCTTTTTTGTTCTTGCCATTTTAACCAAAAATCATTAAACTGTTTTGTAAAATTAGTGTTTTGCAATAATTTAGTGTTGAAATACCACTGAGATGCCCTGTGTATTTCTTTACCTGTAATTACTGTGATCAGAGTGCAATGATGGTCAGTCAAGCTGTTCGGTATTATTGTTGCTTGTGTGAATTTATTAAGGTGGTGTTTGAGTGCATATATCCTGTCCAGTCTTGCTCTAACTATATACTGAGAAAGGCAGTGTGACCAGGTATATTGGCGAGTGGTAGGATGCAGACACCCCCAAACATCAACCAAGCCACTGAACCTTAAATTAGCAGTCAATTCTCTCGCTGAAGGAGAATGAGGTTCAATACTATTCCTATCCTTATTAAAATCTACTGTACAGTTAAAATCCCCTCCCACTATTAATATATCGTCATCATGTACTGTTAAAAGAGTCTACTTTAAAACATTCAGGAATACAATTCTATCCCTTCCTATATTTGGAGCATAAACATTAATAAAATCATAAATTATCTCTCCTATCTTAGTCCTCACTTTTACAAGCCTCCCTCTTATCTCTTTAAAATCTAAAATGTCAACTTCCAAACCTGGTTGAAAAAGCACAGCCACCCCTGTGCTGTTATTTGTTCCGTGGCTCAGCACACACTGCCCTCTCCATTCAGCAAGCCATCCTGCCTCATTCTCTCTGTCTGTGTGTGTCTCCTGTAAAAAAACCACTCCCACCCTCTTCTGTTCTAAAAATTCAAATAACTGTGCTCTCTTAAAATCCTGCCTACAACCATTGACATTAAAAGAGATAAAATTAATTCTGTCCATGATGGCTAAAAAGTTTTTAAAAAACTAAGAAAAAGCAAACAGTAAAAGATGTAAAATTCATTTAAAACCTATCCATTTTTTCAATAAATAAATAAATAAATAAATATTTATACTTTGGTTTTCTGATGTAACGTTTTCCTAACTGTTTGCATGAATTTCTTCAGTCTATACCGTTTTGGTTGATCTAATTTGTGTGTTGTGGCTTTCTTGAGGGCTATATGTGCAGAATTCAAAAACAATTTCAAATCTGGAAACGACTGTTTTATATCTACGCCTCTCCTACCTTTTGTTTGATCCAAAAACTCTCTTATTTTGTTGACTGAATACAGTTTTTTCCTGGTAGTTTGGTTGTCAGTAATGTCGGAGAACAGCGAAGAGTCAGAGACCTCGTCGCCGTCTACACCCCCCATCTCCCCCTCCTCATACTCCTCATCGCTGTCATTGACCGCCGCCGACGAAATTTTCTGCAGCTCTTCTCCCTTTAACTCTGCTACTGCCTGTTGTGAGTCAGACAGAGATGGATTCACAGCAGCGCCAAGTAGAGACTCAGCACTGCGCTCCTCTCCCTCAGAACAGGGAGGCACAGCAGCTCCAGGTAGAGACCCAGAGCCACCGTCACTCCTCCCCGGGTTCAAGTCAGGAGCCCCCGCGGCACGAGATTCCACTCCCGCAGCGCCGTGGCTCCCAGACTCAAACCTCAGTCTCTTATCAGACCTGAGCCCAATCTCCTCACCATCCGCTCCTTCAGAGCTGACGGGCTGAGAGAGCCCCT
The DNA here is from genome assembly GCA_030684275.1 of Acipenser oxyrinchus oxyrinchus. Taxonomy (NCBI): domain Eukaryota; kingdom Metazoa; phylum Chordata; class Actinopteri; order Acipenseriformes; family Acipenseridae; genus Acipenser; species Acipenser oxyrinchus. The sequence continues at coordinate 71,193,868 of CM060247.1, read as the reverse complement.
GGTCCAATGAGACCACTCCAGAGCTCCGCTCCGACACACTTTCATTTTCTTTAAGATGTGTAACTAGTGTTTTTATACTTTTTTTCCTTTTTCTTTCCACCACAGTGAATTCCTGATTTCCAGCGGTCTCTGTTGTCTGTTCTATTAGCTCAGTTGGTTCTCCTGGCCCTGCCAGTGACTCTGGCTGCCGCGGATCTTCCTCCCGCTCTCCCCGATCATCCCTTACTTCCTCCCCGCCGATTTCACCCTGTTCTTCCTCAGGCTCTAGTCTCGGACAGTTTTTACGCTGATGCCCCTGCGCTCCACATTTAAAACAGCGCATTGTGTTAGTGCTAGCAAAGACAACGCATTTGCTTCCTTCCACAGTAAACGTCCAAGCTACATCAATATCTACATTAGGATTGTTTAATAAAATGAATACCTGCCTTCTAAATGACATGACATGCTTTAGTTTGGGATCTTTGCATCCTAACGGTATCGATCTAAACGGGGATGTTAATTTTCCGTACCTTGAAAGCTCCCTTTCCAGCAACTCATTTTTAAGGAAAGGGGGCATGTCTGACAGAATCACCTTAGTTACAGGTGTAGCTAGCGGAGATACCATCACCAGACTTCCCTTAACCACAAAACCTTCCTGCACCAGCACATCTACAGCTTGTGTTTCACTAAAAAAAATAACTAACCCTTTATTCATGCGTGATGCTGATTTTATTTGACCTTCTCCTACCACCTCACTGATAGCGAGCAGGCATTCCTCCACCGACACTGTGCTGCCAGGATCACAACGACAGCCGTGCCGGCGAGTCAAACCTGCCATCGCCATAGCTGAGTCTGAGCTGACCCAAAGTCAGCATAAACACAGCTACGGACAAAAACAAAACAAACAAACAAACAAATAAATAAATAAATAGACTATTCACTATAAAACTAAGACAGTAATGTAATAAATAATCCACAAACGCACTCCTACCCCAAACTCTTCCTCTAGCACCTCCCGTAATCCCACAATCCTCCGAGAGAGAGAGAGAGAGAGAGAGAGAGAGAGAGAGAGAGAGAGAGAGAGAGAGAGGGAGAGATGATGTCTGGTCTACACATACGCTAGTCAAAGTGACTAACTATTTATTAAAATGCTGTAGCCCTAATAATAATAATAATAATAATAATAATAATAATAATAATAATAATAATATCAACAACAACAATATGCAGAAAGATACTTTTATGGAAGCTTTCCACAGTTGGTTGATATTGTAACAATTCGGATGTGTTTTGTACAGCAAGTGTTTTTTTTTCTTTCTATTATTACAGTAACACTACTGCAACTCAAAAAAAATGAATGAATGAATAAATAGCCTATGCAAAATGCTGCAATGACAGTTTGCAGAAATGATAGTTCATGACCAGGCTTCTGGTTAGGATCAGGGCACAAGATGACAACCAAACACTGGTTCTGACCTCAACTCACAAAAATAGCGGTCTTGGTATTTAATTTACTGTTTACAATTATCGTTGCAGTAGGCATTTTACGTAAATTAAAACATGAGGACACAGTTGCATGTGACACCAAGTAGATCGTATCCGAGCAACTTGAGCAGCTCGGGAAAACTCTCAAGTGAGAATAATAGGTGCAGCTCCTGACTTTTATTGTGGTACACCTGCTACTACCTAATCAGAAAGAATGATGATGCTGCTGTAATTCAGGGACTGCAGCCAAGGTGCAAGATGAACTGAAAATGAAAATAATTCCACCAAGCTTTGAGATATATCAGAGTTGCCTGAAGCAGTTAATAATGCCAAAAAAGTACGGAAAGTTATTTCAAATGAAGCAGCACAGCAGGGTCCAATACATCCCCTCCCGTATCTTTACCTGTCTGTCTGCTATCTCCTCCTGGATGCACTCGCATCACCTCAAACTCAACCTCTCTAAATCTTACCTCCTTTTCTTTCCCTCCTCCTCCTCCCCCTCCTCTGATCTCTCTATCTCTGTTCCTCTGGAATCTACCACACTCTCTCCCTCCTCCTCAGCTAAGAACCTCGGAGTCACCCTGGACCCCTGTCTGTCTTATTCCCATCACATCTCCACTCTGGCACGCACTTGCCGATTCTTCCTGAGTAACATCCGTAGAATCCGACCCTTCCTCACCAACTACGCCACCCAGCTCCTGGTCCAGGCCTTGGTACTTTCCCGCCTAGACTACTGCAATTCCCTCCTGGCTGGCCTCCCTGCGTCCACCACCCGTCCGCTCCAGCTCATCCAGAACTCCGCTGCTCGCCTGGTGTTCTCTCTGCCTTACTTCTCCCACGCAACTCCACTGCTCCGCACTCCACTGGCTCCCGATCACCGCTCGCATCCAGTTCAAGACTCTTCTACTAGCCTACAGATGCCTTGACCAGACTGCACCCAGCTACCTCCAGACCCTCATCTCTCCCTACACCCCCACTCGACCTCTCTGCTCCTCTTGCACTAGAAGACTGGCTCTACCTCCTTTACGCTCCTCTGCCTCCAGAGCCCACTCCTTCTCCAGCCGCACCCCGCAGTGGTGGAATGACCTTCCTACAGATGTCAGGACTGCCCAGTCCCTGACCACCTTCCGGCACCTCCTCAAGACTCACCTCTTCAGACAGCACCTGTAGAACTCCTCTGTTTTTCCCCCTGGACACTTATCACTCTTCCTTAAATGCGCTTTACTTGCTCTTATCGGCCCCCTATTTTACTGCATTTAATCCTGTACTTTAGATTACTGTAATCTGTCAAGTGTTATTTAATCTGTAGTGTTTTGTATTTAATTATATCCTGATGCAACTATCACTGACACTGTTATCTGCTCCATTATTGAATTGTATTTTGTCATACTTGTACTTGCTAGAACCAAAGTCATTGTATTTATCTTGCTCTTAATTGTATTATTACTTGTACTGTGATTCTTGAAATGTATTTGTTTATGACTGTAAGTCGCCCTGGATAAGGGCGTCTGCTAAGAAATAAATAATAAAAATAATAAAAATAATAATAATAATAATAATAATAATAATAATAATAATAATAATAATAATAATAATCTTACAGATATTTTTATGACTTGGACAGGATGGGATACTGTCTCTTTAAGATTCAAACACCAAGATTTAAAACTGTCCATATTCACCTATTGTTTAATACAAATCCCAGGCTGAGAAAAAAAGTGTGCTGATTTTAGCATTAGTGAATTGAAGCACACAATACATTTTGATGTTATGTTCTCAATTGTATTGAATTGTATTTTGTCACACTTGTACTTGCTTGAACTTGTCATTGTATTTATCTTGCTCTTATTGTATTACCTGTACTGTAACACTTGAAATGTATTTGCTTACAATTGTAAGTCGCCCTGGATAAGGGCGTCTGCTAAGAAATAAATAATAATAATAATAATAATTTTCAGTTCACAATTACAACATGTGAAGACATGTTTTAATGACGTAATTAACACTACAAATTATATCACTGGTCCCTATTTCTTATACTGAATATTTTTTTGTTCTTATATGCTATTTAAAATACGTTACTTGATGCAACAGGTGTTCAGTGTGACTTACTGATTTGATGAGTCTGATATCATTTGTGTTTTCTCACATCCTGCTACACAAGAATACTCCTCCCTTAGGAAAACAATCAGTCACCAAAAACCATTGGTATGATTGATTCATTATGTTAAAAAGCATGAATTTATTATGGCTACCGAACAAACAGATGGTGCCATTGGAAAGGAGTTGGTAGGCAAACACACATATCTTGCGAAATCCAGGTTTGCATCATGTTTGGTCTCTAGTTGCTGAAGAACTTTCATAGTATATGATACTAGTACCTTTTTTGTCGCTGCTTAAAAATAGCTTTTAATGATGTATAATTAGATGTAGTTGAAACCGGAATATGTGAAATACATCAATGTTTGTTTTAACCTTTTATTACTTCTTTCAACCTGTTTTTAAGTAAATTAAATATATGTTAACCTATTATGTGTGGTTCAGGGGGCGGGAGCTGGGATCCACCCTATCCTTTCATCTCCTATCATCAATCACATCTACTTCCTATTTAACTCATTAGTCACACCCTATTCAGTTGCCTTGTGTTTTTCGTTTTCGTTCAACCTAAGCGACTGCAAGACCCCCAGCTAAAAACCCTTCTTGTGTAAAGATCAAGAAATAGTAGCATGGAATACTTACAACACCTTTCTTCCTCAGATTCGGAGGGTTTCAAGTATAACTTCATTTCTGTATCAGAGCATTCTCCAACAGCATCAATCCAGAGGCTGATCAGCCCATCACTCTTCCCTCTATCAGATGTCTCCGCAACGTCCGAACAAGTGCCTCTCGAGCAGGATTCCATTCCAAGCGGCTCCGATCTCAGAGTGTCTGTGTAGAGAGTGTCTGTACTTTAAGGACTGGACTTTCAACAAGCTCATAAAGACCCTCCTCAAAAACGGCAGCGAGATTCCAGCAGGGAGCAATCGAGAATCTCTCTTCATTTTTTATTGCAAATCTATCTCAGCAGAACCTATTTTTCCACCCAAGAAAACTCCTCAGTCGCGCTCAGTGGCTCAGGTCAGCCAGCAGGCAGACTGTCTCAGAGCAAGCTACTCCCACAACTACTGTCTCAGAGCAAGCTACTCCCACACATCAGGCCAGCAGGCAGCTGCTCCAGTCAGTGAAACTCAGCAGGAACATTTTTAATGATATAAAAGCATTCATGCAATCATTTCGCGGATACCTTTTCCTCAATCAGTACCAAACTCAGCAACTTTGATAAACGGGTGTCCAATATTGAGCAAGAGAAGCAAGGTTCTGCAGTTATAGTATTTTCCTCCATTCCTGTAGTAAACTCAGCCGCCGTCACAGCAGCTACTGTCAATTCCGGTTTTATACCAACCCTGGTCCCTACAGTAGAGCCTCCGGTCTACAACCTTGCACCTGCAACAGCATATAATTCCACCGCTTCAACCACTGTCCGCTGTCACTCAATATCCCAGCAGATTCGCCGCAGCATAATTGAAGAGTTCCAGATTTCACCGTCTGGTCCCTACAGCTCAGACAGCAGTGACACCCCAGTTTAACCAGCTAATTTTGAACTGAGCCCAACAATCAGCGGACTGCTCAATACAGCGCAAGAGTATGTGGCTGCAGCACTTGCTCCTTCCACCAGATCCTCTTATTCCACCAGCTGGACCACCTATTTGACTTTCTGCTCCCAAAGCAGGATTAATCTGACCCCATTCAACCAGGACTGGATTATGGCATTTATAGTTGTGACAGAAATATAATGAGTTCTGGTGATAAATCTTCCTCCCGACCTGTGAGGGCGCTAAAGAACGGGAGGAGAAGTATCTGGAAGGGCTGGCCTGACAGTTCGTTTCCGGGACCGGGAAGTGGGTCAGCCTGGAAAGAAGCGAGACTCTGTTGTAAGACCGTTTTGACTTGAAAGGTAAACGAGGGGCAGCTGCAAGTAATAGGGCAACCGTTTACCTAGATATCATGCGGGATTACATATAGGGGCCAGGGTAACGCTGATCTTTTCCTTCGTTTGGGTAAAGCTCAGAGGAGAGAAGGACTGAGAGAGGAGCTCTCACATTAAAAGAAAGACGGGTTACGTGTTTTGTGTTGTGTTTGTCTGTGTGTTAATTGTTCGTGTTTTGTTTCACCAGACAGTTAAAGCACACCTCCGGAGCTGTCACCGAGGGTCAGCACAAATCCGGAGCACCACTGCACTACCGTCACCACATACCTGTGTTTGCACTCAGCACCAGCACCACTGCACTCACCCCGGACTGGTGACCGTGTGTTTGGTTTTTTGTTCGGGACTCTGCCCTGTTTTGTTATCCCCGCGCTTTACGCATTGTTGTGTATAGCCGGGGATTTATTATTTTGCGGTTGCCAGACCGGGATTATAAATAAAGCACCTTCCCCACTGAATACCATCGTCAGTCTGTCACTCTTGCATCGCATCACGTCTACACCTGTTCCCCTCCACTAGCCACTTTGCCACACGTGGTTTTAGAAGTGGGATCATGGACCGCAACACACTGGGGGAGCTGCTGCAGGCGCTGGAGAGCAGACGCGACGCAGAGGAGAGAAGGAGGGAGGAGCGCTACACGGCGCTCATTGAACGGGTTGGGCTGGCCGTTGCCGCAGCGACGGCCCCTACCACAACACCGCTGATGTCGCCCCCGAAGGCACGGGCGATGAAGATGTCGGCGGAGGATGACCCAGAGGCGTATTTGGTGGCGTTCGAGCGGCTGGCTACCGCGGCGGCTTGGCCGCGGGAGTTCTGGGCCAACCAGTTGGGACCCTGCCTGATCGGGGAGGCTCAGGCAGCCTACCAGGCTATGAGTGACCATCACGCCACCGATTACGACCTGGTCAAACAGGCTATCCTCCGCCGCCTGAATATCACCACGGAGACCCACCGGGCGCGGTTTAGGGAGTACCGGAGAGCCCCGGAGACACGCCCCAGGGTGGTGGCAGAGCGGTTGTGCAACCACATGGTGCATTGGCTGACCCCCGGGAAGAAGACCACCCAACAGATGGGGGAAGCCATTGTGGTGGAGCAATTCTGCCATGTGGTCGGCGCCAAAACCCAGGCGTGGATACGGCGCCACAACCCTGACACCCTGGAGGAGGCGGTCAAGTTGGCCGAAGATTTCGAGGACTCCCTGACTTCTGCCCGGGTTGGGATCCTGTCGGCCAATGTTTTCCCCTCTTTTCCGTCCTAGAAAAACAAATAAGGAGAGACGGACCGCGAAATGGGAGGGAGCGTTTTTGAGACAAGGCTGGGGTCTGGTGGAAGAGTGCTGCAATGGTAACAAACGCCAGTCGAAGGGAGTGGGAACGCAGTGTGACCGAGAGAGCGAGGTTACTGGGCTGACTAGGGCAGAGGTTATTCCAGCCCCTCTCAATGTACCGGACCCGTGGTACTCAAGCGCGGACCTAGTGTGGGGCCAACATAACGACCCGTCGCTTGGGGGCAGGTCCGGTCCATTGAAGGTAAGGATGTTGACGGCGCTGGGGCGCTAGTATATCCACTGTATAGGGTAAACCTAGCCGCGGGCACAGGACAGCCTGTAACACAATTGTTGGTTCCCCCGTCTTGTCGGACCGAGGTCATGAGGCTGGCGCATGATATCCCTTTTGCGGGGCACCTCGGAGCCGAGAAGACGAGGGAACGGATATTGGCTCGATTCTATTGGCTCGGTCTTCATACTGATGTGTCGAGATATGTAGCCACATGCCCAGACTGCCAGCGAGTAGCGCCGGGTCGAGTGCGCCCCGCCCCTTTGGTCCCACTGCCGATTATTTCCACTCCTTTCGAGCGCATTGCAATGGACATAGTGGGCCCTTTGCTACCTTCTGACTCTGGGTATACGCATATATTAGTGGTGGTGGATTATGCAACACGATACCCGGAGGGAGTTCCATTGAGGTCCACTAGTGCAGCTGCAATAGCCACCGAGTTAGCGCAGATTATGGCTAGAGTAGGGATCCCCAAGGAGATTTTGACCGATCACGGAACCAATTTTTTGTCCAATACGTTACAGCAGGTGTACAAAATATTGAAAATACGTCCCATCAGGACGTCCGTTTATCATCCACAATCGGATGGTCTGGTGGAACGTTTTAATCAGACCTTAAAGTCGATGCTGAGGCAGTTTGTAACACAGGAGCAGAAACATTGGGCATCGCTTCTTCCCTACCTCCTTTTTGCGGTGAGAGAAGTGCCGCAGAGTTCAACGGGTTCTCCCCTTTGAGCTCCTGTACGGCCGGCAGCCTCGCGGCATTCTCGACCTGCTGAGAGAGGGGTGGGATGAGCACAAAGGCTCGCCCAAAAATGTAGTGAAGTATGTGCTCCTACTAAGAGATCGCCTGGATTTGGTCGGTCGTTTGGCCCGGGACAACCTCAGATCGGCTCAGCACCGACAGCAGCAGCATTACAACAAAAATGCACGGATTCGAACCTTTCGACCAGGGGACAAGGTAATGCTGCAACTTCCCTCATCAGAATCAAAACTGTGTGCTAAATGGCAGGGGCCGTATGAGGTGATTCGGGCTATAGGGAAAGTAAATTATGAAATCAGACAGCCCGATCGCCGGAATGAACGTGAAATTTACCAAGTTAATTTGTTAAAGCCCTGGCAGGCAAGGGAGGTCTTATTTATAGCCCCAGGCAATATGGAGGATGATTTAGGCCCCTGTCCAGAGACCCCGAGCACAAGAGCGATTTCAATGGGGGAACAATTGGTTCCGGGTCAGCAAAGAGAGCTGCGTAAGCTTATTGAGAAGTTCAGCGATGTTTTTTTCTGACGTGCCCGGCAGAACAAACTTAGTTGAATATAACATTATCTCTCCACCAGGTGTCACAGTGCGAGAGAGACCGTACCGGATCCCGGAAAGTCGACGAAGTGGCGTTCGCAAAGAGGTATGGGATATGCTCGAGCTTGGGGTGATTGAACCTTCCAGGAGCGAGTGGTGCAGTCCAATTGTCATAGTGGCTAAGAAAGACGGCACCAACCGCTTCTGCGTGGATTTCAGGAAGGTAAACGCTATTGCTAAGTTCGATGCGTATCCCATGCCTCGGTCGACGAACTTTTAGACAGACTGGGAAAAGCGAGGTTTATTTCTACTCTGGACCTGACGAAGGGATACTGGCAAATCCCTTTAACCCGCAGCTCCAGAGAGAAAACCGCATTTTCAACACCAGAAGGGCTGTTCCACTTTAAAACCATGCCTTTTGGGCTACATGGTGCGCCCGCTGCCTTTCAGAGACTGATGGACCAGGTTTTACGCCCACATCATGAATATGCAGCAGCGTATATTGATGACGTGGTGATTTACAGCTCCACCTGGCGAGAGCATTTGGCTAGGGTTGCAGCCGTTCTTCAGTCTCTAAGGGCAGCCCGGCTGACAGCTAACTTGAGGAAATGTGCGCTTGCAAAAAGAAACTCAATATTTGGGATTTTTAATGGGAAATGGAAAGGTGAGACCTGTGGTCACTAAAATCCAGGCTTTGGTTGATGCAGCGATCCCCAAAACCAAGACTCAGGTGAGGTCACTACTGGGCTTAGCCGGTTATTACCGCCGTTTCATCCCCGAGTACGCCACAGTGGTTAACCCATTAGTTGACCTCACCAAAAGAGTGCTCCAAATTTAATTAAATGGTCAGCTGAGTGTCAGGGGCGTTTGATACGATTAAGCGTAGACTTTGCCAGTCCCCACTCTTATTACTCCAGATTTCACCAAGAGATTCATCCTCCACACCGACGCATCGGATGTAGGTTTGGGTGCTGTCTTGTCCCAAAAAGTAGCTGGAGTAGAACACCCGATAGTGTACCTGAGCAAAAAATGTTACCTCGAACGTAACTACTCCGTAGTCGAAAAGAGTGTTTGGCCATTAAATGGGCTACTCACTCTTTACGATACTACCTGCTGGGACACTCATTTGATCTGGTCACAGACCACGCCCCACTCAAGTGGTTAAGCACAATGAAGGACAGCAATGCCCGGATAACTCGGTGGTATCTGGCATTGCAGCCCTTCATGTACCATATGGTACACCGTGCGGGAAAGACCACCAAAATGCGGATTATTTTTCCGGGAGGGGAGTAATGGGAAAGGTAGATTTAGCCGAGTGTTCCTTCGGCTCCACTCTGAGTGGTGGGATATGTGACAGAAATATAATGAGTTCTGGTGATAAATCTTCCTCCCGACCTGTGAGGCGCTTAAAGAACGGGAGGAGAAGTATCTGGAAGGGCTGGCCTGACAGTTTGTTTCCGGGACCGGAAGTGGGTCAGCCTGAAAAGAAGCGAGACTCTGTTGTAAGACCGTTTTGACTTGAAAGGTAAACGAGGGCAGCTGCAAGTAATAAGGCAGCTGCAACCGCTACCTAGATATCATGCGGGATTACATATAGGGGCCAGGGTAACGCTGATCTTTTCCTTCGTTTGGGTAAAGCTCAGAGGAGAGAAGGACTGAGAGAGGAGCTCTCAAATTAAAAGAAAGACGGGTTACGTGTTTTGTGTTGTGTTTGTCTGTGTGTTAATTGTTCGTGTTTTGTTTCACCAGACAGTTAAAGCACACCTCCGGAGCTGTCACCGAGGGTCAGCACAAATCCGGAGCACCACTGCACTACCGTCACCACATACCTGTGTTTGCACTCAGCACCAGCACCACTGCACTCACCCCGGACTGGTGACCGTGTGTTTGGTTTTTTGTTCGGGACTCTGCCCTGTTTTGTTATCCCCGCGCTTTACACATTGTTGTGTATAGCCGGGGATTTATTATTTTGCGGTCGCCAGACCGGGATTATAAATAAAGCACCTTCCCCACTGAATACCATCGTCAGTCTGTCACTCTTGCATCGCATCACGTCTACACCTGTTCCCCTCCACTAGCCACTTTGCCACAATAGTGCATGCAAAGGACTACGTCTTGCACCAGCTACAATCAGATCCTATCTGTCAGGAATACAATACCAATTTCGCTTGATGTCTATTACCTCCCCAACTCTCCTATCAATACCAGCTAGCCGTCTCCTCCTGCGTGGAATCTCTAAGAGCTCTCTGACCGCTTCTCCTTCTCGTCTACCTATCTCTATAGCTATTCTTGGCAATTTGATTTTAATCCTCTGTCAAGGCTGCTCATCCTAGATTCACACATTATCCTCTTCCTGCACATTTCCAAAATGGATCAGCTTCAGCAAGGTCAATTTATTCAGCTATCAAAAATTGACTCTCTTTGCCCATATGCTTCCATGCAGAAATATATCACAGAACTCAAATCTATTTCAAATTCTGACCCCCTGTTCATCGATTCAAGCCAAACCATTATATCCAGACATTGGTTCACATCCCATCTGTCTACGTTGGTTTCCAGAGCAGGACTTCCCCCGCAATTCTATACTCCTCATTCATTCAGAATCGGAGCAGCCACATCAGAATCAAGAGCAAAGATTAACCATCATCTAATTAAAAATATGGGACACTGGACCTCATCAGCAGTTGAATCATACATACATTCTTCCCCATCTATCTTCTGCACAACAGTCTATTGCTAGTATGTCCAGAGTGGGGATGACCCTTTCGCCGGGGCCACCAACGGTTTCCCCCTAAAAAGAAAGGGTATTTCCTTTCCACTGAGCAGAGGGTCTTCACATAGTTAATGGGGAGCCATCTTGTTGTGTAAAATGTGTTCTTTCTTTCTTTCTTTGTATATGCATTGGCAGTTCTTTTGTTTGTCTGCACTCACAGGAATCTATAGCGGGCAGCCGGGAGTCCATCCTTTGGGGGGTTAGTGATCTCACATTCTCCAACCCTTGGTTAAGCTCTGCTTCCTTTACCTCAGCAGGAGGGTTCTCCACAAGTCAGAGGGGACCCCCAGCCAAACCCAACCTTTTAGCATCTCATAATCTATCACTACCCTCACAATCTGAGGAGCTAAGCTTATTCTTGCTAAACCTCGTTGTAAGAGCTCTCCCTTCATAACATGAGGCTCTCTTCTCGGTTCAGGTTCTCTGGGGCTGCGTCTCCATCCAAGCTTTGGGAGTCTATAATTCACCTCATTGAGGGCAGCTCTCCAAGCCAGAGTTCCCTTTTCTTCCTTCCTTTCAGGTTCTCAAGCCTTTATTTTATGGGGCCCCCCAAGAGACAGGGACTCCTCTTTCGTATGTTGGATCCCCCAAGAGACAGGGACCCCTTGTGTATGTCGGGTCACCCAAGAGACGGGGACCTCTTTTCTATATGTTTTCATTCTTTACTAACTCTATATCCCTGAGGGTGCCGTGCGCCCAGCCTTGGAAGTTGTCTCACCACGGCGCGGGCTCACCTAACTGTGGCGGTGACTTCACCACAACGCCGACCTCAGCCTGCTGAGGGCTTGGTCCTAACTGTGGGCGGCTCTCCGAGAAGTCAGGCGACGTCATTATAGGTAGCCTGGCTCCTACCCTGTGAATTGTATGATAAAATATCTGCCTTATGGAAACAAGTTCAGGTTGCTGCTACTAATGTTCTTTGTCAAGAACTATGCACATGGTAAAACAAGAGTGTGTTTCATATTCCAAATACGAAAGCATTTAAGAGAAATGACAATTTCAGAATTTCTTAAGGGCTTAGTATATGTATTAACCAACATCTTTTTTTGTTTTTCCAGTATGCCATACTTGTGTGCTGTTCAAACTTGGAGAAATAAAGTACCATCAACATCAACAATATCATGCCTTGTCAATTAAATCTTTCTCCAAAGTCAACACATAGAAGAGGATACCACGCAAATCTTCAGGATATTATACCCGTAGGATGTTTTCAGTTCATCTTGCACCTTGGCTACAGCTCATGTTATATAACTTTTATTTTTCCCTCCCAGCTTGCCATGTACAATAACATTTAACGCTACTGAATGTTTGTTTTGGGTGGAACAGGGGGTAATATGCAAAATCCTTCCAAACAAAAGAAATATATACTGTAAAAATTAATTACAGCAGGTGCTATATTTAAAAAAAAAAAAAAAAGACAAAAATCATGGGTACCATACTGTATTTAACCCATTATCAAGGCAGACTAGTTTTTCTTTTGAAAAAATATTTTATTCTTCAACAATTTATCAAGGCAGACTAGTGGTTTGTGTTTCTTGTGAGAAGAAAAATGGTAACTGTAGTTGTGTGGGAGGTTCCAATTTAAAATAAATGCAAAGTCTTCATCACTTTTTTTATTCAAGGAGAATCTCTAGAGTTGTTTTGGGGGGCGGAATTTTCTCGTTGATAAAGTTTCATCATGGTGACCATGGTAAAATTGGGAGAAAGCTATGACTGCCTACTCAAATGGAATACATGGTAAAAACTCAATATTAAGGCCAGTCAAACGATCAACAAAATGTGGCCTTAATAGGGGGTTACCTTACTACTGCTGCTGTTAGACCATTTCAATACTGTATATACACTTTAAACAGCAATGTGCTTACCACTTTCAGTTCAGGGAGAACACCAATGAGAAACCTGAAGAAAGATTATTATTATTATTATTATTATTATTATTATTATTAATATTCTTTTAAATCGCAAATGGTTAGTATTTAAACTACCCAAGGTAACTAGATTCTGTATCAAGAAGAATACAGAATGTGTCTGAAGAACATCTGCAGAAGGTTTGCTTTTGGCACAGCTATTTGCTGAATCTAATGAGATTGGGAGTTCAGTTGCAGATGTTTGAAATCAAAAGAAGCTAAAGATAAATAATGAAAACAATGTCTTCTTAATCAAAAATGTCTTCAGAAATGCACTGTGCACATATTAAAGGAGTGGTGAAGACTTAAAGGTTTTCATGATAGTCATTTACTAGTGATAGTTAAGCTCTGAATTTACTACATCTATGAGCCAGCAGGATCAGAAGTGGGGTCAATTTGCTTGTGAAGGGCATGTTTTTCTAGTTTATACACTGTATTCTTCTTTATTTTTTAATTTTGGCTCTCTGTAAATATGATGGCATACCTCATAACATCCCCATGGATTAATCAGTCTTTATCTTCCTGGTTCCACATCCTTGGAGTTCAACTGGAAGGCAGGGATTTGACACTCTGAACCTTTGAAATTACCTTTACTTTGAAATATACAGGATATTAGACTCTGGTATTATATTTCTGTATCTGTTTTACTGTATTGGGAACTGAATGGATATCCCATTACACCAAACTGATACATAGCCATTACTTTCCCTGCAAATGAATACCCAATGAACTCTCACCTGACATCTAAATATTTCAACAATGCTGAAAGGCCTACAGCAATGATCTCTTCTCCAGCTTTCCATTCAGAGGCTCTAAATATGAATACAACAATGAAGATGTCACATTTTATGGTTTCACTTTAAATTTGATTCTGAAATGCAGGTAGGATATTTTATACTTTGTTGATATTGTATGAGTATATGTAAATGTTTTCTTGGTCTATGTTTGTGCTCTCTGCATTTAAAAAAAAAAGTTTTTTAGGCAGGGCTGAGGTCTTGGGTAATGCTTGTGTTTGCTGTGATCTATAGCTTCTGTATACCTCCTTCCACTGGCTAATTTAAAATTGTGTAGCATATGTAAGGGACATTAATTCAAGGTTAGTCCAGTTAATCTGGAATTAAAACAACATTGTTCAACTGTCTGAGAGGTAAATGTTAACTGTAAACTGGATTCATTTCTGTTATACTTGAATGTGTAATGCAAAACTTTTGGCCATAGCTGTAGGCTATTTAACAGCTCTTGGCTTTGCCTCATGTGGAACAATACCCCTAGATGTGCAGATATTGGAATGTATTTGAACACCCTGTCAAGTTATTGCTTTCTTATAAAGTGGCAAGGATAGAGGGAGCCATTTCATTTCACAAACATGTCACCGTAACAGCACAGCTTGGAACTTTCAGAACCACTCTGCCTGATTCACTAACAACCAATTCACTCTGCTAGGGATGGGAAAGGCTTGAGCATGCCATTTTATAATCACAATAATACACTACAGGGTATTCAAATATGGTCTAAAATTCTCAGACCTGGACTGTTAAATTACATATATTTGAACACCTTGTTGTGTATTATTGTTTTCCTATTAAAGCTGTTCAAATACTAAAAAGTCCAAGATCATTTTCACGAATACCAAATTGTATATATACAAAAGACTTGATATCAATGTGGTGTCAATAGCTTTTCTTCTTTAGGAGTGACCTTGTTCAAATGCTGTTATGTACCTGAACACTTCCGCAACAGAAAATGTCCCCCTGTCTCCAATGTATTTGGGAAAGAAGATTAGAAAGTCTTCTGTAGCTCTGGAACACTTGTCCAAAAACAGTAAGTAACCTCAGTTTCTCTCTTTGGTAATTTTACATACAGTAACTGTTTGTGGGATAAAGATGTTTTGGAGGTCAGTTTTACCCTTGCTTCATAAGAAAGAGCCCTGTGAAGATATCTGTAGTATCAAGGGGCAGAAATAGGAAAGAAACAACCAATACAAGAAAGATTTAGAGAAAAGAAGGGCTTCCAGGGGAGAGAAATATGTCTAATTGATGCTTGTGTTGGGAGTCATTGTACACTGTCTTTCTTTTGTATTGACTTGAAACTTGGCAGGTTGGTTAAGCAACCTTGACCTTGTCCTCCAATCCAATATGGCTATTTCAAAAACATTTTGGAGTGTCTTCGTCATACCACGATTGCTCCAAAACAGCTGAACAAATTTCTTTCAGTTATTTTGAGCAATGTCTGATCAGTTGATCTGATCAAAGGTGACTGACTGGTGGCCATCTTTGACTTGTTATTTGGCAGATGTGGTGATAATTTCTAAGGTAAAACTTACCAAACTAACCAACGTGGCAAATATTTCGGCTAGTACTTCATCTGTGTAACCAGGGGTTTCTTTAAATTACATTATAAATAAGAGAACTGATAATGAATACAAAGTGTTTTCTTGCTGCAAAGATTATTTCTTATTGGATTCTTTAAGAGCTTCATTACACTGAAGAAGGAATGTGTGACAATGGAAATTAAGCTTAAATACTTTACCAGCATGAATGGTGTTCTTTTAAAAGCAGAGGTGCAAGCATGCTATAAAGACAAACATTTTATAAAACATTCTCTGTAGGAATCTCCCCATTCATGACATTTCTTTTGACGTTTTCAACCTTTTGATCTGGTGCAAATATGCAGCAAGGAAAGATATTAAAATAATTGGCACATTTTGTATCACAGATCAATGAATCATATGCATTTACAGTAATCTTTAGTTTTAATCTCATCGTTTTAAAGGTCTTTATATATCTTATATTTTACAACATGTTAAAGAGCAACTTAGTAATGGGTATGAAATATCACAGTTACCTTAACTATTCTTGTTGCTTAGAATCACTTTGTATTTCATTTTCGGTTTCAGTTATCATATACTGGTGACTTTTTAAAGCATGTATGTGATGACCGAAACAGATAATGAATTACAAAGTGATTCTAAACATCAATAAGAATACATTTATTAAGATAACAGTGATATTTAATTGTGATATTTATTTCTATATTAATTCCGGTAGTTTTCCACCAGAGGTGTGTCCTTGACCCCTTATTAACATTACTAAACGCATTAAATACTGTGGAAAGATGTCTGTTTACAACTTTAAGGACAGGATTATTGGTGTACAAATGTACATGACCACATGTTAAGGACGGCAATTGGTATATTTTTGGATACATCCATTCTCCCCCTCCACAAACTAACTAAATCAATGAAAAACTTAAAAGGCTACCTAAGATTTAAGTTCATTTTTCAACATGTGTAATTGATTTTGTCATTCTGCTTCTGTCCTGGATCCAGGCTTGGTCAACCCTGTGAAATACCACTGTAAAAGAAAAGCAACATCTAGTTAAAAGAATACACCACACAGACATATGGTACAACATTGAAAAAATGGCACAATAAAAACAGAATCAACTTGGAAAACATGATAAACTGTGAAACTGCTGTGCAAATGTACCTTGCTAAGACACACAATGTGTATGTTAAAGACCAAAGACAAGGCCTTTTTTTTCTCCAACTTGTTATAGTGATATTTGTAGTTGTGGTGGGAGATAGATGTTTCTAACATGCTGGTTTTGCTTGCAGCAGCCTGGGAAACAACAGTTCTCCCTTCATGTTCTCATGTGGCCATCAAGTCCCTGAGATCAGACCATGGACCCAAGAATCACTTGGCCTCAGTGGACCTACCTGGCAGCATCAGTGATCTCCAGGAGGAATTCCAGTCCCATCAACCATGCATCAGAAACACTAACATTGATAAAGACCCTGGAGCCAGTAAGCCGAATATGTTTTACAACAGTCAGCAGAAAGAGGGGGAAAGTAATCTTTAAATACATCTGTATTTAAAGCAGGAAGTGTAATACTGGACCATAGAAGGAAACAGTTTCAAAGAAACAGCTAGATGAAGTTTTGAGGGATTTGTGACATGTTGGTGTGGCAAAGTGGTTAACAGTGTGCAGGTGCAGGAATGCAGCAGTGATCAGTGAACAGACAGACAACGATAATCCAGGTGCAATGATATTTTATTTTTAAATCCAGTGGTCTGATGACACAAATACAGCAAACAATAACAATGCTAACAGGCAACACAGCGGTGTGTACTGCTCTGTTGTAATCCACAGGTTGGTCCCGAAATAATAACAGTCCCGTTCCTAAACACCCACACTTAACACAAAACACAAACATAAGTCCATAGTGAGTGTGATAGTGCTCATGGTGTAAATACAGTTCTTCGTGAAACAACAGTGAAGTGTTATCCTGGTTTAGTGCTGGCCTTTTGCAACAGCTCCGGATCATGTTAGCCATCTAATAACAACAAACAATCAGTTTTTAGACACGACAAACAAACAAAACACTCATAATTACAATACAGGTCTCCTTCCAGTTTAGCGCTTAATCATAACAAGGAACAGATCAATTCGCTACGCCCCCTTTTGTACCGTCAATCATGACCCCTTGGTTAACTAGTGCAACCGCTCCTCCAATCCGCAGCTGCCACATCGTTTCCCTTCCGGGTCGATTATTTAGTGTATTGTAGCTCCGCCCCCTTACTAGATGACCGACTTCCATCGAACCCTGGGAATGAATTGTCTAGCCATCCAGTCCAGGGCACTATGTTCCCTTTACACAGCGCACTCACAGGTTGGGAGGGAGATTTATCACCAAGAATCATCTCTGTCACAGTTGGATACAACATCTGTAACGTAGAACCAATAAGCTGGGTTTGCAATGCTACTGTATATAATCAAACAGAAAACATCAGCTATCTGTAACACATATTCATAGTAATAAAACAGGACACATGACACCCCTAGGGGTGTGGACATTGCACCATATTTGAACACCCTGAAATGTGTTATTGCGTTTATAAACTGGCCCTTCTGCCAAAGTATATTGGTTATCATGTAAATTAGGCAGACTTCTTCTAAAAGTTCCAACTTGTGCTGTTATGGTGACATATTAGAACAGATTGGAACACTTGTTAGCCAATGAGATTGCTCCCTCTATTCTGCTTCATTTGTTATGGGAATTTACTCAGGCATGTATTAAGTTGCAATGGGCCAAACAGCAGATCTTACAGTAGGCATTAGGTATGACTCAGTAGGGATTTCAGTATCCAGGATTGCACAAAATCAGTGACATCACATACATATCCCTCCAGAACAACTGAAATACTTACAGTCCCGCCTTCATGTAGCCCTACAACTCATTGAAAGTGTTGCAGAATTTTTTCTAATGTATGGAAGAAAATATGTAAATGTAAACTTTTTATTAGTGATTGGTTACTTTAAATGATTTGCTTGTTTCACACAAAGATGAAGATTGATTTACTGTTTAATTCGGTTTCACTAGAGTTCCTTGGCACTAGTGACTGAATTTTTATAAAGGTCCTACTTGAAGGAGTGTGTCTAAAATGTACTTCAACCCCCTGCTGTTGGTGCTGTTTAATGAAATCAAACTCAGAGGAGACTCTCAAAGCAGTATGAAGGATATTTATGCTACTCAAGCAGAAATTGCGGACATAGGGGTAGGTGTACTAAAGTGTTGCTGCTGTCGCAATAGTCGCAAACCAGTTGCAAGTCGGAAGTCTAGGGTGAAATGTACAAAACAAGTGCAAAGCTATTTGTGACTTTTTAGGGAATGCTTTGCGGCAGCAGTTTCTGTTTGTGGTTCAATCATAGATGAATATGTAATTACTGCTTAAATTCGCAAAAATGGGGTGGAGATAGACTACATACATGTGCCGCTAACCCCTCCAGCTCATTCTGTATAGGAATAGGAAACACACCTATTCTATTAATATGCAGGTGGTTTGTAATTGTGCACAATTTCGCACTGTACCACTGACTAACTTAAATAAAAACTGACAGTATACATTTGGCTTATAGGCTACTCATGATACTACAAATTAGTGGTATAATGCAAAATGTGTTGTTGGTCCCTTGAAATTTGTATTAACGAGAAATGACTGTCCTCCTGTAAGTATCATAACTTGTCAATGCATCACCATGATCTATTTTGTGTTAATTGTCTGGGCTACTAAGTAGGCCAAGTTAATAATAATAATAATAATAATAATAATAATAATAATAATAATAATAATAATAATAATAATAATAATTAAAAAAACGCTAAAATCATTTAGTTTCAATTATAAATGTGTACAATGCAACGGCATGATTTATTTTGTGTTACCAGTAGCCTACAGGCTAAAGTAAAAAGAAAGTGTGCTAGGCATTCATTTGATTTTACTACTGCACTGTATGCTGTATAGGCGTACTGTACAGATATATATTTCTTTCATAATGTAATGTGTAGCCTACCCAAAACACATTGTTGTTATTTCAGTGCAATGATGTATACATTTAAAATACATTGAGCAGCATAAATGTATGTGTGTGCGATTTTATTGTACTTTTTTTTAAACCCGACACCTCCTTATGTCAGTTAAATATATCCGGTTTATCAAGGGGCTACTGTATGATTATAAAAAGTTTTTTGATAGAAACCATTTTTTTATTTGAGGGAAAGTTGGGGGCCCCACTATAGAAACTGCCTTTCATTATTTATTCGAAAAAATGTTGCACAAGTCTTGCAATGCTAAAGATCTCGCTAAGATGACGCAACAAATATTTAAATTAGTATATTGTGGCTCTCTTTATTAACATTTTTTCTCTTAGTACATACAACAAAATGCAAACTTTGCGCATTGTCGCAAGGAAAATGAAAATTGCGGTATGTTTGCACTGTAACTGGCCTATCTTAGTACAACTACCCCTAAAAGTGCCAGGAAAAAATTGCACTTTTGTAGTAAAGACCATGATAATTCGGGTTACTTGTGTCTTCAAGGTAAGGTATGGTCTTAGATTTTGCAATCAAGAGTATCTTTTTTTTTTTTCTTCTCAGTAAAGTTTTGTTCAGCATTAACAGAGAGTGTAATCAGTGTTGGTAAACTACCTGGATGAGTGCTGAATTGTCTCTTAGTAGCTGTCATGTTTATATATTCTCATGATGTTTATTCTGCTTTCTTGAGCAATCACTGAATGCAAAGAATCCTGGCTGAAGATAAGCAAGATTAAGTGGACGGCCTTCAAAAACTGGATTACAGTGGCAGGAAAAAACAACAAGGCTGCTGGGATAGACAAAGGTGATAAGGCGACAATTTGATTTCCGATTATTGGTTTTCTAGTGTATTTTTAAGATTTCACAGATTTGGACTCTTTTATGGCTACTGTAATTTAATGGGTAAAATGATTTATATTATAAAAGCAACATATGCTCTATCTCCATCTCACTAATTGTATTCTGTTGTTTTTAATCTAGTTGCAGTTAAATTATTATTCTGAGTAATTACTAATTATTTACTATTTCACTGTTTTTTTTTAATTAACTCTTTTGCTTTTCTTCCATTTCATTTTTTTCAAAGCTAGTCATTCCATCTTAATGTTCCATGCACCTGTAGGTAGTGCCCTGGGGTTTCCTGATTTGTATTCTCAGGTTTTTAATTACTGTTAGTTCATAGTTAACAGTGGTATAAATGTAAACAGAAATGCAAATGCTAGAACCTCAAGAGATTGGCATTCATTTTTCAAAAACATTTAAATAGTTAGAAAATGTGGTGATACTTTTATAAAGTTTCATCTTTCTTAGAATCTTCAGTATTCAGAGACGCACTTTCCAAAGAGATACAACCTGCACAGTGTCATGAAGAGGTTACAAACCATGTGAAGGCATTCATTCCATATGAGAATGCTAAGTTATACATAGCTCAGGTAAGAAATAATGTCATTTTGAGTCCCTTGGTACAGGAGCTGAATTTAAACCCAGTGGAAGACTGTCATATTACTGTACAATCTGGATAACAATGTCTGTGATGGTCATGATGGACTACTTTGCATGATGTGTAATAAGATAGAAATTATCGTTAATGTTGCACTGTTTTGTTAAGGTAAAGTTTTAAGAACCATTTGGTTGACAGCAAGTTGCATAATATATCATGTAAGGAAGTCATTATTTATTCATACGTTATTAATCATTTCAACTCTAATGCAAATAAAAGAGTCATCTAGGAAGGATTCATAAAATAGTCAGATAAAATATACTTTTTTCTCTTCCCCCAAATTTGTGCAAATAAACTATTACCCTGATCTGCTTTCCACCATATATTATTTGGCGATAAGGCACCGAACAAATTAAAGATCCTTTATGTTCTTTTTATTCAGATAACAGATCTAAAAATGTAGGAACAAGGTCACCAAGAAAATCATACATTTTAGCAGACGTTTGTTTATTGTAAACTTCCAATAGCAACACATGGTTTAAAATGGTACTGGTATAATAAGACAGTTCCATTAACCTATTAACAGGTAGCAAGATTTCAAGCAGTTAAACAAGGTTCACGTTAATGAGGTCGTGGATTAAAGTGCAAATGCAACAACGCTGCTACCCAGCAATAAAGTGGAGATACACATTCAAAGACACGGTAAAACTGTCATAATAAAAACAATAACAACGCAGTAGAAAAGTACAAATACCCACACCACACACACACACACACACACACACACACACACACACACACACACACAATATGTCCGTGCAGGGGAGGGAACACACACAGAGGGAGCGAGAGAGAAACCAGCATCGCAATATAGCCTATTCTGTGCACTTCTTAAACTCCAATCGACTACCAAATAGGCTAAAAACACTCGGGCCGTTCGCGCTCATTATTCCACACTGGCATACCATCAGCCCAATACTTATTGTCGGGATGCTCCATTTACTGGTCCATTTCCATCTCTCTCACTCATCGTTCCCCGCTCCAAACACTGCGTTCCCACTCCTGCACAGACATACAAACCCCAGGATGGCCATCCCGTTTGTGAAAACATGTGCTATTTATATTCAGGTGCGTAAATTGATCAATAATTCAATTACTAGGTGCTCAACAGGGCAAACATAAGGAAGCGGGTGGAGAAGCCAACACAACGTGATACAAATCAATTATCAAAAAGTGCCAGACAACACAAAGCGTGTACTAATCAAATAATCAAATAATTTTATAAAAATAATAACATACAAGTGTAAAATAAATTTGAACAGGGCATTCTTGACCCTGTTACATTTATTTATTACAGTTCCATTACATTTAGAACTGAAGAACAGCTCCTCAACTCAACCAATTACCTTAACACAAAATAAAACAGTATTTGAGTAACTGCTATAAAAAACTGAATATGTAAGAACATGTAATTAGAAGCTTTATTTAGAAACAAGTTACAATTACAATAGAATTGGTTTTATATAGCTTTTTGTATGACATCATAAAGTGCTTCGCACGCACACACACACACACACACACACACACATGCAAAACCCCTCATTAAAAAGGCATGTCTTTAACCTACTTTTGAAACACCCTGGTGAATCAGCCAGATGGATAGATTAAAAAATCTCTGCCACCCATTGATTTAGGGGGACAGCAGAAACTGACAGCAGGTCATCACCAGATGATGAATATATGGAGTTACCAACTCACAAAGGTAGCCAGGACCCAGATCTTTTAGAGCCTTGCAAGTCAGAAGCAAGATTTTAAAACCAATACTGGCAGGCAGACTAACGAAGCAAGGATGGGGCTAACATTATTTCACTTTAGTTCTCTTTAACAAATGGGCTGCAGAATTTTGAAGTAACTGAAGCCTTGAAATTGTTGAATCTGGAAGTCCTACAAACACAGAATTACAACAATGACCCAGTCCAGACAGATCCTTGCATTGTGATATTACTTTCTTCTACAATGCAGGTAAAGAAAGAGGAAGCAAAGGAAATTCAGTGATACTAAGATAATACATTCACCTGCTGCGGAGAAAGTAACCAAATAAAATTAATAGAGTGAGCATGAGAGAATGACTGAGTGTCCCACAGAGGGGAGATTTTGAAGATAAACGTTTTTCACAACATTATAAACAGGTTTAGCAACACAGGTTTCGGGTATTACTGTGCCTTCTTTTGTGTATTTTAACAAAGTCCCTTTCACAGGTAGCAAAAGATATGCAGTTGATGAAGACTAAGCATCTGAATATCCTCCAGGAGCTGGAAGATAACTGCCACATTGCAGCTAAAGAGAACCAGGTGATTTCTAATGCCTTGTTTCCACAACCATTTTTCCATGTATCTGGACTATACTCTTTGAAAACAATTATTTTTCCAAATTCATTCAAGCACCAACTTGCCTAAAAGGAGAGGTGTGTTTACATTTGATGTAAAATCCAAAACCTGCACAGAGAAATGAAGCAAAGTGGTGGTTCAGGCAGGGCACTCACTTTTAATCAATCAGTCAAATCAAGCTTATTAAGTGTCGATAATCAGACAATTGTCAATCAAAATAGCAGTACCTTATCGCTAACAACATAATTGTCCAATGATCATCAGGGAAGCATTACCTCCCTGCTGCAAGTTAGAGCTTTCCTCCTCCTCCTCCTGTTTTCTTGCTTTGTCTAAGGGGGAGGGCAGCTATCCTGACCCCTGCCCATGGCTTTCCTACAATCAGCCTCTCCACTTATCAGCGGAAAGCATTATGAGCAGGGGTTCCCTAAGTCGAGGCCAAACATGTATTATATGTTAAATATGTTATCCAAGAAGGTATAATATGCATTAATGTGTTATCATGTCTAATCTGTAATAAATATTGTTCCCTGACTGAACATCAGTTATGTGATTGTCAACTTCAACATCAATTCGATTACACAAGCATGACATAGCATTGCGTGTATACACATTTCAACACATCAGCCTCTTCAGCCTTATTGGCTTATCCCAGCCCCTCATTCCATAGCAGACTAGACAGGATGGCTCTGAGGAACATGCATGCCTTTCATGCCAAAGGCTACACACCCTTCACAGAGTGTATTTACAACCATTAGTTCATCATCAAACAAACTACTCCCTTGAAGCTTATGAAGATTAGTTGAAATGTGCTAATCCTTGTTCTCTTTTCCACAGTTTGCATTGCTATTCTTGCCCATATTTGAGGCTGCTTGCTAAAACTGGTGTATCTTTAACTTTTTTCAGACAGAAAGGCGTGTGGCTTTTGACAGTTGTGTTTTTTTTCTCATTAAACAACAACCATCAAAACCAGTTGTTCAGCAAGGCTGTGTGGTGCAGTGGTTAAAGAAAAGGGCTTGTAACCAGGAGGTCCCCAGTTCAAATCCCAGCTCAGCCACTGACTCATTGTGTGACCCTGAGCAAGTCATTTAACCTCCTTGTGCTCCGTCTTTCGGGTGAGACGTAATTGTAAGTGACTCTGCAGCTGATGCATAGTTCACACACCCTAATCTCTGTAAGTCGCCTTGGAGAAAGGTGTCTGCTAAATAAACAAATAATAATAAAATAATAATAACATATGCCAAGAGTTAGAAAACATGAAAAAAACAGGGTTTGAAAGCTTCTGGGTAAATATAGGTGGGGAAGGCTGAAAATCAATTCATCTGCTTCAGTTCACCATGAATACTGATAACTGTATGAGTGAAATACATTTGTCTAACAAATGTAAAATGATGTATTTTCTTTGTATAAATCAATATTGAATATTGGAAGATAGCTACAGCTTTTGCAAAACCAGAACGGTTTTCAATAGAAATTCAAGGCCTTCAGGTTCTTTCACTTTAAAACTCAAACCTTAATATTATGTTGTTGTCTTTAGGAGCAGACAGTCCAGGCTATAAGGGATCATTACTATAACAAAATGAAGATGATATGGAAAACTGTAGAACTCTACCAGGACAAAATAGAAAAGAAGAACTACTATTTTGATATGCTGATTAAGGTAAACTGTAAAATGCACCTGAATCTGTCTGAGCAGTTCTCTTCTGATCACAATACATGACTTATCCTTCCGTTAATAATACAACTGTGCCACCTTGAGGTAAAATCATGATAAATAAGTAATTCTGAGGGCATACCTTACCATAAACTGACTAAATTCTCCCTTATGGAGTACAATGACACACACCATACATGAATGAGAATATTCAACTGACCTAAATTACATCTGATCTGATTACCACTGCCTATACGTTTGTATATGCATTATTTCTGTTTGTGTTATAATCTGCATTTTGGCAATCTACTGCAATTTGGCTTTGGTCTTCCCTTTATTTATTTTTTGGGGTTTGACTTTAACCAGTCATTCATTGACATGTTGTAATGCTATGCTGTGAGTGGAAGCCTTTGTGACATCTCTGTTAATTCAGCCAGCTCACAGAGAAGTTATGGATCCATTGCTTTGCACAGCTTCATTACAAATGTGTTGAATACATCATATCAAACAAAAGGGGTTCATATTGCGGTGAATGATACCTGGATGATTGGAACAGATTCTTCTGTCATCATTTAAGGTGTAATAGGTCTCATATATCTGCCAGGAAATCACTGTATGGAAAGGCTTCGCAAACCATGGAAAGCGAAAGTGGAACTGATAAAAGTACCAAGTAATAACTATTAAATTGTATCTGGCCAAATCATTTCATGGGGATAGATGGCCAGTCATATGATGTATATAAAAAGCCATCTTTTTTTTTACTTTATACTTGTGGGAGGACAGTGTTGTTGTCAAGGCTGGCGAGCGGCAGGAATAGCAGAGATAGTGATGGCAGACTGCAGTTCAGCACTTGCTGCACACTTATTAATACAAGAAACAAACAACGATTCAAACAATAAGGCTATCTCAGTGCAGGACAGAGCCCACAGCCTGTTCCTCCCAGTTCCCTTTCAATTTGAAGACGACCATCAACTAATACTTTTGGGATATGCCTGCCTTAGGTAGGTATTTGCAGAGAATTTTATGTCAAAGCTGCCGATAGGCCCCTTCATGGAATGACATCCTCGGTCGCTCCTGCCGAGGGAATAAGTAGTCATTCCACAGAGCTCACTTCCTCTTTTGCCTCTCACCTACAGTAAGGTATGCTTCTGTGTCACTAACCAGTGTGTTTTTCGGAAAGAGCTCTTCGGAGTCGACTGCACTTCCCTTGCATTCGTGCTGACAGCTGGCTTGCCGCTCTCGAGGAATCAGCGGCTCCATTTTGAGTGTCTTTTTCCTTCTTCTTATTTTGCTTTGCTTGTGTCGCAGACCATATTTTCTTGGCTGTCCATTGTATGAGTGTGGCTGCCTGTGCAGTATCTGCATGTGTTGTCTTTCAGTCTACACCTCTAGGGAGAACACCATGCCTCCGCCGGGGCTCGGCTTGCCACCCTGTCATTGAGTGACTCTGCTGGCTGTCGTTCACGCAGCTTGGGCAAAAACATAAAAAAATAAAAAAAATAAAGCAGTCAGTCAGCCTTGTGTTTCCTCCATCGGGCTGTGCTTTAGCCAGCCCGCTGTCGAAGTTGTCGACTGCCTCGGCCCACCCACTTTGGTGCTTTGGACCTTCAAAAAAAGTGTGTTCTCTCTTCTGCTCTGTTCTTTTTCAAACTAACTGAGCTCTCGCCCGCTGCAGCTTCAGCCTGTGTGTCTCCCCTGGTGCATGCTGAGCACTGACCAGATGGCTGACTACACGTGATTAAGTTAGGCACCACTGCATTAGCTGCCCCGGTGATTCAGTACCTCTGTGCATGCTCAGCCCTTGGTACTTCGGTGCCTCGGTGCGCACGTTGCTCGGTGCACACGCATCGCTAGATTAGCTGCCCCCCGGTGCTTCGGTACCTCGGTTCACGCTCAGCCCTTAGTACTTTGGTGCTTCGGTGTGCACAGTGCTCGGTGCATGCAGAGCTCACGGTACTTCAGTGCCTCGGTGCTCGGTGCACTCGGTGAGCTTGGTGCACTTGGTGCTCAGTGTGAACGGTGCTTCGGTGCCTCGGCGTACATAGCTCCTCGGTGCTCGGTGCCCTCAGTGCTCTCAGTGCTCGGTGTGCACAGCGCCCAGTGCACGTGGCGCTCGGTGCTTCGGTGCGCATAGCACTTTGGTACAGCGGTGCACCGGTGTGCACGCAGCGGTGCACCTGGTGTGCACGGCACTCAGTGCACTCAGTGTGCCGCGGGGCTCAGTGCGCCGCCGCCGGTGCCTCGCTGTGCATAGTGCCCGGTGCTCAGGACACATGGTGTACTTTGTTGCTGTGGTGCTTGGTACACTTGGCACGCATAGCACCTCGATGCCTGGGACACGCTCAGCCCTTGGTACTTTGGTGCCTCGGTGCACACAGTGCACTCGCTGCTCACGGTGCTTGGTGCACGTGCTGTGTACACCATACTTGGTGCACTCGGTACACACGATACTCAGTGCACTCGATAATCAGTACACAAGGCACTCGGCACACTCAGTGCACACGGTGCACTCGGCGCGCATGGTGCTTGATACGCGTGGTACCCTCTGTGATTTGGTACCTCGGTACATGCAGTGCTTAGGTACCCCCCTGCTTACACTAAGTGCAAGACCATGTGCAGTGCCAGGATCATACCCCAGTTGGAATGTCTTGGTTCAATGCTTGTACGTCCTGCAGGGTGAACATGCCCCAGGGGGGGTGGGCATACATTGTGTTCATGGTGCTTTGGTGTCCAGCACACCACTTCAGCCCTAGGGGGTGAGACGTTTTGTGACATATGTGTGGTTTTCCAGACCCAGGTCTTTCGCAGAAGACTTAATAGGGCCATGGAGATCGAATGTTCATCCCCTACGACGAGCTATGTGAGGCACGAGGACCCCAGTTCCCCCCCGCAGGTTATCCCCTCAGCCGTCACCCTCTCGCAGCCGCTCCCTGTCTCCACAGACGGTGAAGAGGGTCAAACGATCGAGACATGCGAGGGACATCATGGACCTGTAGGCACATATGGCCCAGGTCCTGGAGCTGTTGGCACAGCAGCAGACTGCTGACACTCCGACCGCGGTTCTGCCAGTGTCTGCCCCAATACCAGCCACTGTCTCCCCTAAGGGAGTTCAGGATGAGTTGGAATCGTCAGCACGGATGGCAGAGAAGGAGGATGCGCTCTCTATAGCGGCCTCCTGGAATGAGGACTTCTTACCCACTGAAATGGAGGAAGGAGAGGAACCTGCGCTCTCTACTGAGGCAGAGCCTAGCTCTGAGGTTGCCTCGGAAGCTAGCGCGCCTCCATTTTCGAGCTCCATGTCACCCCTGATGGGACGTGCTGCAAACTTTTTGCAGGTCCCTTGGGCGACAGCAGCTGAGCCACGTCAGTCTGTGTTCAGGATGCAGGCTGTGGCTCCTCACCTTCAGCCCTTCTCAGCGTTCTCAGATTTCATGGAGGAGGTACGCTCCATCTGGGTAAGTGGCCCCGCTTGCTTCTTTAGAGGGCACGGACAAGCTGGGCCTGGCAAGTTTTCCCCCAGCAGACTCCAGCATTGCAGCATTGGTCAAGGCTCCATCGGTGGGGGGCTTGCCCAAGGACCCTGTGTGCTCGAACCCGCAATACAGGGTCACGGAGACGCATTTAAAGCAAGCATACGCAGCTGAAGCACAGGTGACTCGCTTGGCGAATACAGCGAGTATCCTGACTGCCTATTTGGATGGCATACTACAGGATGCCCCGCTCCCTGAGCCAGTGGCTTCCGAATTACGATCTCCGACCTTCAAGGGCAAGCTCTGGGCTGGAGCCTGGCAAGCCTGGTGGGGGCTCACAGACAGCTATGGCTGTCACAGGTGAAGGTCCTTTATGCGGATAAAATGACGCTGTTGGATGCGCCGATATCCCCAGGGCATACTTTTGGGCCAGCAGTAGAGGAGATCGTACAGCGCTCTCATCGAGAATGTGAGGCATCTCAGCAAGTGGCTCCGCTGCTCCCTCCCCATGCTGCGGCACGGGGCAGGTCAAGCCGCTGGCAAACTCCACAGACATGCACAATAACCCGGATGGTCCCACTTCCCACGGCTCCGTTGAGTGACCTGAGGCACTGTCTGCAAGCCACCGCTGCAGCAGCCTCAGACCCACCTGTTTAAACAATACTGGTGCAATTGCACTTCAGACTCCTGTGTGCTTGCCACCGTGCACACCGGTTATGCACGGGACCGCCTCCCTTTTGAGGGATCACGATTACATCAGTGAACAACCCTCTCCAGGCTTTGGCACTCAGGCAAGAAATATAGAAACTACTTTTCAAACAGGCCATCCGTCTCGTAGAACACACCTCTCAAAGAGAGGGGTTCTACTCGAGATACTTTCTGGTGCCAAAAAAGGATGGCGGCTTTTGCCCCATCCTAGACCTGAAACACCTCAATGGGTTCTTGAAGGAGAGGAGGTTCCAGATGGTCACGCATCACCACATCTTCCAATCTGTCCGGCTGAGCGATTGGTTTACAACAGTGAAGAATGCGTATTTTCATGTTCCTATCCGTCCAGTGCACAGGAAATATCTCTGCTTCGCCTTTCAGGGGAGCGTATTCGAGTTTTCTGTGCTGCCTTTCGGCCTCTCGCTAGCCCCCCCTCACCTTTTGCGTGGATGCAATCCTTGCTCCCTAGCAG
Source organism: Acipenser oxyrinchus oxyrinchus (assembly GCA_030684275.1). Taxonomy (NCBI): domain Eukaryota; kingdom Metazoa; phylum Chordata; class Actinopteri; order Acipenseriformes; family Acipenseridae; genus Acipenser; species Acipenser oxyrinchus. The sequence continues at coordinate 71,164,349 of CM060247.1, read as the reverse complement.
CTGCAAGAGATCAGGGTATTGAATTACCGGGGTGACTGGTTGATCGGTTCCCAGTCGCAGGAAGGAGTAGTGGCCCACATGGTGACAATGGCAAACCATCTAGTGAGACTGGATCTCACTCTCAACGAGGCCAAGAGTCAATTAATACTGGTGCAGTGTATGGTCTCCGGCTGGATTCCCTACCACCATGTGAGCCTATCTGTCGGACAACAGAGTAGAGGCTATTCAAAACTGCCTAGCCCTGTTTCAACAGGGGTCCACAGTGCAGCTACTGTTGTGTCAAAGACTATTGGGTCTGATGGCCACAGCCTTATCTGCTATACAACTGGGGTTATTGTGTATGCGCCCCATTCAAGCATGGCTCAATGCCTTTCGCCTACACCCCAAGTGAGACAGACACCATCGGCTGGTGGTGTCTCACTCATGCTGGGAAGCCCTATGCTGGTGGAGACAAACCTCTCACCTATACAAAGGTGTAGTGATGGGGGTGATACACAGCCGTCAAGTGGTGACGACAGACGCATCCAGCCTGGGTTGGGGTGCGGTCTGGGCAGGCAGAGGAGTCATCGGGTCCTGGACGGGCCACTGGACATCCCTGCACATAAATACGTTGGAGCTCAGAGTGGTGCACCTTGCACTCCAGCATTTCCTTCCTGTGCTCCAGAACAGACTGTGCTCCTTGTGTGCACCGACAACATGTCAGTAGTGGCGTATGTGAACCACCAGGGTGGGCTTCTGTCCCCGAGGTTACATCGCGTAGCCTTTCGGCTGCTGATCTGTGCACAGAAGCATTCATTGTCCCTCCGAGCTGTTTACCTTCCCTGAGTGGTGAACTGGGCGGCGGACCTCATCTCGAGGGATAGTCCTCACCCATTAGAATGGCGTCTCCACCCTCATGTGGTGCAAAAGCATTTTGGATCGATTCGGGGAAGCCCAGGTCGATCTCTTTGCCTCAGCAGAGATGACTCATTGCCCCCTGTGGTTCTCCCTCCACAGTTGCGGAGGTCCACTAGGCGTTGACACCCTAGCCAACGAATGGCCCAAAGCGCTTTTATATGCTTTCCCGCCGACACCGCTGCTCCCTGCCTTTCTGGAAAAGGTCAGGAGAGAGAAAGTGACAGTCCTCCTGGTGGCCCCAAGATGGCCCAAGAGAATTTGGTTTTAGAACCTTTGCCACCTGCTGCAGGGCAAGGCAACCTCAGGCGCAAGGCAACCTCTGGCACCCAGAACCAGGCAGACTCCAGCTGTGGGTCTGGCCCCTGAACGGAACCATCTGTCCGCCTTAGGGCTCCCAGACGCAGTAGACGGTACACTGCAGAACGCTAGGGCTTCTTCCATAAGGGCGTACTCCACAAGAGCATTATATGCTTATAAATGGAGGTACTTCCAGAAGTGGTGCAAGGCCATGGCCCTATTTACTGCCCCATAGCGATTATTTTACAGTTTCTGAAAGGTCTGCTAGAGGTGGACAGGTCTCCCTCTATGCTGAAAGTGTACTTGGCAGCTATATCTGCATGCCACGTCCCTATAGACTCAGTTTCCCCGGAAGCCCATATTCTGGCGACGTGGTTTCTAAAGGGTGCTCGGCAACTGCGTCCCCCTAGAAGGGATGCCCTCCCCAAGTGGAGTTTAGACGTGGTACTGGAGGCTCTTACTAAGGCCCCGTTTGAGCCTATCCATTCCATAGAGCTGAAACATTTCTCTATGAAGTCAGCCTTTTTATTGGCCATCACCTCCACTAATCGGGTCAGTGAGCTGCAGGCTCTGTCTGTGCACAGTTTCTGTAAGCGAGTCTGGGATAATGGAAACAGGCTATTGTTACGCACGAACCCTGCGTTCCTACCCAAGGTGATTATGGCTTTCCACTTGAACCAGTCAGTGGAAGAGGTTTTCCACCTCCTCCCTTTGATTTGGAGGAGGATAGGAAACTGAATTCTCTCTGCCCAGTGAGGGCATTGAGAGAGTATATGGATAGGACGAAGGCGCTGTGTCATTTTGACCAGCTCTTCGTTTGCTATGGTGAAAGGACCCTAGGTCAAGCCCTCTCGAAACAGTGACTGGCCCACGGGATTGTGGACACAGTATCGACTGCTTATAATAAGGCTGGCCTACCCCATGGGTGCTCTTTCGAGGCGCATCATTGACTGATATTTGTACTGCGGCTAGCTGGGCTACTCCGCATACATTCACCAGGATCTAGATCCCTGTGAAAGAGAATGATTCTTGATGATAAATCTCCCTCCCGACCTGTGAAGGCGCTGTCTAAAGGGAACAGAGTGCCCTGGACTGGATGGCAAGCCACCTAGAAAGGGGGCAGAGCTATGGTACACTAAATCATCAACCCATAAGGGAAACGATGTGGCAGCAGCGGATTGGAGGAGCGGTTGCACACATTAACCAAGGGGTCATGATTGATGGTAGAAAAGGGGACGTAGCGAAATGATCTGTTCCTTTGTATGGTTAAATGCTGAACCAGAAGGCGATCCCGTATTGTTATTGTGAGTGTTTTGTTTGTTTTTGTTGTGTCTAAAGTATCACTTGTTTGTTGTTATTAGACGGGTAAACATGATCCGGAGCTGTCGGTAAAGGCCAGCACTTAACCGGACTACACTGCACCATTGTTCACGATTAACTGTATTTGCATGACGAGTACTATAACACTCACTATGGACTTGATTGTGTTTGTGTTACGTGTGGGTGTTTAAAAATATCGGGACTATTATTTTGGGACCAACCCGTGGATTAAACAGAGCAATACACAACACTGTATTGCCTGTTATCATTATTGTTTAACTGTTTTGTCATCAGAAGTTGGATTACAAAAATAAAACACCATTGCACCTGGATTATCGTTGTCTGTCTGTTTATTGATCACCGCAGCACTCCTGCACCGGCACACTGTTAACCACTTTGCCAGAATCCCTCTACGCCTTCATTAGGCACAAGGGTCCTTGAGGGTGCACAAGCACAACACCAACACTAGTTGGTGGTAGAGAGGAATCCCTCATATGCTCACGCTTCCTGGCAAGGGCTCCGGATACTTTCCCAAAAGTATCGGTTAGCGGTCGTCTTCGAATTGAAAGGGAACGTTAGGTTACTTACCGTAACCTTGGTTCCCTGAAAGAGAAGATGACCACTAAACCTTGTGAGGTCGTATCACTCACATTCGCGGGTTCAATGCAAAAGAGGAAGCGAGCTCTGCGGAACGACTACTTATTCCCACGGCAGGCGGGACTGAGGACGTCATTCCACGGAGGGGACTGTCGGCAGCTTTGACATAAAATGCTCAGCAAATACCTACCTAAGGCAGGGATATCCCAATAGTATTAGTTGGTGGTCATCTTCTCTTTCAGGGAACCAGGGTTATGGTAAGTAACCTAACGTTTTCTCTCTAAATTAAATGAGCCCCCAAACAAACCAACTGGCTCCTCATATATACAGGTGACCAATCAATTAACCAATCTGGCAATAGCCACAGTGCACAGTTGTTTTTGCAGGGATGTGAATTTAAAACTCATCCCAGCCAAACAAATTCTAAAAAATAATAGTATTTACATCAGCCTTTGCCACAATACTGCACAGCTTACTTTTTTATCTTTATTTGAACATGAGGAATGTTTTTGGCCACATTTTGACTTATTTTATTTGTTTTTCTGTTTTTTGTACGATTGTCAACAACAATCACAGCAAAAGTCAATGCTGTTTGTACTACCTTTCACAGCACTATACACAAAAAGCACTTTACACTAAATAAATAAGAACAATCAAAACACAAGTTACTAGTAAATGTGGGGTCCTATTCACAAAATTTTTAGGACTTTTTAAAGAAATGTTTTTTGAGTCCTTGGTTAATTGCTAACTGCAAAAAAATAAATACAATTTAATTTTTAAAAAAGAATAACTACAGGGAAGTCATTAGCAAATAAATAGACATTTTCATAAAACTACTAAATATGCACCTTCTTTAGTTCAATCCTACTAGAAGCAGACACACAGGTTCAGTAGGTTTTACTTATTTTGTTTCTATGTTTTGTTATTCACAATACATTTGTAGGAAATATTGTAAAATTTCATACTGTGACATACGTTCTTTTTCTGATCCACTGGTGCAGAGTCTAAGAAATGAAAATGACCAGCTGAAGCAAGAAAAGGCTGCTTTGAATGAAAAGAATAAAACAGAGAATGACAAATGGGAAAAAGAAAAGGTAATTTACTTTTATGCAATAACATTTTAAATGTTGTCTGTTTGTGTATGTTTCGTGGCCCATTATTAAAACATTGTCATACAATTAACATAAAAAAATATTCAAAATCATATAATATTAAAAGAATATCTGGTTGTGAAATTACGTTTCACATCTGTATTATAAATGACTGGCTTATGAAATTGTGTGCAATTTAAAATTATTTTAAATCCTACTTTTCTCACTCAAAAGGTGATGCTTAAACAGATTCTCCCATTATGTACTGGAGCTGTCATTGTTTTTCAAAATGTGTGGTTAGGGAAAAATTTGATTTTTCATGTAAAGGTACCAATAGCTATGTTCTCAATGACTTGTGGCACTGATTTCTAACTTCATAAATCACATAAAAATCACATGAAGAGAACATACCATTATAAAAATGTAAAATAGTTGAAACATGTGCTTGGATAACAGTGTCACAATGTTCTATTTAATAAAGCCCCATGCTTTGTAGTAAAAGATTAGTCGATGAGTATAAATTCCACTGCTCTTATGCAGATATGGTATTTCAAAGACATTAATCAAATCCTATACCTTACAGAACAAGATTCTGGAACTGTTTTCTAAAAAGTTAGACCTGCTTCATACACATCAGTCATCAAGTAAGTGAAAACAAAGGCACATTAATATCAGCTATAGTTTTCTAAATCAGAAATAATTAAACATTTGTGGCTTGCAGTGTGTTCATTTTTAAAACCTTTTTTTTTTTACTGTTTTTTTTAACTTTTGTGAAACATACTGAATGAAACTGGCTGAATGAAAGCTGATGAACAGTTGAGGGGTTGAGGGTTACAAGGGCTAGGCTGTATCGTCATAAAATCATCCTGGTGGCTGCCGCATTCAACAATGGTTTAATTTTTATGTTTTGCAGCCCTCCAGGAGCTTCAGATGGCCAGACTGGAGCTAGGAAGAGTACAGGAGATGTTAAAACCCCCAGACAACCCACAGGTGAATAACAGTTCTTTAGGGACAGCCAGTATTGTCTCAGACAGCCCTGATATTGAAGCACAGCATGAAAGCACAGACCAGGAAGAAACCAAGAACATCAAAGTAAATCTTTTTTGGACACGTTTTCTTTTTATTACTTTATATTAATGTGGGGAAAAAAAGCTAAATTCCCACAGCTACTCCACAAGTCTAAGCAAAGTAGAAATGGAATGCCTGTAAAATCCCAGTTTATGTTTGTCCCTACACACATGTTCAACCAATGATACAAGAGCCAACCTTGTGCAGTTTCATTTCTAAGAGCTGTATTGCATGATAAGTGTTTACAGTATAGCTCATTATTATTCATTTTTTTATTAGAATAGTACAACTGATTCGACAAGACCCGATTACATGCCAAACAGCAATGCAAAGAATACGAGGGCTTCTGTCATATTTAATGGCACAGAGTCAACAGAGAGCCACAATCAACAGAACAGATCATTGGAGGTAAATTATTTTAATGCAAAGCCCAAACTTTTTTTTTTTAATTGAATAGGATCAAATCCAAGATATAGGGTTTTGGAAGGTGCATACACCATTGCAATTTATACAAAATAAAAAGAGTGGGTGATGAAGTATAGACTGTATTGCCTGTTCTAGAATGTAGCAATTTATTAAACTAAGCTATATGAATAAATTGTGTTTAGCTCTGTGTTTATTTTGTTTTTATTTTTTGTAGCAGTTTACTACTGTACTGTAAATTCAACCCATTCTCACGGCTTCCTTGACTCAAAATTAATGCAGTATAAAAGTATATTCTCATAGTCAATATTAATGACATGTGATATGTTTAGCTGTAAAAGTTTTATTTGGCAAACTTTTAAAGGTGCTGAGTGGAGAGGAAACTCATAAGGGCCATACAAAGGAAAAGCAGCTAGAGGGCGCTCAAGCACGGCTGGAGATCCTAAAGGGGACTCTGTACAAGAGGGAGAGGGAGATTACAGAGTTTCTTCAGAATGAAAATAACAGGGGGGTCAGTGGGCAATACCCTTGCGGAGCTTTGCTGAGGACTCTTGTAGAAAAGGTGAGACGGTGGTGTTGCTTTGTATGACCGTCTGTATTTTAATACAACACACGCACATGGATGACTCACCCCAAGGTTCACAAACTAATTTATTATTCCTGTTGCTTGCTCGCCTTACTTCACGGGTGATGCTTACAATTTACGTAACAGTATATATCGTATCTCTATCCCAGGACCCCACTAATGTTTTTCTGTCAGGACCTCTACTCGGGGTCTCTGTAGCCCGTCTGAACATTAAACAGATCATGTTACTACATTGCTATTGTTCACACATACCCGTCTGGGCAGGAATCGAGGGTTACAATTCAGTGGAAATATCATAAGAAAACTAACATACAATTGTGCCCAGATAATTTAAGTGTTTAATTGTTGGTATAAGGCCCCAGTGGAGTAATAGGGAGTTGATTAATTGTATTATAATTATTATGTTTCGCATTACAAAGAAACTATAAGCAATTCTAGAGACTTGTAATAATACCAGGTATGCTTCATTTCAGGCTCATGCTGTTTATTGTGAAGTGTCTGGAGCCAGACAACTTGTTGACAGTAAGACAGAGGAGAACACTGTGACTTTGGCCAGTGCCAAGGAAAGCCTAGATAAGGCTCAGCACAGTGTATTAAAATATGAAAAGGATAACAACAGAAAAATCACAGATTCAGATAGGTAATTTCATTTTCCATTTCTAGACTATCTGAAGCTTTACTGAGGGTATGTTGTTACTGTACCTTAAAAAGGACAGAATTTAGTCCTGGTATTCCTGTAATTGATGAGGCAACAAACTGAATGTGGTGGTCTCAGACAAGTTTCAAATTAATAAAACTCAGAGGCCCGAAATGTATTTAAAAACATTCTCCACTAAGGGATGCTCTTGTTCCTTTTTTATTTTTAACTGTGACTCCCTGTAGAACAAACATGTAATAAGATGTGTTTCTAATTACAGGGATCAGCTGGCTATTGACATACACAGAAATCTTATGATGGCTGAGGTACACCTGAGAAAAATTGATATTGTGCAGGTTGCCTTGGAAAGCATTAGAAAAGGATCTGTACCCTCATGTTGCGGTAATTACTTTTTGAGTTTTGAGATAAGATAATCAGTGCCTTAAGGTTAATATCTTGTTAGTTTCATCTTGTATATTACAACATTATTAATAATTAGCAACAGTATCTCAAGTAGGTTTACAAGTGTCACCTTTCTACCACCAATAGAATACTAGAGGCACCATCTTTGTATTCTTTTCATTAGGGTTATTTGAGATACAGTATTATAAAGCAAACAGCAATTTGATGTTTCTCCAAATCCCTTATCACAGGAACCGATAGTATGTGGAAAATAGACCCAGACAATGGCATGCTGGATTATGAAATGAGTGATGAAACAAACCTTGTAAGTTGAAATCAGGTAACAATTTGTATCAAACAATAAGGATGTGTAATTTGAGGATACAATTGTTCTGTAAGAGTAAAGGGCCTTATGCATATTTTTTTACAAAGAGATGTTCTGTTGTGTAATTTCTACATAGCCTTGCGTCATACAATGTGAATATTCAATTCACCATAAGTATGTAGTTTGGTGCAATTCACAAAGCAGGCTTTATGAAAACTTGTGTGTGTGTGTGTGTGTGTGTGTGTGTGTGTGTGTGTGTGTGTGTGTGTGTGTGTGTGTGTACAACTTACTGTATGTTTGCCCTTGGGAAAAGTTACCTACAAAACTGAATCCAGTTAATATTATATGGAATATGAAAACATGGTTTGGAGACATGGGGCAGCCTAAAACAAACCACACCTCACTCTCCCAATTAACCAGTAACTTCTAGATATAAATTGCCTGCCTTTCCATGCTTTCATGTTCATCCACAGTCCGCCACTCCAGCCTGGTTGCACCCAAGTTTGCCAGATTTCAGGCAGAAAAATAGCAACCTAGTTCTGCAAACAAGCCCAAAAGAAACACAACTCTAGCCATTTCCCATTTCCGGTCACACTTAAGGACATTATTTTATATGACATAATTTTTAACCAATCAGAAATCTCTGTTCGGGACACTATAAACTATGTTTGTAACATATGTCTGAAATAGCCACACACACAAAAAAAGTAGTTGCAGAAGAAAGTGAGAGTGCATAAATCAAATTAGACAACAGACCTAAAATTAACACAATACTGAATAACAGGCCACGAATAACAGACAATAACTTTATATTAACAGGTATCAGAGACCTGTTCTGCCTGAATGACGCTACAAAGTCACATTGTCACCTCATTGGCTGTTCTGCAGACACTCCATTTCTTAAAAATGGTGCAGCAAATCATGACCAATCATGTCCATGCATATTATGAGCATACTGTGTAGAAAATTAGAGCCCTTTATTTAACCCTGGGTGTACATTATGTATAAATTGACCACAATCATTTGTTATGTTTTTTTACTTTTGACATAAGCGACCAGGAAGAGACTAAGCAAAACTATATGTGACTGCCTGCTCAGGCAAGCCCAATTCTGCAGGTTTTAAGCAGAACTGACAATACTTTGAAAATGATTGTGATACTTTAATCAATGATTTGTTTAAAGTGATGGTTTTTGTGTTTCTTTTTATGGAAGCCTCCCGGAGATGAGATGGGAGAAAGTGCACATTTTGATTTAAAAAAAAAAATTCATGGCAGATGCTTTTGACGCTACAGGCTGAGGTACAGTCGAAGTCAATAGATAATGCCTCATCTATTGTTTTACATTCCACTAGACTTTATTTTTTTTTATTTTCTGTAAATTACCTGTACAGTACAGTATTCAAAGATACATCTGTTCCATATAGCACCACAAACCACACATAGTGTACTGCAGTTTCTAATCTAATTCAGTTTATAACATTGCAGAAAGAAAAACATATTTGATCATACTGTAAGGATGTTCTTTTACACTATCATTCTGCATTCCTCGTAATTTGCAGGTTACCATGCCTACAGTTTTACACTTATGATAGTTTACTGTACTGTAGAAAACAATGTGATGTTATATATATTCTCTATACTAATAACTCACATGTGTGCACAGGCCATATAAATAATGCATTGAAGTGATTCTAGCAAACAAAATTATGCATAAACAGGACTCAAATGTGTAGTTTTGAAAGAAAAGCTTGTGTTTGGGTTGCATTGCTTTAATATTAATATGGAGGTGCTGTATTTCTCACTTTGTGCAGTTTAAACAGGCCAATGAAGAAAATAAAAAAATTGTGGAAAATTACAACTCTGAAAGGGTCCTGAGGAAAAAGTACTATAACATGGTTGAAGACATGAAAGGTAAACTAAAAAAGTTGAAATGGTAATCTTCCTAAATGGTTGTGTATATGTGTGTGTATATATATATATATATATATATATATATATATATATATATATATATATGTGTGTGTGTGTGTGTGTGTGTGTGTGTGTGTGTGTGTGTGTGTGTGTGTGTATGTTGTCCTTGTGTAAAGTAGGATATATTCCCCAAGGACTACATTCCCTAAAATGCACGTGGGGGCTAGGAATTAGAACCAGAATGCTTTACTCCTGGCAATAAGCTAATGTGGTGAAGCAGGCAGGTATATAAGCAGGTCTGAAATGTTTGTCATGTAGTCTGCATGCCTCTGTGTGCAGACCTAGACAAAGAAGGAAAAGGTGTTTAATATTTATACTGGGTATAAGTCTTGTTTTGGGGTGAATCCAAAACAACATCTTAAATTAGTTAAGAAACTATTAGGATAATTAGGCACTCAGTTAACGTGAACCTGATGAAGACACGTTAGGTGTCGAAACACAATGTTTGTTTGTTTGTTTTATCACCGTGTTTTTAACAAATAAAAAACATTTTTGATGAATATAAAATCAGCAGGAGTTATGCATTGAATCATTTTAAAGAAGAAAAATGTTGAGAGTGCGACTATGAATGTCCCTCCAGAAACATTTTTGGTTAGCCGTTAAAACTGAATATTTGGCTCGAAGATTTGTGTACTTTTGTATTGCCGTAGAGACTCTACCTTCACTATATACAATTACCTTATACTGGTCAGCACCTCTTCAATATTAAGCATTGTAGTGCACAAATGACTGTTGTTATATATATACACTACCGTTCAAAAGTTTTGGGTCACTTAGAAATGTCCTTGTTTTCCATGAAAACATACATGAAATGAGTTTGAATAGGAAATATAGTCATTGACAAGGTTAGAAATAATGATTTTTAATTGAAATAATAATTGTGTCCTTCAAACTTTGCTTTCTTCAAAGAATCCTCCATTTGCAGCAATTACAGCCTTGCAGACCTTTGGCCTTCTAGTTGTCAATTTGTTGAGGTAATCTGAAAAGATTTCACCCCATGCTTCCTGAAGCACCTCCCACAAGTTGGATTGGCTTGATGGGCACTTCTTACGTACCATACGGTCAAGCTGCTCCCACAACAGCTCAATAGGGTTGAGATCCGGTGACTGTGCTGGCCACTCCATTATAGACAGAAAACCAGCTGACTGCTTCTTCCCTAAATAGTTCTTGCATAGTTTGGAGCTGTGCTTTGGGTCATTGTCCTGTTGTAGGAGGAAATTGGCTCCAATCAAGCGCCGTCCACAGGGTATGACATGGCGTTGCAAAATGGAGTGATAGCCTTCCTTCTTCAAGATCCCTTTTACCCTGTACAAATCTCCCACTTTACCACCACCAAAGCACCCCCAGACCATCACATTGCCTCCACCATGCTTGACAGATGGCGTCAAGCACTCCTCCAGCATCTTTTCATTTGGTCTCGTCTCACGAATGTTCTTTGTGATCCGAACACCTCAAACTTAGATTTGTCTGTCCATAACACTTTTTCCAATCTTCCTCTGTCCAGTGTCTGTGTTCTTTTGCCCATCTTAATCTTTTCTTTTTATTGGCCAGTCTGAGATATGGCTTTTTCTTTGCAACTCTGCCTAGAAGGCCAGCATCCCGGAGTCGCCTCTTCACTGTTGACGTTGAGACTGGTGTTTTGCGGGTACTATTTAATGAAGCTGCCAGTTGAGGACCTGTGAGGCGTCTGTTTCTCAAACTAGACACTCTAATGTATTTGTCCTCTTGCTCAGTTGTGCACCGGGGCCTCCCACTCCTCTTTCTATTCTGGTTAGAGCCAGTTTGCGCTGTTCTGTGAAGGAGTAGTACACAGCGTTGTCGAGATCTTCAGTTTCTTGGCAATTTCTGCATGGAATAGCCTTCATTTCTCAGAACAAGAATAGACTGACGAGTTTCAGAAGAAAGTTCTTTGTTTCTGGCCATTTTGAGCCTGTAATCGAACCCACAATTGCTGATGCTCCAGATACTCAACTAGTCTAAAGAAGGCCAGTTTTATTGCTTCTTTAATCAGCACAACAGTTTTCAGCTGTGCTAACATAATTGCAAAAGGGTTTTCTAATGATCAATTAGCCTTTTAAAATGATAAACTTGGATTAGCAAACACAACGTGCCATTGGAACAAAGGACTGATGGTTGCTGATAATGGGCCTCTGTACGCCTATGTAGATATTCCATTACAAATCAGCCGTTTCCAGCTACAATAGTCATTTACAACATTAACAATGTCTACACTGTATTTCTGATCAATTTGATGTTATTTTAATGGACAAAAAATTTGCTTTTCTTTTGAAAACCAGGAAATTTCTAAGTGACCCCAATATATATATATATATTGTGATGAAGTGTGGGGCATTGTGGTCGAGGGCCGGTATTTTGGGCCACGGATTATGCGCAATCTGTACCCGTTTTAAGGAAATGTAGTCCTGTCGGTCTGGACTACATTTCCCAGGAGGCAACAGGACCGGTGGGCAGCCATTTTAGATGGCATAATTATAAATTAGGTGATTGTGTAATTGATTCAAAAGCTGCCTTCAATTAAACAATTGGGAGCCTTTTAAAAAGGGGAGGGTCAACCTGCTGGTTGAGGAGAGTGAGCTGTGGAAACAAGAACTGAGTCTTTGTGCAAGGTAGGACTTAAGAGTCCTGGTGTTTTGGAGCCAGTAAGCAGCTTAGCTGTCCGGACTGTTAGTCAGCGATACTTACTTGTGTAGTTAGTAATCCATAAAGGAGTTAAGCTTTTGTTGGTTTATCTTGGGTGTTTTTTTTTTTTTTTTGAAGCACTGTAAATAATAAAACACACAGGTGCCATCCTGTTTAAACCACATTCCTGGAGGACAGTGTAAAAGGTCCGGAGGAAGTGACAGACATAACAAACAATTCCAGAATTGTCATATATATATATGTGTGTGTGTGTGTGTATATATTGTAACACGGTCGCCACCCACGGTCGTTCGTTGCCCCTTTAAAAATGAACCAGAACACACGGAAATGGAGTTTTAAACGCGCTGACACGCTATTTTTAATAAACAAAATAAATCAAAACAAAACCTAAATCCATTTTGGAGCACTGACTACACACTTGTCAGGAACTTAACTAATAAACATGACAGCTAAGCTATTTACCTTAAAATATAAACACACAGTTTAACAACACAACAGAAAGGCTTTCACACAGTACCTTTTTCATTATGATTGAGCACACCTTCAATCAGGCTCCTTCACACAACAGCAGCAGCCCTGAAGGGACTGGCTGCTTTCTTTAACACTAGAACCGCCGCAGGATTAGTGAGATTTAAAATGTTAACGAATCTGCGTACTGTCAATGCAATGTGGTTGTCCGTTTAAAAAAAAAAAAAAAAAAAAAAAGAAAGAAAGAAAAAAAAAAAGGACAACCGCATTGCATTCACAAACGCAGATTCATTTACATTTTAAATCCAAACCCGTCAAAATGACTACCATGGCGGTTGTAGTGTTAAATACCCTGCACCTGGCTCTAAGTTACAATGGTAGCCAGGTGCAGGTGATAATTAACTAATACAGTAATAATTAAACAATAAAAGAAAATACTCATTTTTGGGAGGGAGGATATTACCCCTCTCCCTGCTGTGTTATATATATATATATATATATATATATATATATATATATATATATATATATATATATATATATATATATATATATATTACAAAACGGAAAACTGCTGTGTACCAAGAGCTGCAAAATCAAAAAGAAAAATTGAACACCGCTTTTTCCATCCAGCCAAAACATCCTGATATAATAGATTTTTGTTATCAATTATTCACATTTTTGTATACCTACGTTACCTTTTTCTTTATATATTGTGTGTGTCTAGGTAAAATCAGAGTCTTCTGCCGCATAAGGCCTTTAAATAAATCTGAAGGAGCCCGTGGAAGCCAGTTTGTTGTTGGCTGCCCAGATGAATATTCTGTGACTGTGGACAGTGCCCGTGGACTGAAAGAGTTCCAATTTGACAAGATTTTCAATAGCACAAGCTCCCAGGAGGAAGTTTTTGAGGACACAAGCAGGTAATGTGGTGATAAAAGTTATGATAAAGTAACTGTAACATAAATCCTTAAGCTATCTTGAGACAAGTAGACATGTATTTGGATACCTTCTCAAGACCCGCCTTTAGCTATGTGTAAACAATATTTTACTATAAAATATTCTATGCTGTTACCACAATATCCTTCTGTCTTACCATCAAAACTTCATATCCAAGTGCAATCAAGTTACACATAAATATGAATATATATTCTACAGTAATCATAGAATTCTAGCTATAAATATGATTGATTCATTTGGCATATGATTTAAGGTTTAGACAATATTCAACTTTGATTCAATTCAATGTTATCATATATCAGTGCTTGTTTCAACATACAAGAACAAAATGACATCTTGTTGAAAGTAAACACCTTATTTTATCTGAAAGGTTACAAAAATAGGATTAAAGTAGATTGCATTAGATTGTAGTAATTTGTTTTCAATGTATAATCAAGTATTTGTTCAAGACAAATTAACCATATATTCAATTTAATTAAGCTTCAAAATATATTCAACGTTCAACAATGCATTCATATTCTATCATGTAATTCAACATAGGTTAATATTACTTCATACTCAATTAAACAGAATTAATCATACAATCGATTTATGCACCATAGAAATTTATAAGTTATTTAGTTACCAGTCCTTAAATGTGAAGAAAGTTGAAACAATCTTGCAATGAAGAATTACTGTATATATATATATATTTCTCCTCGTGGTTAAAAAATGTTTCAGTTTTGAAACCTGTCTTCAGTTTGTAGTCCTCTTCATTTAAAGCAGGGTCTCAAACTCGGTCCTGGGGACCCCTTGTGTCTGCTGGTTTTCATTCCAACCAAGCTCTCAATTACTTAACTATACCCTTAATTGAAATAATAATTTGCTTAATTAGACATTTTTACTTGTTTTCAGCTCTTAAACAGTTCAAGTTAATTATGAAATGTTATAGCTAACTTGAAATATGCTACTGTTTAAGAGCTGAAATCAAGTAAAAAGGTCTGATTAAGCAACTGATCAGTTCAATTAAGTGTCTAGTTAAGTAATTAAGAGCTCGGCTGAAATGAAAACCAGTAGCCAGAGGGGGTCCCCAGGACCGAGTTTGAGAAGCCCTGATTAAAGTATTGTCTTGTGAGAGAGAGTACTTGTAAAGTTGTTGATGAGAGTCTTTGGAGACAGTACTTGGAGAGAGACTTCCTTTGCAAGCATTTTTATAACATTGCAAATGGGCAGGACATGGTCAAGATTATCAAATCACAGAAGAGTTCTCATTAGAATATTTCTCATTATTATTTAAATGATTGGCTGTTTTGAATGTAAGCAAGACTACATCATAAGATCACTCCCATCTTCATTTGAACAAAGGGTTGTAAATCACAGAAAATGCATTCAGTTAAAATACTCTTTTGTGAAATAACTTTTCCTGAGTTATTCATTTTTACTTGATAATCACATTTCTGTTTTCCTGATGTGATTCAATTCAAAATAAACCATATATACAATAATTATCTTTCTAATGAATTCATTACATTTTACATGATACATTACTTCATTTTTAGTGACAAGAATACTGTTGGGAATACTGTATTTTAATTACAAACTGAACCATCTCCATTGTCCACCAGATGGCAGTATGACACCATTTTGACCAGATTTCGTATTGAATATCCATCCGGACACACAATTTCTCGTAAT
The DNA here is from genome assembly GCA_030684275.1 of Acipenser oxyrinchus oxyrinchus. Lineage (NCBI taxonomy): Eukaryota > Metazoa > Chordata > Actinopteri > Acipenseriformes > Acipenseridae > Acipenser > Acipenser oxyrinchus. The sequence goes on along the minus strand of CM060247.1, from coordinate 71,148,976 downwards.
TAGGAATTTATTGTGTGAATTTATTAAGTGCAAAACGCTTTGTTTGAAGCTTGATACTTAATCTGATAAAGATTTGAATTTGTTAACAAATTTACAGCTGATTGCTCTTTACAGCAAGAAAACAGTCCAAAACAAGTTCTTTCTATTTAATAATCCACTTAAGTCTGACTGACCAACACAGCAGGGGGTTTAGTTTACAAATGGCATTCCTGTCTTAGATGAGATTGTCAAAATCTCTTTTAGAAATACAGTCAATGGTATATTCTCATTTAAGCAAATATAAATTGTACTTTTTATATTACTGTGTGGAAGGGTGTGAGCATTCACTGACACGGGAGACAGAATGGTGTATTTGAAACACCACACAGGTGCCCAGATTTATTTATTTATTTATTTTTTGTGCTGGTAGTGATTTGTTTTAGCCCGCAGCCACTCAGAGAGAGGGAAAGCCCACACACCCTCTCTCCCACCTCTCTGTGTCACTGCCATGACTGACCGGCGGATATTGCAAGGCTACTGCCCTCTTCCTGCAGCACTATGAACGTACCAAAAGAGCACAGATCTCCCCCTGTTACACACTGTAATATCAATAACAGGAAAACAAAATAACTCCTGCCTTTTTTTAAATTTGGAATCGCCAATTATTTTTACGAAGACGAACACTTGAGTCCATCCACTTATTTTCACACCGTAAGCCCGCCGTGAAGCCATTACAGAACTACAGCATTGGAGGACCAAGCAGTTCTGAATTGCACACGGGCAGGCCTGCAGGTGCCTGGCCAGCCACAGGGGTTGCTGGTGAGCGGTGAGCCAAGGATTCCCCAGCCAACCTAAACCCTCCCCGCCCGGGCAACACTTGGCCAATTGTGCACTGCCCCCTGGGAACCTCCGGCCACGGTCGGCAGTGGCATAGGCTGGATTTAAACTGGTGAGCTCCAGGCTATAGGGTGCATTCTGCACTCCAGGCCGAGTGCCTTTACTGGATGCGCCACTCGGGAGCCCTAACTCCTGCCTTTTGAACTTGAACATGAAATAAATTACTTCTTACAAGATTTAAAGTATTTGTTGAATTACGCTATTTTTTAAATGTCATTTTTTTATTATTTGCAGGCTAATACAGTCAGCTGTAGATGGCTACAATGTGTGCATTTTTGCTTATGGGCAGACTGGCTCAGGGAAGACATTTACTATGATAGGTGACAAAGAACTAAAAAGTCCTGGTGTGATGCCAAGAGCTTTCAACAGAATTTTTCATATTGTAGAGGAAAATAAAACTAAATTTGATTTTAAGGTAAGGAACTGTAATCTAAAAACAATACAACTGCAGTAATCGTGTGAAGAATGTGATTTCTTTGAAAGCGGGAAGTAGTCAAAAAGAGCTGAGAACTAGGATACTGCAGGCACTTGTAATGCTAGGAGGTTTTTGATTTAGAAAATAAAATTCAATATTGGATCAAGTGGGCTCAGAAAAAAAAAAACATTTGTAGCTACTTGCCCTTTTTACTTTTGTTTCTTTATCTGTCTATATCAAATACTGCATAACTAATCAAAACACTGTACGCTGTACCATATCAAAAAGAAAATTGAAATGCTAAAGCTTCTGCAGTTGACTCCTACCCTTACACTGTGTTTTGTTCCACAGGTCTCTGTCTACATGCTGGAGCTGTATAATGAACGCTTGCTGGATCTTTTTGTAAATCCAAATGAGGCCTTTAACAAAAAGATTGAAATTAAGAAGGACAAAAAGGGTCTTGTGTTTGTTCAGGGCGCAGAGACAAAAGAGGCAGCCAGTGCTGAAGCTCTCTTTGCACTGTTTAAACAAGGCTGTATGAACCGGCATATTGCATCCACAAGTATGTGCCTAATATAGCATATAACTCCATTAAATAGGTTATTTACAGTGACCACTGATTAACAATTATTACCTGTTAGAGAATATATATATATGGAGGGCTATAGTGGAAACTTATTGACCCGAGGGAAGACTATTGTTACCGACAGAGGGATATAATGCCTGAAGCCACAGGGGGCATTTAATTTTCCACTATGAGCTGAGTCTGCAGTACATATTTAATATATGAGTCAGTCAAAATAATAAGAGAGGCAAGGTTGGATAGTAAATATGACTTTATATACTGTAAAGCCATAAATATTTGTGAGCCTTTTATTATGTGTTTTTCGCGTATGAAAAAAAGGTCGCCAACATTTCTGGAGCAAAATAGGTTTTATGGGTGTGATTCACCAAATATTTATGGCTTTACAGTATTTTGTTTAAATATAGCTGATACAGCATAAGTAAATGACTAAATAACATAAATTAATAACAAAAAATGCTTTTGAAGTTCATACAGCATAGTTATCAAAGTTTTTTTCTTTCTTTTGTATTATGTTTTGCAATTCATTAAGTCACAGAATTGCTGTTTTTCATTCAGCTATTTTCTGTTGTTAGGAGTGGAGGTGGAGGGCATTCCTTTGAAAAGGGGTGGGACTGACAGTGATTTGAACCAATCACAAGTCAGAGGGAGACTATTACCTGGTGGTGTAAGGGTGTAAGGATCAGGGCAATAGTTCATCCATTTTTGCTCCTATGATGAGGTTTTAACCAATCACAGGCCAGAATTTCCAAGCGCTGACAATATATATAAATTGACTGAACATTGTACCCCATTTTTGTCAACAATATTGTTTAAGGTGGTCTGGGTAAATCATGGGAGATGAGGCTAATAGCCATTACAAAATATTAAAGAGAGCTGAAGGCAATAACGATGGTAAAAAGTGAAAATACAGTAACTGGTTTTAACTACTAAAATATTAATCCACACTATTGTTACTTTATTAAAATGACTGACAGAGATGCTATCTAGATCAATGGCTGGGTTTCCATGCAGTTTAGAAACTCCAAATTCTCTCTCCATTGTCTGGAGAATGTAACATATACCACACACAATCCTCATGCTACAGGAAGTGCGCGGCCTAACCATGGTGTGGCTTAAAAGGGTGGGTAAATCACCTTCTCATGCTAAAAAGCAGCGCAAACTGACCAAAAAGCTAAACCTTGAAGATCCCATTTGTGACGTAACCTCACGCAACTTTCTACTGTAACTAAAGGTCGTACCAAGCAATTCTTTATTATCTTTGACAAAACAGGATAAAATTAGCATACAGTACGATGTGTATAGAGACCTCTTTATTCAATTTTTTTTTGTGACACCATTCATTCAATGTTTTAAATTATTGCCATTTGACTCATGAAATGACAATGCTTTATAGTTTAGCTGATTTATAAGCAAGGTTATACAAAAATACCTACTACAAATTGCAAAACGTTCATACCCCAAAATGGCACCTGTCTCCTTTGGGTAAATCCCAACAATAGTGCTTGTCAGTGCTACACTGGTGTCACAATGGGATAAGATGGAGACAACACACTTGCTTACCCCATACTGGGAGAAGGCTCTGAGGCAGAAGACGGACTGCCAAATACACAATTTCGATGCCCTTTCCGCAGCCCTCAGTCACAGGTTCAGGAAAGTCGAGCTTGTCGTTGGCCTGCTGGAATTTCCCTCAGGGTTATCATGAATCAAGGCCTGACAGAGGGCTTTGTTCAAATCACTGTATATTTCAACATGGATTAATAAAGTCTAAAGCTGAGGGAACACAAAGCCACTTTCTCAGAAACTTCGTTACAGGAGACCGGGAGACCTAGTTTGAGGCAACTTTGCTGTATCAAACCACGTCTCCCGAGATGTGCCTGGCCAACAGGAAGTGAGCCGACGAGGAGAAGCTTGGGGTCCTGGCTGTGGACGTGATGTACTTGGCATGGCGGGGGTATCCAGATTACCAACTGGCCGTGCAAGGAGACCTGGGGATGGAGGCATCCGCAGCCGGACCCCCACCTTGCTCCGACAGCAGGTTTGGTTCGCTGCCCCAACCTCCCTAGAGCAGGCCATGGCTCATGGCGAAAGGGTCAAGGCTGTGCTCGAGGAGTGCGAGTGAGGCTGGGCCGCTAGGAGGGCCTGTCGGCAGGAAGTGACAGCAGGGCAGCATAGATTGAGGACAGTCGCCCTGCAACCTTCCTTTTCCCCTATGAGACAGTGGGCTGTATCGGCCAGTCCAGCAGCCTCAACGCACCCTACTTTCTCAATGTGGTCCGCTGCAAAGCCCTGGTGGATACTGGCTCCATGCGGCCCCTCCTAGAAGCAGATGACAGCACGAGATCTGTGACGATCATCAGTGGAGCAGGCGAGGGCCTTGGGCTCCCTTGCTCTGCAACCCATGGTGCCTCCACTGCCGGGAGATGAACTCTCGGGCCAGGAGAAGGACTGTGTCAAACCCCCAGCTGAGCTGCTGAGGGGGTATCAGGCCATTTGAGCCTAATCCATCACAGACAAATATTCATATTTGAAATTATATTATGGATGAGAAAGGCATGCACACGCATGCGCAGGATCTTAAGGAAACGTACTCACTCCCTGTTTTTTTTTTTTTTTTTTGTATCTTAGACTTCGCTCAGCCCTTCATGCCTATGGGGTTCCATGGAATGCGACACTGCCCATTCACCCTGTAGCTCAATTGTTTAATTCAACAGCCACCACAAGAGGTCTCATATCCTCTCTATATAATAATTTAATATCTCATAATACTAATTCCCTCCCGCTGACTACTATCTGGGACAGTAAAGTATTTATGATTTTTTTCACCTCTCCCTATCCACCTGAAAACTTTTCAGGATATCTTTTTTCTCCCTATGATTTGATTGTAATTATTGATTTACATTGTATTTTCTGCTGGTCCATTTAAAAACGTTTTAATAATGTGATTGAATTATCTCCTGTCCCTCACAACCCACATTGTAATTGTATAGGATGTAATTTTATTATAGCATTTTTTTATTTATATTTTTATTTGTACTGGGCAGTGGAAGTTATTTTAGGGAGAAAATGCCAAGAAGGCAGCTCAGTGCAGTTGTTGTTGCTAACCTCCTAATGGAGTCTGGCTCAGAGTGATTTTGTGCCTGATGACTCTGGCAGTGAAAGTGAACCAAGTGGCACTCCCTCCAGTGAGGAGATCAACAGTGGTCAGGAAGAGGAGCCTATGGAAACAGAGACTGAGCCCCTGCCTGTCCCAGTACAGTAGCTGGGCCTGGACCGAGGGGTGTTAGATTCACCATTCTACCACTGGATCCCCCCTGACATCACTGGGTTTACCCCAATGAACTTTTTTCAGTTGTTCACCACTGAAAACATTTTGGAATAGTTGGTTACCCCTAACCAATTTGTATGCCCAACAATATCTGGCACAGCATGGAAACAATTTGGGACCACATTCTAGGGTGCACAAGTGGGTCGCCACAAATGTTTTCGAAATGAAAAAGTTCTGGGGCTTATCGCTTCTAATGGGACTAGGGGATAAACCTGGAATGGATGTATTTTGGTCCACTAACGCAATCCATGCTGCCCCAATATTCCCCTCCACAATGAGCCAGACAGTTAATCTTAAAGTTTCTACATTACAATGACAAGGCTCTTCAAATTACGTCCACTTTTAGACCATCTGCAGTATAAATTTGAAGAGACATATAGACCTGGCCAAAATATATCTGTGGATGAGTCCCTCCTGCTGTTCAAAGGGAAGCTTCGCTTTAAACAATATATTCCCATAACGTTTGCCTGTTATGGAATTAACACTAGAACGACCAAGGTGGTCACTTTGACCATTTTTGGAATTTAAATTTAAATTGCGCTGTGTGTGTTTAAGATACGGAGCTGTGCTTTCCTGACTTTTCCTAAATATATGTACTAATTACCCTGACAAAGAAAGGATTGCGTATCTGCAAAAATTAGGGAGATAAAATTAACCGCTGCATATAAAACATATTATAACACTGAAATGTTGCGGTATTATTTGTATTTATCAGTCGGGGCTTTTCGCCTACTGATTGACATGCATATGCTTCACCACATACAATTTTGCACTGGAGCAGAAGCCCACTGACAACTACAAGATGATTCCTGGTCAATGACCTTGGAGGAATTAAAAGTTTTCATTGCACTAGTATATGCCAGTGGAGCATTTGGTGCCAGAAGCCTGGGTAAGTGTTGATAGCTGTGCCAAATGCACAAATAATCTGTGTGATGTGTGCCAGCAATTAGACTTTGTAAACAATTGTAAATGAAGCCCATTCTGTTCAAATGTTTATTTATTCATGTAATTTCGATTATAGTATGTCTGTGTATAAACGCATAGCTTCGGTTCCATATGTGCGCTTTGTTATGTAGGCAATATAAACCCATTTATTTTACATTTGTTGATACTTATTTACATCATTTTAGTTATACAGTTTTGTATGTACATGATATACCTGTATATACACTGATTTATTTTGAAATATCTGCCTGGCTGCCCCCATGCTTGCAGACCACTGAGAAAATTGTGTAGGATCTTGGTTTTTTCCCTCCTAAATCTTGGCTACCATTTGTATGTAGATTACTTCTACACAGGGATCCATCTGTTTAGGGCCTTGTACACATGACAAACAATGGCTTGTGGTACAATAAGAGTCATGAGGAAGGGATTTCCATAACAGTTGGTAGCCAACAAACAGAGGTGTGGTGAAACCAGCACTCTGTGCTGTGAGGGACTGCTGGCAATTAAATACACTGACTAAAAAGATGTGTACCTCCTCATCACCATCTACGATGAGGCTACTGTAGCAGTTCCTGTGCGAGGTCAGGACACACACACAAACAAGCCCAAGTGTATCCTGGAGTACAATAAATACATGGGAGGCGTGGATAGGTCAGACCAGATGTTGGAGCCATATAATGCTGAAAGGATGATCATGGCAAGGTATTAGAAGCTTGGCGTGTACATGGTCCAGTATTCTTTGTATAACGCCTATGTAGTGTACCTAAGTATGACACCAGAGAATCGGCTCACATTTCTGGACTTTCATACCTCTGTGATCTTCAGCCTTGTATTTGAGACCCAAGAAATACCAGAGACTGAAAGATTGGAAACAGTGGCAAGGCTTAGTGAATGTAATTTTATTCGAACGCTGCCAGAGTCTGGGAGAAAAGCCAAGCCACAAAAAAAGTGCCGTGTATGTTTCTGCAAGGGCATACAGAGGGATACATGGTACTACTGTCCACGCTGTCCCTCTCAGCCAGGCCTCTGTTTGGAGGAGTGTTTTGAAAGGTACCACACTGTAATCAAGTACTGGAAGGACTAAATAAACCCCAGAACAAACATGACACATGCTATACCAGTACCTGAGGTAACATAACCAAAGTGTAGTGTTTTTATGTCATGCGACAACATTACCTTGGGCTTCAGAGGAATTATGGGTAACAAACCATTGAACATGGAAATTACCTGTGCCACGGTGTTACCATGTAATTAAATTAGGTAAAAAGATTATATCACTCCGCCACTCTCTCTCTCTAAATTATTATTATTTATTTCTTAACAGACGCCCTTATCCAGGGCGACTTACAATTATTTTTACATACAATTACCCATTTATACAGTTGGGTTTTTACTGGTGCAATCTTGGTAAAGTACCTTGCTCAAGGGTACAGTTGCAGTGTCCCCACCTGGGATTGAACCCACAACCCTCTGGTCAAGAGTCCAGAGCCCTAACCACTACTCCACACTGTTGCCCTAAATCGTGTTTAAATCTTTAAATCACATTTTTTCCTTGTTTTATTTTTATTTTTTGTTCTTAACACTGTAGCTCAATGTTTGGTGATATTTGTTGCTCTGCAGTACTGTGTATATAATATGTTGTAGCATGAAGTGGCCAAGTAACTGTAATCAAGCTGTACTATATGTATTCAGATCAATACAACAACTGCTTTATTTCATAGAAATGAATGTGGAAAGCTCCCGATCGCACCTGATCATTGGAGTGACAATTGAAAGTACAAATCTCACGAACGGGAGTGTTACATATGGGAAACTCAGCCTGGTTGATTTAGCAGGAAGTGAAAGGGCAGCAAAGACTGGAGCAAAGGATGACCAGCTGAAGGTAAATGGTATAATTAGTTTCTTTTGGAGCTCTAATGTATTGTTACGTTCATTAATTCATAACAAATGTGTTGGCTAAATTAGCAGCTTATACAACAGTACCCAGCCATTAACCCTCTTAATAAAATGTAAGTACTGCATTAGGATCATTTAAAATATTTGCACTCAATGGGCAACTTGGTATGGGTTTGAAATATCAGAGTTATCTTAGCTATTCGTTACTTTATACTAAGAAGTATACCCCTCAATAGATTCTCAATAGATTTATCAGAAACATGTCTGATCTATAAGAACATTTGGTACACCAATGTGTAATCATTAACCTGATCCTCTGTAACAGCCTGGCCTCTAGTGAATGTAAGAAATACCACATTTGTTCTGTGATTTCTTGTCTCTTTCTGGTAGATGTATCTGTGTTCTTAACCCAACAAATATAAGAACATACTGTACCAGTTCTTTGGTTTTCTACTCAACCTTGTTTGTGCATAATCAGTGTCCAATGGCAACATCTGTTATCTTGATTGGACTTTTATAATATTTAATAACCTTGTCTAAATCACTATCCTAGGATGTCTGCACAAGTACTGTGACAGCTGGCTTTAGGTCATCTACTGTTACTCACTGTTTGGTGAGATCACCTGCTTTCTTTTTTATGTGTCACAGAACATGACATTATATCACAATAATAACTTAATTTTAGGAATACTGTACAAACTAAGGAATGATTTTGACTACTGCTTCTATTCTGTAATTATTTAGTATTTTTTGAGTAAAATTGTATACATTTATTGTTTGTATTTTCACCCTGTTGCACACAAAGGGCCAAAAGTACTTCCCTTGGCTCACTCTGGTTGGGAGCATCAGTCATAAAAAAAAACTGAGACTGTATTAAACCATAAACCCTCAATAAAATAAAAATATATATATATATTGAAGAAATAAATATGAAAATAAATTACTGAAATTGTTCCAAATTCTAGTTTTCAAATGTACTTTTGTTAACAGAGAACATACTACGTTCTAAAAGAATGATGTCACTAAAAGGTAGTTCATACAAGGCTTTCCAATTTAGGACTAAACAGATTTGTCTAAAAGAATCCTGAGATTGAACCCCTCTACTTTGCATGTGAAGAATCCAAATGATAAAGCTAAACTTTGATGTTTCTGAAAGGTTCAGTTGGGAATTGAAACGCCATACTGCATCATATTATTATTATTTGTTTATTTAGCAAGGCGACTTACAGAGACTAGGGTGTGTGAACTATGCATCAGCTGCAGAGTCACTTACAACTACGTCTCACCCGAAAGATGGAGCACAAGGAGGTTAAGTGACTTGCTCAGGATCACACAATGAGTCAGTAGCTGAGGTGGGATTTGAACCGAGGACCTCCTGATTACAAGCCCTTTTCTTTAACTACTGGACCACACAGCCTCATAATATCTTGAGTTCCGTGAATGGATATGCTTCTGAACCTTGCTGATATATGGACATTTCATGTAAAAAACTTGAAGATATATGGGGGCGTATGGGATATAATGAGTAATTTAATAAAGTGGATTATACAAGCAATATAAATGCAATGTTCTTTTCATTCACTTAGTAACATTAGCTTGAAGTTTCGACAGGAAGAGTTATTTTTGTTTTTTCTGTCATTACAGGAGGCGAACTCTATCAATAAATCTCTGAGTGCTTTGAGTGATGTCATCTTTGCCCTTTCAACCGAACAGTCCTTTATACCATACCGCAATAACAAGCTGACTCAGCTCATGCAAGATTCACTGGGAGGCAATGCAAAAACACTTATGTTTGTTAACATATCTCCTGCTGATTACAATGCTGAAGAAACGGTCATTTCATTGATGTAGGTATTTTTGCAAAATGGATTTTGAATTAAATTGTTGGTTATGTAGAACTGAAGGACATAGTAGGTAGCTTTAAAGTGTACCATGCACATATTCTATTGAAAAAGTTCAAGTGCTGGAATTGTTCTGAAAAACATCTACAACAGGCAGGTGACCTAAAACACAATTACATCTGTTCATACTCAAGAAAATATCATTTTTCTTGTTTTTCTGTTTTTTGTTTTGTTTTTTATTTTGATTTTGAAAGTGCAGTATCAAAAAATGGAATGAAATTACTCAGAACACTAAATTAACTGCCCCAACTGCAGCCAAGTTGTTTTTATCAATATTTATATGGTTTAATTTCTCTCAGAAACTAGCTTCAAAACAGTACTCTCTAAATCTGTTGTGTTGTATTTGAAAATATGTATTTCTGTTTTTCAGCTATGCCACACGTGTTAAAGCAATAACCAATCATGCTCAGAAAAACTCTGAATGTAAGGAGATAACTCGTCTTAAAGAGGTACTGTTATAGCAATTTAATATAATATGCCCAATTTTTTTGACTGCCATATATTAATGATGAGCCCTCACACATTAGGAGTGACTTCTTGTCAAAGACATTGAAAAGGTAAAAGGGATCTTTGTACAGTTTAGTACATTGACAAAAGTATGTGTAATGTAGCAGGAGAGGGAAGAATGTGTTAAAGGCAAGAAAGAACATTTTATTAAATAGTCATTAACATTTTTTTTTTACATTATTGTTATAGCATATGCAGAGTTCAATAACTAATAACCCTTTGTAATTGACTATTGAAACTGCACTGGAACTACAGAACATTTAATCCTGCCAAAAATTGCTTTGTTTCTGTTACAGATTATATTGAAGTTAAAGTCAGGGCAGCCAGTTGAAGACGAGATTTGAGTGATGTGCTTCAGCGACAATACTCCAAATAACTAGCAGCACAAACCCATCCCAGACAAAACAGCAAACAGAATAGAGTAAATCCTGTAGTGAAGGTTTTCATTCATTCTTCAAACACAAAATAAATAAAATAGTAATGTATTCATCAATTTGATTGATTCTACTTTTTCCTAGTCTCCAACTGCTTATAAAGGTTAGGGAGTAATTATGCTGGATTTCAGTTACTAATACAGCTGAATGGTAATCACCTGACCCTGGGTAAATGATTGGAAAGATCCACTGATAGTGGCACAATAGCAGTGTGTCTAACTGTAAGTAAGCAGCTTTTGTATTACTTTAAAATTACATCAAAAAACTCAAGATCTGATTTAATGATGAATAATAAACAAATGAACAATGTGACTAATAATCTTGCAGTTAAATTAACACTTTAACAGTTTTTGCAAAAATCTCATTTTTTTTTATTTCAATACAAAATAAAGTCAATTTAAATGCACTTGTTTAAGCTTTACCACTTTAAGGCAATACAGGACAGCCTTTGTAATGAGTCCATAGATTGAATTAAGATCTAATTTATACTCAGGACTTTTCTCAAGATTCAGCTGCTGAAGTATTGTTAGAAAGAACAAAATATTTCATTTTGTGCTGTTCGATCCCCAATGCAACTCCTCATTCCCATACCAAAGACTTTCTCATTCAGATCCTTATTTAACTGTCCTTGCTCGTTTAGAAACTTCTTTGGCTTAAGATGTTTTTGATTAGTCAAAATGGTTATGTAAGAAGCAGCAACACTGGCCCATATAAGAATGTCATATTTGGATTACAGGATGACCCAAACATTTTGTGTAATCCTCCATGTTCCAGCAACACTAGAAGATATCATCTTGTGGAAATGCTGTGCAGGGCCCTCTGTGATTTGAATAATGTCTACTGTAGTGTGACTGGGTACGCCTGCACCTTTATTTAGTTGTATTACTATGATTTGAATGTATTGTTTTGTGTTTATTTATAATTCCCCATCCAGCTAATTTGGAATATATATTTAAAGAGCACATCAGCCGCTCAGAAGGCGAGAGGGTTGAATGGAGAACGAGAGAGAGAGCAAAGGAAATAAAGGCTTTAAAAACAATTGCTACGCGTGATGGGTTAAGACCAGCACAATACTTGTTTTGTGTGTGGTTTGTTTAAACTGTGTTTGTCCATCGAGCCCTTTTGTTTATTATTATTTAAAGTTTATTTGATTTAATAAAATAAGAGGGCATTGGTGACTCACCCCGAAGTTCTTGTGTATGCCTGTATTTCCTGGTCTGTGATGTCACCCACACAGCCATCCTGCCACATGTATATTGGGCAGTTAATGCAGAAAATGAGTCTTCATCATTTGGAGATCAAAATGGCTAAGTAACCAGCCTTATCTGTACCATTTCATGCTTAGCTTCAATGAATATTGTAAAGTTATAAAACAAATCAATATATCCTATAGTTCAAACACTGCTTACTGTCTTGTAGTAACCCAGTACAGTATTTTGTAATATATTTATACTTACCGTGGTGTTATCAAGTTCAGAGGGCTCGTTTGGCCTGTCTAGTGCAGTATTCAGGGGTTCCCATACACAAAAACAAATACATGGTTTGGTTCAGGAGCATAAGAAAAGTCTGTTTTTTATTCAAAAACTTAATTTACAAAAGACTGTCTCGAAGGCCTAAAGTATAAACCATAAGTGTTCAATATAAAGATAACAGACAGGTTATTCCATTGCGGAATTTCACTCCACAAACACTTAACTTATGCCACACAAGCTTTCACTACTCTCCTACACACTCCTCTCTGTCATTACTCTGCCTTTTATACCATGTGGTCTTGGGTTGATTGACAATGAATCATTCAATCAATCACCAACTGGCCACATTCCACACTTTTCTCTCATTCACTTACACTTAACTCACACACTCAAAAACACAAAATTCTGCCAAATTTCTCATCCTTGACAAACATATATTAATATAAAGAAAAAAATCGTAAAACAAAATACAGCTGTACCATTATAATACATACAACTAAGGTTCTTGTAGCCCTCATGCAGCTTATTTTTTTTAAGCACACAAACAAAAACCAAAACAATTTCTATAATTTCTCTATCTTCTTTATCCAAAAAACATAAAAACTTCTTCAACTGAAATAATTGAACTAAACACCATGTTATTCCTTTATTCACCTTACCTTATTTACAATTACTAACAACACCATTTATTGTATTCATTTTCTGTTGCCAAAAAGTTATTTCTCTGCTCACAGAGCTAAAACAAAAAACGAGTTGTTTTCCTGTTTTCCAATTTCCTTTTATAACAGGAAAAAACGATTGGTCTGAATGTACACAACCCAAGATTGAAACTTGCAAGCATACAACTGCAGTCAACGCCCCTACACAACCCCCAAGGCACTAGTTACTAGATCATCGATTCACTTACTAATCGAAAGACCTATCATATTTGAACTTACGATCTTGCAATATAGAAACGAGCCCCCCAGTTGCTGTCTGTGCAAAATAATTATCTTTGAGCTCAAATGAGCTGTGTGACGGACTGGTATTGCTGGAAACGGGAGCTTTGGCTGAACAGGGTGTTCAGAGGCGGAACGAGAGGCGTGAAGTAACGAGAATAAGATAGAAAACAATTGCTACCCATGCTGGTTTTACACCAGCACAATATACTTGTTTGTTCTGTGTCTGTTTTGTTTGTGTTTTGGCCACCGTGCCGTTTTGTTTTGTGAAGTGTTTCTGTTTTGTTCAACCTTTTTATTTATTATTAAACGTGCGCACCAGCGCTTCACCCGTAGTACTTGCCTGTTGTGTCAAACTCTTCCTGGTCTGATGTCACCCACAAGCCATCACATGCACTGATGACAGTGTAAGGATTATTGCCCACATTGTCAAACAGGTAACACAGCAATAGCGATCCATGATCCACTTTTCAGGAAATACGTTGCTATGCAGTTCTGATTTAGGAAAAAAACGTCCATACCAATGCAGATTACTCAATTCATAGTCATTTAGGGGAGGGGATATTTAAATGTCCATATCTGCTTACTAAGTAGGAAACGGTATTGCTAGAAACAGGCGCGGGACTGTACAAACTTGGTTCCCGGTCCAGGAAGTCCATTGCTTCGTTATGCAGTTTCCAGTCCTTTAAATTGTTTTTTTTTAGTTATCATTTATTTTATTTAAAATGAGTGGATTTGAGGATGTTAATTTGAATGGTTTCTCAGCTGTCAGTTCTCGATTCTACGCTGACTCTAACCAACAGACCAGTTCGTAGATAATCAAATTCACCAGCAGCAGTGTCCCGCCCTTCCAATATGATTGACGCTCAATGAGAATTACTAGAGTGAAAAGATTGTGCCAATATGAAATAACGAAATAAATAAATAAATAAATGTAATGCATTTCAATTTTTATTTATTTTGTTATTTATTTAATTTTGGCACAAATTATCCTCCATAACTTCAATCCACGATACGACTTAAACCTAATTCCTAAACTTAACCCTTAAACCTAACCCATACTTCTAAATCTAACCCATAAAACAAACTGTCACATTAAACTAACTCTGTTACTGTACTATTATTTGAACAGTTTGTTTCACACTGTCTAGCGTCCTCGCGGCCTCTAGTGGCTACTACATCCGATGTTCACCGCCAAAATGAAAGGTACTATGCAGTAATAGGCAGTAATATTGTGACCTATACTTCATAAATAAATTCATAATTTCTGTATTTTTCTCACTTTTTTTCTTAAATTACCTATTAAAGCGTAATGCAAAACATTTGGCTGAATTTTCTATTTTTGAGTGTGTGAGTTAAGAGTACCATAATAACCCACTTACACAACCAAACAACTAAACAATCAATCAATCACTCCCACATTTACACACACACACACACACACACACACACACACACACACACACACACACACACACACATGCACCCCCATGTGCAGAGCCTATGCTCAGTCACATTACTCATGATTCACTTTATACATGTTGATAAAGATGGAGATAGCTTTTGGAATGAAAATGAAATAGCTATTGACAGCAGTGTCTATACTTGTACTGTAAAAGGGATGAATGCATTTCCTATTACTTACTAAAGCAAACAAAATCATGCAGTTTGGGCTAAAATTTGCTATGAATGGACACTGCATATAATCATGTATGCAAATTCTTTAAAAATACTTGAAAAGGTCATCCACATACCTGTGAGGAATAGTAACTGCTTGTGATTTCTTACAGAAATATTGAAACTGTGAGCAACATTTTTAATTGCATGTTTGGATAATGCGTTACAAAGAATGCACCACAAAAAAGCTGATGTTAAGGTGTCAAAACCTGAAAACAACAGAACTCAACTATATTCATAATGATTGCAGTCAAGGCAAGGGAGCTGTAAAATGAACCACATACTATAAACTATAAAAATGGCATTTGTGACTTCATATGTTTACGCATTTTTTGAATCTAATAGAAGTAATAATGTATATATGATGTTTGCATGTGTATAAAACTTTAATTTAAAAAGAGACTTCAAAAAGCATTTGAATAACTCAAGTTAAAATGTTGTGATTAGAGCCTAGATTAGAGCCTTTTTTTCTTAAATTAATTTTGGAAAGCTATTTACTTGAAAGCACCATTGGTGCAGTTTTTGTCAAGGCAAAAAAACTAAAAAATGACTATTCTAAAACTGTACAAAACTACTTCAGACTACTAACAAGACCCAAAACGAAATGTCTGAGTTGTTTAGTTCTGGTTTGGTAACATTCTTGGGTGGAGTTTTACTTTCTAAAGTACAGAAGCTTTGAAAATCTAACCATTTATTTCAAACAATCTCTGCTTTGCCTTGCCTTGCTATTCATGATACAGTACCAAATATGATACTCAACTACAAGGGGCCTCACTACTGCACATATTAAATATTCTAAAATAAAATTTTTAGTGTAGACTTAATGGATACATTATCTTTATCAGCACTGATGATGTCATTCACATGCTTATGATCTCTTAATTCACACACATTGAGGGCATCTGTAATGTCTCCGACACAGTTCTAAAATGGTACAAACAACTTTCTTGTTACCTTGATAAATAAAACATGCTCAAAGTATACACAATTCACAAGACCTATTTGCAACACTTTAACATGAGTAATTTTAAAACATTATCTATCATGATAAAGTTTAATGAATAGCACCCTTTTTGATGAAATTACTCATGATTTACATAAACATGTTTTTAAACTTTTGTTTTTTAAAAAGTACAATTTGATTTTTGAGCTGTTCATGATGTTTCATGATTATAAAACTCACTGGTACAGGTAGTATGTTTGAAACTGGTCTCTTGATTGGACTGGTGATCTAAATTTAAATTTAGTAAACATTTAACAAAGAAAGTAATCTTACCTTATCATATGTTACATAATCGTATTTATCAATGAAATTGTTTTGGTTCGAAGTGAACTTTCTATAGCATGAGGTGTGCTACATCACAGAAATCATGATACTGTGGTAACAGAATGTTTTTTTTTTTTATTTCACCTTACTAATTTAAATAGGGTCCATTGTCTCTTTCTATTGATTCTTTAAAAAAAAAAAAAATTAAACATTTAGTTTGTTAGTTTTTTCATGCTTTTACAATGCTCCCCAGCACAGTTATGATTTTACCATTAAATTTATTAAGTTAATGGTACATACTGTAGACATTCATTTAAGAAGTGTAAACTGCAATTAACAGTTTTCTTACCTAGCTATTTAAACCCTTTCTTGTGGGGCCTCTTTGAATTACTAAATGTTCACTGACGCTCTCACGCATTTTATGTACCTGTATTCTTTCTTACTGCAATCTTGCACGCAATGGTTAGAGCACTCCCTCCTCTACAGTGGGTTCAACAGAGTTCAGAGAAAGTAAACTGCTGAGCAGCTGGGCGGCGCAGCAAACTACAAATGTTATAAGAAGCTTGGGCAGTTGAAATCCACCAGTCAGCAGAAACAGTCTTGTGGATGTTGAAATACGTTCTGGTGACCAATTCCTAATGCCTACATCACAAAAAAAAATTGGAACCTTTGCTGATAGACTCTTATACCCTTTTCATACTACCTAAATAATCAGAGCATGTTTAAAACGTGATTCTGAAAGACGTGAATGGAAACCATGTTTTCAACATGTCCCATTTGTGCATTATTTAGGTATTATGATCATGGATGATCTGCTTCATTGATCAAATGCTTTGATGAACCCTGCAGATGAATAAGGGTTCTTGTTGTAAAACTAGGGCACCCATTATGCTTCTCTAAATAATGTTATTATATAGAAAGTACACTTTCCTTTTGAAGAATAGAATTGATAGTGATAAAATTACAAGCCATTATTATTTATTGCTATTGATACTGATATTGATGCATCATGTACAGTTTTGAAACACATGAAAACATTCAAGAAAGCTGTGCAGTCACAATTTGCACATACTCAGCATTTTAAAAAATATATATATTTTACAGAAGGAATCTTTATATGTAAAGGTTTTTCAGTACTGAAGAAGTACTACTAAACACTGGGGTCTATTTTAATGATCTAAATATTGACAAATCTTAAAACTAACACCATAAATGTAGTGATGCTAACAACAGGAGTGGAAGCAGCTTCAAATTCCATCTTAACTCTTTATAATGTTTCTAATCACTGAATTCAGGAGAAACTCTCTCGCTCTAGTTGCCAGATTGACTTTACTGTAGACATATGTACTGTTACAGAGGATCAATTCAGAAAAGTTGAGTTAGCGGAAGGGCATACTCTGATGACTAGTGCTGGTAAAACCTATGCCAATAACACACATTAAAACATTTCTATGATGTCACCCTTTGATCTTTTGCTTGATTAATTCTACGAATCTTCTAACTAAAAGTGGCTGGTGGCTTTGAAGAGAAGGGCTGTGTGGGGCAGATAATGCACATACATTTTTATTATGCAACAATCATTTCAACAATTAGTTAAATATAGTATTACACATTTCAAATGTAACACTTAGAAAAGGGCTTGCGATTTCAGTTTAGCATTTCATATTGTTTGCTAAAAGTAATTATACTTTAACAATGTAAAAAAAATCATAATTAAAAATTGTGACAAAGCTTCTTTATTTATAGTATAACTTTAAACACAGTTTTGGGTTCCTAACACGTCTTTGATAGGTAAATCACTCTCAACAACAAAGGATGGGTTTAAACAGGACAGTACCTGTATGTTTATTTGCTCCATGGTGTCCGTTTTCCAGTGGTAACACGGACTCTTAACAAACAATACATAACAAAATTAAATCCTAGCTCCTGTTTTCGAGCACCAACTAAACTTAAAAAGTAGCAGGGTCCCGAAAAAATATAGTTATACATCCCCATGTGTTTAAAATGTTTAAATAACATACCTGTATTTTTTAAATTTTCTTTGGCTTGTTTACATGCACGTGAAAATCGACTCTACAGTCATGACTGTGTGACGTTGTCACACAAATACATTGAGAAACAGCAAAAGGACGTCCTTTTGGCAGCACGACTGTAAGGGCAGGGTGAATCGCTTTCTTACGATAAAAATAGCTGTAAAAACCCATCTAAACCTGAGTAGGAATCGTGCTTGGGTCTCACGAGATTTCAGCAGTCAAGATCCCGTTCTTCTGACTTAATCTCACCTATTGTCGAGCAGAAAGGCCGTACAAAACATACCCCCACCCTCACCCCCTCAACACACACACACACACACAATGTACATTTATGGACTACTTCAACACTCATATTCATACCTACAACTGTTGACGGCAGTCATTATCAATGTATATTTTAAACATCATCAATGTTGAAATGAAAGACAAACTATCGGATACAACTCAAAAGTTTTATTCAAGCACATCATATCAAACATCTGCACAGCCGAAACGCCGTGTTCCGCCAAAGCTGCAGGTTTTTATACATGTGACCGTCTCCATAGGAGTAATAAATTACTCCATCTGGAGACGATCACATTTTGCACGGGTTTAGCTGGATGGGGAATTTTAACCCCATCCTTGCTGTAGAACAGTTAACAATAACAACATGTTTTTAAAACCAAACCATATACTTAAATAATAAAAACACAACAACAAATACAAAATAATACAAATACACACAGAGGCGGGTGTACCCTGTCACACTCTGCTACTACAGTGGTCATTTTGAAAAGAGCTTTGAAACAGAGCTTAAAGTTATAAGTGTACAAAGTTGTCAGATGTTAACAATGAAAATAAACAATGACAGCCATGTTATTAAACAGCTGTAGCAACACATGGGGATGTATAACCCCGCTACTTACTCTTTAATAGGATCCCTAACTTTCGGTCAGACCACTAATCCAGCTTACTGGCTTTAAATATATTATTCATAAATCACAGATTTAATATTCTTTGTTTTAATGTATACCGTATTCAGGTCCAGGTCCTTACCTTCACACAGACAGCTATTGTCTTTGAAACCTGTCCATTTATACCTGTCTGGTTTGTTAAATTACGAACAGGTGGATTAGTTTATCTGATTGCCAGTCAATCAGTGTTCTTGGATAGCTATGGCAACCTTACATTCCAGGGTAAAGACGGCATACTATTCGGGGTCCTATGTATCTCCCTTCTATAATAATACTCTGTATTCTACCACAAAATTAATTTCCACATGTAACAGGGGTGTTCTGTTACGAGAGTGGGCACCCGCTACTAGACGAGAAAGACACACAGGTTAACGTTGAAACAGTGCTCAAACGTCCAGGTTTTATTTAGTTTACAGGCAGTCAGGTGCAGTGGAACATGGCTGCCACTCACACAGTGAACATGAAAATAACAGATACAGAAATACAAAACACTGTGCAAAAACTCTGCTCCCACTATAATGGAGGTCCCGCTTCAGGAACCTTCTCCCTAACACACCCTATACTTAGGTGGGATTCACAATCCCCTAAATTAAATCCCTATGTGTTAAACTCTGGAACCCCCAGTATATGCACGGACATGCAGTCATGAGCTTCAAGCAGGTAGATGAAGAAGAATCCTTTTTAAAGGCAAGTGGCCATGGTTAATTGATAATCAATTAATCAAACACCTGTCAATCTGTTAGCACACATATTTACGTTTGTAAAGTAACTGAATGGAATTAAATCACACATTAAGAATACAAGTTTGTCTCTGGATTTTCTGAAGATGTTTTTTGTTCTAAGTTGTATATGATAATGCTTTTCTGATGCCTGCTGTTAAGGGCTAAACATATTATTTATATCCTGATTAACTAATTTGGACACCAATTTAATTTAATGAAATTTCTCATTGTATTTAGTTCTAATTTCCTCCTTCTCCTCCCTCTGACTTACTTTCAGACTTTTTTTTTACTATGGAAAAAAAATACTTTAACTAAATTATTACTAAACTAACTGAAGGTATAATTGTAAAATGAAATGTATACAGTTATGAAGATGTGAGTTAATAGCTTGAAATAGAGCTTGAAGCAATTCCTAACACTGAAGATAAGAAATGTGAAATATGCTTCAGTATGTGTGCATGGGTGTATACAGTATAAACCTAAAGAATGCATGACGCTCTTCATGCTGTACCTCTACCAGTTACGAACAGCTTCTGAAATGATTTAGGTAACTGACATTAATTAAGTTTAGTGGTAGGTTTTTTTTTTTTTTTTTATCTCCCTTTAAGTTTATTTTTGCTGTATTCTTGTACCATTTTAATCAATATGATGATCTGCTGTTAGTGCCTGAATGAAGCAGTCTTCCAATTGCTACATTCAACCAATCCCAATTTCCCATATAATGAGACTTATGTTCTTTTCTTCCCCAAATACCAAACTGCACAACTTGGTGGGGGTTCCCAGAGTTAAGTGTCACAACTATATTTTTATTAGCCCCATGTAACAATGCAACAAAAAAACTGCCCACTTTATGATAATAATAACAATAATCATTTATATCTATATACAAAAGTGTTATATCATGGATTAACATACACAATGTATTATTTGTTTATATTCATTCCAGGCGCATATCAATGTACTTGTAGCATGCATTTAGACTGTCTATGAAGGAAATAACGTGAAGCATCACTCAAATGTTGCCACCTCACTCTGGGTCAAAATACACACATACTGTGCCAGTATGTGTGTATTTTACATCAACAACAAAACTGTCAATACAGGTTAATATACAGTATACTTAAATATGTAATACATTCTCATATTGATGTTTTTGTTTACTTTATATTACGTTCTCTTACATGCTGTTTAGTGAAATTATATATATATATATATATAGTATAGTATAATATAAAGTATGCATATTTTATATATATATATATATATATATATATATATATATATATATATATATATATATATATATATATATAGAAAAAGAAAAAAGAAAAAATATATGTATTTTTTTTTCTTCCGCTGCACCTGGAAGTAATTGTAAATTAGAACCAGGTGCAGTCATTCTGCACTAGATGGCTGAGTAGATGGAAGCAGGAGGTGTACCCTGCTGCCGAGCTGTCATGGAAAGGTACTGTGTGTTCCTTTTGTGTAATATAAAGAAAACTGTGTGTTTTGTTTTCAGCCGGTAAACAGCTTAGCTGTCCGGCTTATTTAGTGTAGGTTCCTGCTCATGTTTAGTTAGTGCTCGTAAAAGCTAGGTGTTAGTTTTCATTTTCGTTTTGTTTTTGTTTAAAAATAGCGCTTCCACGCTTTAACCTGCAGTCCCTCCCACCCCCTTACAAGCAGTGGAAGGGGCAAGGCAACAAAAGCAACCACAGACAGTCATAATCAGTTAAGACGAACAACATACAACTCTCGTATCTCAGTGGCAACAAAATATCCATTTAATCACCAAAGGCTCTTTAAGAGCGACCAAAATCTTTTTTAAAAAGCTGAAAGATTAAGATACATTTTTAAAAACTATTTATTGTCAGAATGGCACAGGGAAACACTGTAGTGTTTTGAATTGATTTGAATACTTCAGCTTTTTTTCACTACTTTAAGTAATCATTGGTGTCCGATTCAGACTCATTCAATATCTCATGTACACTTTCGTTTCCAAAAAGGTGAACATTTACATAAATTCAATCAGTTTATGTGATTTATTGCGATAAATTCCAATGTGTCTTCCCAAAATTCTAGTGGCCTATGGGTATCTACCAGTGATTTGCGCCTTTTTGAAAAGAAGTGCCGAATTGTACAGCTTACCTCACCAGCTCAGCTCATTATTAGTCTTATGTATTCCACTGATGCAATTTTTGTAGCATGTTACAATTGTTATGTGTTAAATTATTTTTTTCCTGGGAATTGTTCAATTCTCTAAATAGTATATTAGTACATTCCTCAATTTTGGAATAACATGCATGGCACAATACCTTGTTATACAAAAAACCTGTGTGATTGTGTGACAGAGAGCGAATGACTCCTAGTCAACAATCTCCCTCCTGACCTGTGAGGGCGCTGTATTACAGGAACAGAGTGCCTCATACCGGATGGACTAGCAGTTCATTCCAGGGTCAGTCGGAAGCCAGCTATCCAGGAAGGGGGCGGACTCACAATGCCCGAAGTCATCGCCCTAATGCGGTACGCGATGTGTCAGTCTTGGTTTGGAGGGGACGTGATTGAACTAGCTATCGCAGGGGGCGTGACTAAGGGTATAACAGGGGGTGTGACGATGTAATCTGTTCCTTTTGATGTGCTTACTGAAAGGACCCATAAACGAAACGAAAGTAATTAATTATTGTGAGTTTTGTTTGTTTGATTATGCTAACAGTTTGTCTTTTGTCACTGTTAGACGGATAACATAAAGTGGGAGCTGTCGCTACTAGCCAGCACCAAAACCCGGACTACACTGCACCACTGTTTCACAAACTGTTGTCTTTCACCCCACCTGCACTCGAGCACTCACTGTCTGGAGAAGTGATCGTGTTTGTTTGGTGTAGTTATAAAGTGTTGTATTATTTCGGGATTGAAACCCTTGTTTTGCACGGAGCGATACACATGGCTGTGTAGAGCCTGTGCTTATTATTTAAGTGTTGTTGACACGCAACCCAGCCAAATAAAGGAGCTGTTTTACTGAACTTTCACTGTCTTGTGTGTGTTATTCCTGCGCACTGCATGCCACTTAGCCACAGATTGATAGCAGTTTTTTTTTTGTAATAAACGTTTTAGGTGTGAAGTCATTTTATTAAGTGTTAATATTACTAATATTAAATGTCCAATGCTACATTTGTTGAAATGTTGAAACTTGTCAAAGCATCACTGTAATAAATTAGATGCACAACCACACAAACATGTTTTGAATAAACTGCTAAAATCTCTGGAGTTAAAAAAAAAAATACCTGTGTAGTTCGCAGGTAGAGGCACAACATTTCTTTGCAATTGGGGGCTGTGACAGAGAGAGAGAATTCGAACTGTAAATCTCCCTCCCGACCAAAAAAGGCGCTTGGTAAGGTTGATCGTATGCTTCCTCCTAGATGGACTGCCTTGACGGTAGGCGGAAACCGGAAGGTGACCATATTAGGGGGAGCGCGTAGTTGCATGTACCTGGAAGGATTCCATTGCAATCAGCTGCGGAGCGGGCCCATATTGGAGAAACCATGGCAACGGGTTGCTTGCAAGGAGGAGGTTCTGGGTACAAAGGGGAAGCAGCTACGTCAGTACGGCCCCTTGTGCTGATGACGATTTCCAGCCGGAGCCTGTGTGTTTGTTGTTGTTTTGTTTTGTTTTTATCGTTATCAGAGGAGGAGTGAGAGTCGGGAGCTGCAGCCGCAGAGCCAGCACTAGACCCGGAGCACGTCCCTCACAGCACAACACAGCACAGCACCAGCACTCACCACGACCCCGGAGAAAGAGCACAGTTTCTTGCACGGAGGATTGTGGTTTAGGAGTGTTATTATTTTGTTGTTCAGGACTGTAAACCTGCTGTGTTCCCCCCTGATACCATCGCTGGTAAAGGGGTGGTTTATTATTATTATTATTATTATGAATATTATTATTTTTGAAATTAAAACACAGATGTTTTTGGGAGAACTCTGGTCTGGACATTGCCTTTTATTTTACACCACTCACATCCTGTTCACAGGGCTCAGTGCTGTCACCCATTATGTATGGAAGTTCTTTGGCATAATGTAAAATAATGTATACAACATACTTTACTAATTATTTAGGTTGTTTAAATGTGTATTTCCTGATCTACATGTATGTTATAAAAACAGAATGTTTTCTATTATTACTGTCAATAGATACCATGTATATACATAAGTTACATAGAAGAATAGAAGTAGCAATAGCAATGAATGTAAACATAGATATATAGCTGTTTAATAGATAAAAAGTAACTATTAGTGGTACATAATCTAACAGCTAAATTACTTAGTTGTGAGGGACCTAGTAGAAGCAGTAACCTCATTTGGGGAATTATTCTATATGAAAAAACATAACCTGCTCATGTGTTGGCAATTATAGAATGCATGTATCATGAATGTATTACCATCACACAGAAACTGAGTGCAACTGTAACACCAAAGGTTGCCCCCAAGCCTTCCCGGGACACAGAAAATCCTAAAATTAAAAGAACGTTTTACTCTTACGCACCGTATTGAACCAGCTCTGCACAGCGTAATGCATTCACAAAGCTTGCACAATAGAATGGGATATAACTGCTGGCTTTACATTGCACATTTAACGTTTTTTAGGGTTAAGCATGCTTTCATTGTATTCAAAAATCGCCAAGAGAGATTTTGGTTCCACATTCAAAACCAGTTAGTAGCTCATTGCCTTTTTATGACAAACAGATACTATGATAGAGATATGTTGTGTGTCTGTGTTGTTAAAGTCTCTGAGAAATTGTGACCTTATATGGTTTAGGTTTCATTGTCAGTCCATAATCAGCTGAAAGGCTAAGAGTTTGTCCAGATGCATTTTCAATCTTCAAGCGATGCAGTAACGTTGTTAAGAAGATGAACATCTCGAACCGAGCAAAGACATCCCCGACACACCTTCGCTTACCAAGTCCGAATATCATGACTTTCTCCATCAAGTCCTTATTTAACTGTCCCGACTCATCTAAAAATCTTTCGGGATCAAATGAATTTGGATCATTCCACAGGTCTCTGGAGAAGACAGAAAAACAACACAGGACATCACTGACAAAAGTCGAGTATATCAATTCATATATATATATATATATATATATATATACAGTGCCTTGCAGAAGTATTCATACCCCTGACCAATTCTCTCATATTACTGAATTACAAATGGTACGCTGAAATTTCGTTCTGTTTGATATTTTATTTTAAAACACTGAAACTCAAAATCAATTATTGTAAGGTGACATTGGTTTTATGTTGGGAAATATTTTTAAGAAAAATAAAAAACTGAAATATGTTGCTTGCATAAGTATTCAACCCCTGTGCTGTGGAAGCTCCCAGTTTACACCGATGAAAGAAATTGCCCTAACGAGGACACAATTACCTTACCATTGGTCTCCACCTGTGAACCATTAAAGTTGCTGTCACATTTTCTGGATAAAAACCCCACTGTTGAAGGATCATTGGTCAGGCTGTGAATCTGAAGGAAAATGAAGACCAAAGAGCATTCTACAGAAGTTAGAGATAAAGTAATACAAATGCATAGATTAGGGAAAGGGTACAAAATAATATCCAAGTGTTTGGATATCCCAGTGAACACAGTTGGATCAATAATCAGGAAGTGGAAGCGGCATCACACCACCCAGGCACTGCCAAGAAAAGGCCGTCCCTCAAAACTCAGCGCTCAAACAAGAAGGAGACTTGTGAGAGAAGCCACAGAGAGGCCAACAATCACTTTGAAGGAGCTACCGAGTTCAGTGGCTGGGAGTGGAGTAATGGTGCACCAGTCAACCATATCAAGAGCTCTGCATAACACTGGCCTGTATGGGAGGGTGGCAAGAAAGAAGCCGTTACTCAAAAAGTACCATCTGAAAGCATGTCTGGAGTTTGCCAGAAAGCATGAGAGTGACCCAGCTGCGATGTGGGAAAAGGTTTTGTGGTCAGATGAGACCAAGATAGAGCTTTTTGGCCAAAACTCAAAGCGCTATGTGTGGCGCAAACCTAACACTGCCCATGTCTCAAGACACACCATCCCTATAGTGAAGTATGGTGGTGGCAGCATCATGCTGTGGGGATGCTTCTCATCAGCAGGGACTGGGCATCTTGTTAAAATTGAAGGAAGAATGGTTGGAGCAAAATACAGGGAAATACTGCAAGAGAACCTGCTTCAGTCCGCTTAAAAACTGAAGCTTGGGAGGAAATTCACCTTTCAGCAAGGCCAAAGCAACATTGGAGTGGCTCAAGAAGAAAAAGGTGAATGTCCTACAGTGGCCCAGTCAAAGTCCTGATCTCAATCCCATTGAGAATCTGTGGCACTATTTGAAAATTAGGTCCTGGCGTCGTCCAACCCACCTGAACAACATGGAGCAAATCTGCCAAGAAGAATGGGCCAAAATCACTCCGACACTGTGTGCAAAGCTGGTACATACTTACCCCAAAAGACTTAAAGCTGTTATAGCAGCAAAAGGTGGCTCTACCAAATATTAATGTGTGGGGGTTGAATACTTATGCAAGCAAGATATTTCAGTTTTTTATTTTTCCCAACATAAAACCAATGTCACCTTACAATAATTGATTTTGAGTTTCAGTGTTTTAAAATAAAATATCAAACAGAACGAAATTTCAATGTACCATTTGTAATTCAGTAATATGAGAGAATTGGTCAGGGGTCTGAATACTTTTGCAAGGCACTGTATATATATATATATATATATATATATATATATATATATATATATATATATATATACACACACACACCAAGCATCAAAAGAAACTTATCACTATTATAACACATTTATTTTCGAAAAAATAAGGTATATAAATGATGATTATTGACTAAATGTTTTTGGTTTCTTTTTAATCACTCAATCATTCATCCTTGACCATGACACGCTTGAGTGACTATGACTGAAGCATATGCACAATCACCTAATTAGTGAGACAGTTGATTGGACACTGGATATGGAGCGATTTCAGCTGTTGAACTGCAAGTGAATAAAAGCAGTAAAAAAAAAAAAAATCACAGCAAAAAATAATATGCCACGTCTGTCAAGAGAGCAGCACCTTCGTGCAATCGGCATGTTGGAGGCTGGACTAGGGCAAAGTACTGTGGCTCATCGTCTGGGGTGCTCACAGCCAGCAATTTCAAACCTGGCAAGACGGTATAACCGGACACACTCTGTCAATGACAGGCCACGAACTGGGAGACCAAAAGTCGCAACACCTGCCCAAGACCGACAGATCATTTTGCAGCATCTTCGTGATGTCAATTGTTAATCAGCACAATAAAAAGTCACTGCACCTCCACTAAAACAGTTTGTCTTTTTTCCATCATATCTAGTGAATCTTACCCAAATATAAGTGATACATTTCTTTTGATGTTCAGTATATATACATATATATATATATATATATATATATATATATATATATATATATATATATATATATATATATATTTATATATGTATGTATATATATATGTATATACAGTACTGTGCAAAAGTTTTAGGCAGGTGTGAAAAAATGCTGTAAAGTAAGAATGCTTTCAAAAATAGACATGTTAATAGATTATATTTATCAATTAACTAAATGCAAAGTGAGTGAACAGAAGTGGACAGCACATCTGGAAACCCTTGTCTGCCTTGAAATTTCTGCCTGGGAGAGACCTTGCTGATGCAGTATAACTACCTTGTGTCTTGTTGCTGTGCTCAGTCTTGCCATGGTGTATGACTTTTGACAGTAAACTGTCTTCAGCAACCTCACCTTGTTAGCTGAGTTTGGCTGTTCCTCACCCAGTTTTATTCCTCCTACACAGCTGTTTCTGTTTCAGTTAATGATTGTGTTTCAACGTACATATTGAATTGATGATCATTAGCACCTGTTTGGTATCATTGTTTAATCATACACCTGACTATATGCCTACAAAATCCCTGACTTTGTGCAAGTGTACCTAGAAGAATTGATGTTGTTTTGAAGGCAAAGGGTGGTCACACCAAATATGGATTTGATTTAGATTTTTCTTCTGTTCACGCACTTTGCATTTAGTTAATTGATAAATATAATCTATTAACATGTCTATTTTTGAAAGCATTCTTACTTTACAGCATTTTTTCACACCTGCCTAAAACTTTTGCACAGTACTGTATATATATACACCGTCGACTCCACTTATTTGCATATTAGATCATTGCATGAATCGTTTGAAAAGCATGCAGCTGGTCCCATTTTTTTAGTGCATCACTTAATTGCATGAAGCTGCGCGGTCCCGAAGTCCATTGCACATTGCATTTTAATTTGGATAACTGCAGAATGCAAACAACGTTTGAGTGTTTAATAAAAAAAAGACTGTCTGTCTGAGTGTTTCAGAAATAGCAGTGTACAAAAGGATATTGCTGCTCTAGAAAGAGTGCAAAGAAGAGCGACCAGAATTATTCCGGGTTTAAAAGGCATGTCATGTGCAAGACATGCTTAAAGAATTTAATCTATTCAGTCTTGAACAAAGAATACTACGCGGTGATTTGATTCAAGCATTCAAAATTCTAAAAGGTATTGACAATATTGACCCAAGGGACTTTTTCAACCTGAAAAAAGAAACAAGGACCAGGGGTCACAAATGGAGATTAGATAAAGGGGCATTCAGAACAGAAAATTGAAGGCACTTTTTTACACAGAGAATTGTGAGGGTCTAGAAACAACTCCCCTGTAATGTTGTTGAAGCTGACACCCTGGGATCCTTCAAGAAGCTGCTTGATGAGATTCTGGGATCCATAAGCTACTAACAACCAAATGAGCAAGATGGGCCGAATGACATCCTCTCGTTTGTAAACTTTCTTATGTTTTTATGTTCTTATGAATACTGTGCTCCATCAAATATTTTTTTTTTTGCTACGTTGTAGTCACAAGATCTACAGTAAGGTACTGTACACACCTGTTTAACTTTTATGTTTTACTGTACTGTATTACAATAACTTTGTTTATGCAGGCTGTTATATACTGTACATTATTTTACTTTTCATATCGTGTGTTGCCAGAGAATAGTGTTTGTATTGATTGCATAACATATTTCAAGTTGGCTTATTTTTCTGAACTTCTACAGCATTTTGGGTTACTTGTAATAAGTTATTTGTAATAAAATATATAAAAATAACTTACAATAACTGAGTTTACAACTGCCGTTATATATATTATTTTACATTTCATATCGTGCGTTGCTAGAGAATAGCGTTGTTTGCATTGAGTGGATAACATATTTCAAGTTGGTTTATTTTTCTGAACTTGTACAGCATTTCAAGTTGCTTGTAATAAAATATAAGTGAAAAATAAAGTTATGATTCTGATCAAAGCAAGTCATATATACATGTACACGTATGTATAGACCTATCGTCCTTGTATCCCAGGTTTTTGGCAGGATAATAAGAGTGTTCAGGACATAACAAGTTTGTTCACATACTTGTGCTTGTTGTGCAATACTCCACTTTGATGTGGTTTCCTGGATACTGGCTCCAGTTTTAACTCTTCTTAACCACTAACTGCACTTATACTCAACATATGCTTGTCAGTGGGCTGAGACAACTACAAGTGATCCATGCTCAAAATCCAAAGACATATTTTAACTGTGAATGGGGAACACTATTTAGAAAGCAATGTGTACATGAAGGGGTCATTGTGCATGACAAAATAGGGAAAACATTACAGTAATTGTATGCAAAGAAGTGCATCCAATAATTGATTTTACCTCACTAGTTTCTATACCACTTGTTTATTGATGTTATGAAGGTATTCTGTAAATGCTATTCACAACTTTAAGATACAAATATCCTGGTTAAACATGTTATAATGAAATTGAACATACTTACACATCATGATTGATTTGATATTGATTTATGAAAACACAAGTGTCTTTGGGAATGAAATATCCATTGAGGGTGGTGTCTGCCGTAGTACTAGATGAAAAAAAGATTGAAAGGACTATTAGCAAATTATTTATTTATTGATACATGTTTCAACCTAAATTGAAATGATCAAGTCGAATGTTGCCATGCTACTGAAACTGAAGATCAACAGGCGACCTTCATTCCCAGTGTCAAGCCAATCACCTCTTTTCACCCACTGACCCTAAACCACAGATACCAAGCCACTGAGCCCTGGAGACCAGGCCCATCCTGGGAAGCCTCTGCCTTGTTTCGCCAGTCACCTGCTTGGTATAGGCACTGAAGTGTGACAATGAATAATACCGGACACTACCCTCCAGCAAGTATTGGAGAGGAATAAAAAATGCAGAATTACTGAGTGTTGGGATGTTTTATGTCCACTTTACCCAACTTGCTAAATATCTTAATCTACCTGAATATCTCCCTTTGAAAAATATCCTGAAGGTTTGAGAAAGCCATCCTATAATGTAAATAATCAATTTTCTACCAATGCAGAACGACCATGTGGAACATTTGTTCTATATTTTGAAGTGGTAAATGACAAAGACTGGTATGATGTCCCAATTCTGTATCGCAAAACTTCTCAAGGATACTTAATATATACTATATATATATATATATTTGTTTCATTATCAGAATAACTTACCAGTGAGGAATAGTAAATGGTACATACGATGCATGTCTAAACACTTCATAAATAAAAGCCTCAGTGTAAGGCATTAATGGCTTATCTTCAAACCTTGGAAGCCTGCACGAACCAATTTTATCATCTAAAAAGAAAAAAAGCATGTAATTGGAATATAGGTTTATAGATCAAGGAAGAATTAAAACAATTGATATTATTAAGAAATCAGAACCAGATTTAATAAATACAGCTATGACTAAAGGTTTAGCATTACCCTGTAGAATTAACTAATTTTGCTTCATAAAGTTGAATGGAACCTGCTGAATAAAGTTACGTTAACATACAGAATTACATACCGCGTAGTAGTTTTCCATATACTTAACAAAAAACTGACAAATTGAAAAATGTGACTGTGGAAGGGGGGTGGGTAATTCACTGACACACACACGGGAGACACAAGTTTTATTTGCAAACATTGCACTGGTGCCCAGTTTTATTATTTTAGACGTTTGTCTTATTGCCCACAGAGGGCGCTGTTGTCCGTGGCCTGAGTACCGACAACGGTACATGGGACCACAGAAATACCAATACTGGTAAAACAGTTAAAAGCTGGCGCACTCACAAAATAATAATTAAAATAACAGGCGAAATGAAAAGGGAAAATAAAAGACAGTAATAGAGCTACAAAATAATGGTGCTGCTTACGCAGTTACCCCACTGCCACTAAACCGGTCAGCTCGGGATCTCCGTCCTACGCTGTTATGCACTATACACTGGGGTGGCCAAGGTTCCCCTATCACTACACACGTCCCCTCAGGTATGTAACCAGAGATTTTAATAAAATTGTTTCTTTTTTTCTGTCTGTTTTCCTCAGCTGCGCTTGCCTGTTTGGTTGCTCGCTCCAACCACTGGCCTTCTCAGCCAGCGTCTCTGTGTGTATTCCAATTACAGCCACCCGCTTGCATAACCTAGCGCAGTACTTATGGGCCGCGCAATCCCCCAAGGCCCGCCTCTCAACCACTCGGAGAGAGGGAAAGTCAACACACCCTCTTCCCCACCTCTCTGTGTCACTGCCATGACTGACAAGCGGATCTACGAGGCTGCTGCCCCCTTCCTGCAGTGCCACGCATGTGCCAGACAGTCAGCACAGATCCCATTTTGGATTGGACATGAAATACTGTACTACTGTCTTCCGGTAGACTTTTGCAATACTATTTTATAGTTTCTTTGATTACATGATAAATAAAAATCTAAATTATGTACATATAGTTCTTTTTTTTTAATTATGTCTGAATCCTAAAATTCTAGGTGATGCTAAACTTTTGGCCATAGCTGTACTAGTGTAAAAACATGTGTATAGAATGTAGGAATACAGATGCTTTATAATGGCATAACTAACCGGCAGAATAAAGAGTGGCAGCAAGGTATTTCATGATGCCTGAGGTTAATAATGTCATGAAGCAGCTGCATAAAAAAAAAACACCTTTGGTAAGCTATACATTACCAATTTCCTGTTGGATTTTTGCCTGGGTGTCTGGGAACTGTATAAGGTACAGTAAACTCCACTGTAAGCCTGCTATTATTGTATCAAAACCTAAAAAAAAAAAGTTAACAGTTTACAAAATATATACAATTCAATTCCCTTTTTATTGTGACAAGGATATAACACTGCAGGGATTTATTTTACAACATAATCATGTTACTAATTGTATCTCTGTCTCCCATCATTATACATACTCACTTGACCTTCTGCTCACCCCACCATTAATCTTTTCTCTTCCCTTCTTTTACCCCTTTAATAATATTCCCTTTAAGGCACAATCCTCCTCCTTTATTTAGAGCAGTTGAATACTGCAGATCCCTGCTACATCCCGCTAGCCTTCTCTCTATGTTATCTTTGTAATTCTGCCACCAGCACACTATTTAAAATGCCCACTGTTAAGCCATTCGCCTCTTTCCTCCTACCAAACCTAATCAACGGATGTTACCTGGTTACTGAACCACGGAAACAAGATCCTTGTCTGGGAAGTCTCTTACTGAACTTGTTGGGCGTTTCCAGTAAAGTATTCAAACATGTAACTTGAGTAAAAGTACTGTTGCTTGGAAAAAAATGTAATTAAGTAAAAGTCAAAATATCCTTCTAGAAAACTACTTGAGTAAAAGTAAAAAAGTACCATATCTTAAAAGTATCAGAAGTAAAAAGTAGCCGCCCTTAAATTCTACCCATGGAAATCCGCCTGAAAAAAAAAAAAACGTCCTGCAGACCTACAGTATGTATTCGCTTCTGATGTTATTTACATTTTCCTGCTTGATGGAAGAAAATCTCTGTTCTTATTGTGTACACACTCTGAATGCAGTCTGTCAATGTCTACTTCCTAGCTGTCCTTACTGTATCGATTTAAATTTAGAATAACAAATAACGCTTTTGTTTTTTTAAACTCAATCGAAAATAGTGTTAATCAGCGGCTATAGCAACTACTCTATTGTTTTATTCACAAGTTGTAAAACAAATGGATGCAGACTGACATTCAATAACTTTATTTCAGCGGATCACCAGCAACACAGACTCGGTACCTGTTCTCTGACTTTGAATAAACGTTCTGAACACAACAGCACAATTACCAATAACACATTAAAAAAAAGTAGCCCTAACAGTAAATACTGATATTTAGCTGGCTGTACAAATATGTACTCAAATCCTACAGAGTCCACTGCTTGGATCAAACTAAAGAGCTTGAACAGACCACAGATATTTTTTGAGAAAACCGCATTACTCATGGAATACCGAGGTAAACGCTTAGCAACAAAAACTACTTCTTCATAAAATCAGGACAAAACTATTTGAAAAACATAATTTTTTAATTTTATTTAAAGTATCCATTTTCTAATAGCATTTGAGCCCTCAGGAGCCTTCTTGCCTTCGGCTTGGGCATGTAACTGCACGAAGATTATTATTTATTTATTAGCAGACGCCTTTATCCCAGGCGACTTACAGAGACTAGGGTGTGTGAACCATGCATCAGCTGCAGAGTCACTTACAATTACGTCTCACCCGAAAGAAGGAGCACAAGGAGGTTAAGTGACTTGCTCAGGGTCACACAATGAGTCAGTGGCTGAGGTGGGATTTGAACCGGGGACCTCCTGGTTACAAGCCCATTTCTTTAACCACTGGACCACACAGCCTCCTATAAGGACATTACCACATGATTAAGCCCGCTCCTTCGGGCTCAAATGTTAATTTAAATCTCAAATCAGGAATTTAAATTTTAGTCACAACCTTTATCCATAAATAAACACAATTCATGAAACAATTCTAGGATCAAATGTTAAAAATGTGAAATTCTATTTTGAAACTGCCTGTAGATTTCTGTTACTCTTCTAAACTACTAATGCATCCTCCGCAGCTAAACTTTGTGTTTGTTGATTGGTTATTTTAAAAATCAAAACGGTCTCTGGTTGGGCATCAACATACTATGTCATCATCAAAGCAAGCAGACACTGCGAATGCGGCTCTGCTTTACCCAATCAGAATACTGGCCATCGCACTAGTCACTGGGTGCGTCCACCGAGATCATTTTGCGCAGAATCTGACCAATTTAGCCAATGGGTGCATTCACAGAGATCATTCTTAGAAGATCATTGGCTAAATTGGTCAGATTCTGCACAATGATCTCTGTGAACGCACCCAAAGTGCTGAAAGAACGAGTAACGAGATGCTTCTGGGAAATGTAGTACAATATTTTCTAAACAAACATACTTGAGTAAAAGTATCCCAAAAATAGAGTACATAAGTAAAGTACAGATCCCGAAATTAAATACTTAAGTAGTGTAACAAAGTATTTCTACTTCGTTACTTTCCACCCCTGGGCATTTCACCTGTCGCTGATGCGTGAGGCCCCAGTGGACTTTCCTTCCTAACCCAATGGGTCAATGCACCACAAATGCTTTTACTAGGTGAACCCAACTGGGGACACCCTCTCTGGTCTTGCTGAAACTATGCATAGGCATTAATTACCTTGTTTTGTATAATTCCAGTTCAGGCTTTTGCAAAATAAATATATAAAATAAATATTCCATGCACCAATATCGATACACCAACATTAACACACCACACACAACATATAACACATAACACACACATGGGCGGGGCACACTGCCACATGAATATATTGTTTTATTATGTGTTCAGCAACATAGTACGATAATATTTATTATGGTAATTGTTTATTTATTAGTTTTAAAATGTTTAGTAAAATGTGGCCTATTTTTTGATCTCGTTAGTATAAATGGCCCCCTTTGCTAATCACATTGTAATGCTTTTTATTTATTATTTATTATTTTTTTCCTCCACAGCGGTCTCGAATTGGACTGCTGACCCTCGGCACTAAAGGCAGATACACCACAGTTTTGCTAAAGGGGAATCCCTCCTAGCAGGGTTTGTAGTCATGTCTTTATGAACACATACAATGTGCCTATTCGGCCATTAGGGGTCATTCATTACATATTTCCCCTGCTTAGAGAAGGCTCATCCTCAAGCATACAGCAACTGAGCAGCATATATCTGAACTCAGAAATGAGACTACACATCCCCTGTGAGTCATACCACTAGTTGGGCGCCATTTGTAATGCTTTTTATTTTACCCTCCTAGCAGGGTTTGTAGTCAGTGTCTTTATGCACACATACAATGTGCCTATTCGGCCAGTAGGGGTCATTCATTACAACATCTTCAGTCTTTTTTTTTTGTGGTGGGGGGTTGCAACCTGGTATAAATCTCCACATTTTTGTAAAATGACTTTACACTTCAGAGATGCAACGTGTTTCAGTTAAACTTCGCATCCTGCACAGAGGGAGAACACAAGCATAAATGTCATATTATGTGGGGTTAGTATTGCAGGAGAACTAAGTGAGGTTTCAGTTCCGAGCGACTGTTGTTTTAAGTGCTTGCTGATACTATAATTTAAGAGTGCGGTTCATTTATTACCTTCATTGAACTAATGGTCTACAAATGTCACTTTGCAAATGTAGGATATTATTTACTCAAATATTAATTGAATATAAATTCCTTAGGAAATCAGCACTTACTGGGGTCTATTTTCAATATATAAACAATGGCAGATCTAAATATCATCCCTCTTTAACTCAGTATTAATCCAGCTATAATTTACCCTCTTGAATTACAGACTTATTTATCAACATTCTTAATTACAATTTTTAAAACACATGAAAAATCAGTTTACAAAACATGTGCTGCTTCATTCTGAAGAATTCTAATCTGGGTAGTGTCTAGAGAGAAAGTTACTATTGGTTAGTAGGAACGACAACCACATGAAGTAGAATTCATGAGTTACTCTTGTAATATGTTATTGTGTATTGTTTACATTTTATTTGTATTCATAAACTGCAGTTAAAAGGTTCTTAGGATGCATTCACACTGGGTGCGTTTCAAACAGACTCAGTCAGGTTTGTTTTGTTTGAAACATTGTATCAGCGTGCTTGCTGTTCACACTTATCTGCGAGCAAAGGGACCGAGTTCGCTTGGATGTGAACTAAAGTTGTTTCTTCAGTCCTTTTCCATTTTTTTTCAGGACAGAGTCTGTTTGTGTTCACAATGCAGTTTTCAAGTGAACTCCGCTGGTTTATATGGTGTGTGAACCGGATGTTTACAATATCCTGCAAGGCATATTGAAAGATGGCAGCTATCACTGTATTGCACCGGTTTTTAATATGGCATGTTTTAGATTCGTACATATTGGTGGAAGAAAGCACTGGGGGAGCACTTATTGAATTAATGTATTGAATGCCTACAGTAGGAGAATAATGCAGTTTACACAATTCTGCACAGTTCTCCTACTGTTGGCATTAAAGTTTTGTCCAGTACGGCTTGCATTTTGGTGTCTGACCAAATTTCTGTCAGAGTTCAGTTTCTCCCTTCCAGATTTCCAGTGAAACTGGGACGTTTTTTTTAAATTCCTGATGCCATAGCAGCTCTGAAAGCGTTAAAACAACAGTATATAATAACACAATAATAGTTTAAAAATTAAACATCGGGTGAATTCATTGCACATCATAATAAATCATTATTTTCTTTATAGTGTCATCTATGTCATATGGTATACACTCCTAATCAGACTGATCAAACAAATAATCAATATCATTGTCTATTTTATTTTTGAATCGCGCTAACACAACCTACAGTAATACATTACTCTGCTATTAACTTGTCGAGCACACTTATGTAGTTTTGTACTTAGGGTTTGTTCACATTGAGGTTTAGCAAGCGAACCAGACCACGGATTAAGACCACCTCTTCAGGTGGACTCGGTGCGGTTCAGTTCCCAAGCGGATTTTCTTGTTCACACTTCACACCAAACGTACCAAACCATACCCTGTGTGGACCAAACCCTCTAAAAGGACCCAGTGTGAACACAGCCTTAC
The DNA here is from genome assembly GCA_030684275.1 of Acipenser oxyrinchus oxyrinchus. Lineage (NCBI taxonomy): Eukaryota > Metazoa > Chordata > Actinopteri > Acipenseriformes > Acipenseridae > Acipenser > Acipenser oxyrinchus. The sequence continues at coordinate 71,112,001 of CM060247.1, read as the reverse complement.
AAATACATAAAATAGACAAATACATTATGAATAAAAAACGAAGGTTACAAAATTATACTATTGCAGCGGTTTCAACTAGGACTCCAACTATATTTACTGTTTCCCTTTTTGTGCAATCCAACACTCATGCATGGACCGATTCCAACCTTGACATCTGGGTTACATCATTCCTCCACAAACAAGTTTTGACACCACCACCACCACCACCATCTTGATCAAAATATTTCCTACAGTATATAGCCTTTAGAAAAGTTGATAAAGTGCAGTTATTTTGCTTTGTTTAGAAAATTACAGTTTATAATTAATATGCACTTTATCAAGCTAGTCTATCCTGCTTTTCACTGTGCTTACATTATAACTTTGCTGTTCACCAACGATAAAAAGTATATTTACTGCAAGTATACTATATAGTAAAAATGTAATATACATATATACCAAGCTATACTTTGTACACTTCTAGTACACTTTATAGTGTAATTCTTGGAATGCTTGGTATTTTAAATGGTGCGTAAGTGCACTTTAAAATCTGTTGCTTAATATTGATGCTCAAAATCATTCTGAGAGTGCAGTCACTTGTAATGGACAGCAGTCCCCCTTGGAAAACCTACAAACTACTGCTAATTCCTGATACAAGAACATTTCAGATGGCTTAATTACTATTTCCTTGACAATTAATGCCCTCGACCTCCAATCATGGGTGTTATTCAGAAGTTCCATTGCTACAGTACCTCGTAAACATTACAGTAATGCCAGTACCCCTCACAGTAAAGATAGAATAGGATGTTGTGAAATACAAGCTTATTTAACATTTGTATTATGACTAGTTATATATCTATCTATCTATTTATCTATCTATCTATCTCTCTCTCTATATATACACACACACACACACACAGTATACCAAAAGTCTCAATCTTAAAATAACACATTTAACCCTGTGGTGCATATTCCCAGATTGTCTGCACTATTTCAGTTTAGGCTGTGTGTGTGTGTGTGTGTGTGTGTGTGTGTGTATTAGCAAGCTACTAGATACATCACAGCCTGCGTTGCTGCTGCTGCAGTGTTGTGTGTGTGAGTATAAGCCGTGTCATATTTCACTGGTTTGATTGCTGCTGTAAAGCAGTGTGAAAGCTTTGACTTGTGTTTTGTGCATAAAAACTAAGAGATTGACTTTATGACTTTTGTGATTTCTGTTTAATATATGTGTACTTAATAAAATACTACTATTGATTAAACATTACTTGTGTCTAGAATGTGTGTGTGTGTGTTCATAGTAATCCTTGATCTTGTAACACGTCAATTAAATATTTTTTATATAGATAAACGCTAAACGACCAATTACAGAATTGTTCTTACAACCCCTTGTGGTAAGGTGGCGGGCAGTCAAGGCTGGTCAATGGCAGGAATAGCAAACCCAGACTCAAATTGCAGTTTAAAGCACTTTTAATAATTCACAAATAAACTCTGGAACCAAATAACGGTTTAAACAAAACCTCAAAATAAACAAACCCCAAAACACCCAAGCTATGGCTAGTCCGTGTTTTCTTTCCTTTTTTTCTCTCTCTCTGTCAAACATTTCTCTCTTCCTTTTATACCATGTGGCCAGGGGCTTGATTGATTCAATCACCACCTGGCCACATTCCACACTTTTCCAATCACTCTCAATCACACAATTAATTAAACAAATCTAACAATTAACTAGCAACCATGTGCAGAGCTTGTGCTCTGTCACACCCCTTTACAGCCAAGTGTTTCCATCATAGATGTTACCCCTCAGCCAAGTATTTTGTGACTTTTTTTTTACCACACTGTCCTTAAAGTGCTATAAAAAAATTTAAAAAATTCCAGACCCTTGCCAGAACACACCACTACATTTTCATCCTGACAAAACATTTGTTTTTTTGTGCGCATAAAATATAAAAAGGAAAATGGTGTTTTTTTGTTTGTTTTTGTTTTTGTTTTTTTCTACTGTAGATGTGTTTTTTTCAAAAACAGAAAATGTTTTAAATTAATTACATTACGTTAGGTACCCTGGGGTAAACTTGTAGTGACTGGGCAAGTAATTATTAAGCATAAGACAGGAGTAAGAAAAGCAAAGAACATTTATTCTTCCGCCATCTTAGTACACATTTCTTTAACACAGCATTTGTAACATTCCCGTATGTCTTTCACTACTAGCGCCCTCAAGTGGACAAATCTGAATATTATTATTTAAGTTTGTAGACACATTTCCCGTTTGTAGAATCAACATTGTATTTAAACAGTAACAGTCACAGTATGAAACACAAAATAATATAATAACACAAAATAATATAATAATATGTAACGTAAAGTAGTAAGTACCAAGTAAGCCATGTATTTCACTATACTATATATTGGATAAGGGTGTCTGCTAAGAAATAATAATAATAATAACATAAGGAAAATGATTCAACTTACAATTTTGTTTTTCCATTTACATACTGTATTAACATTTTTCTCTTTTCCGTTTCATGTCAATTTCACATTTAACTAATGAACATAGTCCTTGAGCCAGACTGGGTTATGTCTTACCCGTTGTGTTCTTGCTGGTGCATCTGACGGTATTCCAAGCTGGTTCGGTACTTGTAGTTGAAGTTGGTATAAGTGATAGTTCTGGGTACAGGGTAAGGTCAGACGCGTTCCATGTCTTTCCGTCGCTAAGCACATAAGTACTTGGTCCCTTCTTCTTTATCACCTCAGCTGGCTTACTGAATTTAGGCATCCCCTTTTTTTTACGTGAAGAGGATTCTTGATGCGCACACAATCACCCTCCTTAAAGACAGGAACTTTAGCCCCTCTTTTCTTGTCAGTGTTTTCGTTTTCTCTTGCATTTTGCTCACCCTCTGGCAAACCCACTTGATTAGAAGGTGACCCAAAAGTAGTAAATCGGCAATACATTGAGCTTAGTGTGCATTTTACTCCCATGTAGTAATTCAAAAGGTGATATGCCTGTAGTTGCATGTGGCGTGGCCTTGTAGTTCAGGCACAAATGTTTTCCACTGCTTCCTCTCACTGTCTGCAGTCTGTATGCACTCCTTTAGGACACGATTGAAACGTTCAATTGCCCTGTTTGCCCGTGAATAAGATACAGAACACCATATGTGTTTAATGTCCCTTTCCTTAAGAAAAGCAGCGAAGGCAGCTGACGTAAACTGCTGTCCATTGTCACTGACCAGTTGGTACAGGTTCCCTTTGTGGCTGAAAACAGAAGTCAGAAAGGAACCAATGACATCTGTAGTAACATGCGATGTGAAGGCAACTTCAGGCCACTTGCTATAATAGTCAAGTAGTGTAATCACATAACGACAGTTCCAAGAGCCAGATTCGAAAGAACCTGCAATGTCAATTGCAAGCTTTTGCCATGGTCCCTCAGGTAATTGTACTGGTTGCAAAGGCACAATGTGCGTTTTAGCAGTCTTGTCATTCAGCTGACAGGGTTGACAGGACACAATTGTAGCTTGAACTAGGGCATCCATCTTCGGCCACAAGTAGAGATCACATAGGTGCTGTTTAGTACGCACGACCCCCTGCTGGCTTTCGTGAGCCAAAGCAACAAGGGTTGATCTCAGCGCTGTTGGTACAATGAGGCGATTCGAGCCTCTGAAAATGTACTGGTCTTTTACAGCCAGTCCGTGTCTGATTGGAAAGTACAGTGCCAATTCCAGTGTAACAGTCTTAAGTAATTTTGGCTATCTGTGTGCAATCTGGTTACGTAAAGCACTCGGTTCAGGGCAAGCTGCACAAGCCGAAGCAAAATCAGAGACTGAGAGCGAACTACACACAGTGGAGAGTAAGGCAACAAAGTCAGGTTCCATTGTCCGGTTCTGAATCAGGAGCGGTAGGCAAAGGTAGTCTGGAGAGGCTGTCAGCAGTTGAATTCTGAGAACCTGGACAGTACATGACGTCATAGTTGAAGCAGAGCAACAGTGCAGACCAATTGGCAATGCGCAATCCTGCGCGTCCTATGCCTTTCCTGGTGAGCAGTGTAGTCAGTGCTTGATGGTCCGTGCGAAGAGTAAAGCGGATGCCCCACAAGTACGTTCTCCATTTTTCCACTGCCCAAGCACAAGCAAGTGCCTCCTTCAACTGTTGAGTATTTGTGTTCAGCAGCAGACAGGGTGTGTGAAGCAAACTACGTTCAGTTCCATCCGGGTGTATCTGAGTTAAGACTGCACCCAAGCCATAGTCGGAAGCACCGGTAGAAACTAACGTTGGCAAAGCAGGGTCGAAAATAGCAAGTGCGGACCTGCGCACAATCGGGTGTTTAATTTGCTCAAAGCTGCGGTGTGCATCGTCAGTCCATACGAATTCCATCTCCTTTCTGAGACAAGCACGCATTGCTTCAACCACAGTGGCATAATTCGGCAAGAATTTGGAGTACCACGAGGTAAGTCCCAGAAAAGAACACAGTGTAGATGCATCAGTTGGGGCAGGTGCATTAAGGATAGCAGCGGCATGTTCAGTGTCAGGCAGTAGTCCGTTTGCAGTGATGACCGAGAAAGCGGAGACTGTCCTGGTGAAAAGTACATTTCTCAGCACTGAGTTGTAATCCTGACATTTTCAGTCATTGTAAAACAGGCTGCAGGTTACGGTCATGATCAAATTAAGATGCCCCATATATTATGTATAATCGAAGTAGTTTTGCACTCCTGGAAGTCCTTGCAGGATGACGACATCATTTTCTGAAAGGCAGCTAGTGCTGATGCTAGCCCATAGGGCACACGGCAGTACCTGAACAGTCCTTCATGCATAATAAACACAGTTAAGTCAAGGCTCTCTTCGTGCGAAATAACCTGATGGTATCCACTCACTAAATCAATAGTAGAAAAGACCATGGCACCTCAGAGTTCAGAAAACTGCTCTTCAATGTGTAGAAGCAGGTAGCTATCCATGATAATTGCCTTCTTAGGTTCATGTAAGTCCACACACAACCGAATGTCCCCAGATTTCTTTTGAGTAACCACAATATGTGAAAGCCAGGTAGACGCATCAATACGCTCTATGATGTTAGCATCAACCAATCATTGTATTTCAGCTGAGACTGCGGTTTTGACAGATAGCGGCAGGCAGTGTAACTTTTGTTTCACAGGTGTCACGGTAGTACAAATCTTAACACGGTGCATGAAACCCTTTGCGCATCCCACCGTCTTAGGTTTGCTGGCAGCAGACAACTGTAACACTGGTGCAGGCAAAGTAGATTTGGAAGACTGAACTGTATTCCCTGAAATGTGTAAGTGTAAAGCAGTTACTAAATCCATGCCTAGTAAGGAAGTACCTAGCTTGATATAGAAAGTTGCTGGAGCGGTTACGTCATTGTGCAGTACTTGGGCCAAAAGACAACAGAGCACAGGTAAGTCAGTTTTTGTATAGGTAACAAGTTTCACTGTAGGTGGTGTCAGAGGAGAGTCACTGAAGTAACGCAGTGTAGCGGAGTGTCCCGCCCCTTTTTTATTATTTATTTTATATTATGATTTATAGGTTTATATGACAGCGAAAGCCGATGGTTATTTGTTATTGTTTTGTCTTTTGATTATACTTTAAAAACCTTGTGAGGATGCGTGTCTGATCAGCTACTGATTTATTTAACTAGCTGTCATGCATCCTTATTAAACTTGTGCAGACTATGGCTTAGGGGTAATAAGATAATTAATTAATTAATTAATTGCCAGAATATAAAAGCTGGCAGCTGTCTGCGCTCAGGAAGAGAGTGTACAGAGGAGAGTACGGGAGAGCGAGCAAGGAGAGAGAGAGATTTAAAAGAAGATAACAATTGCTAAGCGTGTTGATTTGTACACCATCACAGGACTTATTTGTTGTCAGTTTATTGTGTATTTGTTTGGCCAACGTGCCCTTTTGTTTTGTGGTGTTTGTTTTGTTTAAATCTTTTGTTTTGTTTATTATTTAATAAAACGCTGATCGCCATTGCTCTCCAGCTTTGCCCCGCTACTTCCTGAGTCTGTGTTTCTGGTCTGACGTCACCACTGCAAGCCACCTGATCACACGCAGGTAAAGGCTTTCAGGCAGGACTGATACAGAAGCGCCAGTGTCAACAACAAGGTAAATAGGGTACGCATTTGCATCCAACTTTTGAATAGTAACAGTGCACACTATTTTATTGTTCCTCTGCACGGTGTCATGTAAGCATGGGACTGTAAGTTCTGGAACTTCCACTTCACATGCACTGGGAGTTTCTGGGCAGAACATCACACTTGAGCAAAATGTCCCGTTTTACCACAGTTCTTACATTTAGCTTTCAGAGCAGGGCACCCAGGAGCATTCACCAGGTGGTTTGCAGAGCCACAGCGGAAACAAGCGCGAGATTGCTGAGTTTGCTTTAAAGCAGAGTCGGTGCTTGTATTTGGTTTATGATGAAACTGCTTGTCCCGATGTTTAGGTTTGTAAGTTTTTGCCTTTACAGCTTGCACTGATTGCTGACGCCCTGGTACGATAGACTGCGCATGGTCTAAGGCTGACTCAATCTAGCATGCTAGTTGTATGGTTCTCTCTAGAGTATGGTTTTGTTCCAACAAAAGTCGTTCGCAAATTTGTGTACATGATTACTTTTCAACAATCTGATCCTGAAGCATTTTATCAGCCTTATCAGCAAAGTCACAAGTAATGAGAAGTTCACGTAATGCAGCAATGTATTGTACTACGCCTTCCTCAGGCCACTGGACCCTTTGTTGGAATTTATAGTGTTCGACCACAACATTCACTTCAGGATTAAAATAGCTTTTTTATTTGGCAACAGCGTCATCATAAGTGGTACCTGTGTCTGACAACGTGTAAAAGATCTGCTGTCTTTCTGTCCCCAAACAATGAAGCAGGACTGTCATTCACTACTAGCGCCCTCAAGTGGACAAATCTGAATATTATAATTTAAGTTTGTAGACAACAAAACTAAAGGGATTGACTGCTGTAATAAAGCCAAATAACTCATGCCTGGTTGTTTAATAATGTGCTTTACTGCTCTTGCCTATATTGTTTTTAAATGTCATTGGTGGGGTGGCATGTCCTTAGTATTGAAACCGTTTTCAACTAATTTATCTTATTACTCATTAATTAAAAATTAACTGGGAGGTTGTGATAGAGAAAGAATGAATCTTGGTTATAAATCTCCATCCTGACCTGTGAGGTTGCTGCGTAAAGGGAACAAAGTGCCCAGGACTGGATGGTCAGACAGTTCATTCCAAGGGTTAGGTGGAAGTCGGCCATCAGAAAGCGGCGGAGCTACGGTACACCAAGTCATCGCTCCAGAGGGAAAGTGATGTGGCAACCGCGGATTGGAGGAGAAACGGTTGCACTCACTAACCAATGGGGCGTGACTGACGGTACAAAAGGGTACATGGCTAGGTGATCTGTTCCTTTATAATGATTGAGAGAGTTGTGTTTGTTTGTATTGTCTAATTGTACTGTTTGTTATTTATTAGACGGCTAACACAATCCGGAGCTGTCGCTACAAGCCAGCACAAAACTGGACAACAACACTGTGCACGAGTAAATTGTATTTCACCACGAGAACTACAGCACTCACTCTGGACTTGTGACCATGTCTGTGTGTGTGTTTAATACCATGTTTATTATTTCAGAACTGAACCCCGTGTTTATTAAACTGTGCAATACACATCGTTGTGTATTGCCAGCCCTCAATTTCTTTACTGTTTGTCATCAGATTATAAATAAATCACCATTTCACCAGTACTTTGTTGTTTGTCATTGTCTTGAGCACTGCAATCACCTCTACACCTGCGCACTGCAAACCACTTTGCCACAGCGGTATAAAATGATGAAACTGACCAACATAGGTATTGCAGATCACCATGGCTGAAAACTGGCAGAGATGTAGGATTCTAAAGCTCTGTGCTACATATCTTCCACATATGCTCCCAAGGCTGTCTGGATTGGGAACAATGGAAGTTTTGCCTTTGTTTCGGGAGCTTGAACCTCCAAACATCCTCTACCAGCAAATCCTTATGCCTTGTTATCTAATGCCAATGGCTAGTGAAAGGATGGTTTGGACACATACTCGTCCATCTTGCTGGTGGGAAGAGGTTGTGCTGCATCACTCTTTCACAGATCTGCAGTGGAGTCATTTCATGTCACCAGAGCAACATTCAGCATTATAGTGGAACTGGTAAAGGAAGATATGCAGCCAAAAAGGAATTACGTACAGCCTCCTGTGCCAGTGGAAAAAAAGAGTGCTGATTGCTCTGTATAGGCTGGCATCCACAGCTGAGTACAGGGTTAGAGTTACTCAGCTGAGTACAGGGTAGTTGGCTATGTGTTTGCGGTGCATAAAACCACAGTTCATCGCTGTATTTACAGGTTTGTCAACTCCCTTGTTCAGAGGCACTGAAACCCGTACATAGCTATGTCAGATGTAACTGACGCAAAAAGCATTGCTCTGCGGGACCGCCCTGCTTCTCCCGAACGGCACCAACTTGCTCATTCCTGCAGGTAGGACTATTTAATTTTTTTCATTTTTTATTTGTCCCTAGCTTGGGGGACTGTGCGTTCTATTCCTCTTTCTGAGACGGTATCAACCACTTGTTGGTACACATGCTTGTTACGCTGTTTCGGGCGATTGAGCTGGCTCAACACATCCAAGTCACTAACTATACTTATTAATGCCCGGGTTTCCTCCTCGCTCCAGCGATTTTGAGTGGAGGCCGGACATGCGTTGTCTTTGGACACAGCTGGGATCAAAAGCAAAGGAATTCAGTTACAGACATTTAGTAAGCAGCTCATTTGCTCTTCGTGTTTAACTTTAGTGTAATTTTTACAGCAAGGGTATTCTCAAACAGCTCCTTTAATACTATAACAAGGGCATAACGCAGTTCATGGTAAGTGGTTTTATACAGAACTGTAAACCCATAAGAGATATACAACATGACAGATACAGCAAAAAACAATAATAAAAAAAGCCGACCGCATTATCATTAAGGTGAACTACACCACTGCTAACCATAAAATCGCCATTCAGCCACTACTTTCTGCCATCTTGGAATCCACAGTAATAACTGACCTGCTCCCTTGCAATATTTATAGTGATGTCACTTAAGGATAAACACGCTCATTCACATTAACACGTGAAATACGGGGTCCCATGCGAAATTGGGTGTGGATTTTCCCGTTTTTTTTTCCGTCATTAACACGAGTAAATGAGATTTACCATATCCCTCTCTTTGGCCGTTTTTTTCGGCCACAAGCCTGTTTTAGACGAGTAATTCTCCCAAACGTGCATGTGCATCACCATTTCCCATGTAAATTGCCCCGCATGGAAACCCCATGAATGACATCACTAAGCACATGACAAATTCTCCTCGAAGACTGGCCATACGGACATAACACTGAAAAATCCTAGTCCTTCTGATTGGTAACATGTTCGGTAACTGCATTAGAATTCCTGCATTGCTATTTCAGGTTTTTCACTCCATCTTATTCGTATGATTCTGTACGACACACACATCCACAAGGTCTAGAATTCACATCCTAGCCTAGTATTTAATGTAATACGCCTGTATTTAATGTATTTGCATTTGTTTTTGTTTTTTCTGTTTTGTTTGTATTTAATGTACTATGCCCTGTATTTTGCTGTATTTAATGTATTATGCATTGTTCCTCACTATCTTGTAAAGTACTTTGTGATGGTGGTCCACTATGAAAGGTGCTTTTTAAAATAAAGACATTGAAATCATTGCTCATCTTTCGCACCCAGCAACAGTCACCATGGCTGATATGATATTGCAATTGCTGTATTAATTGCAATATATCATTTTAATAAACTAATAAACAATATGGGGGATAATTAATTCCATGTTTGAATTTTAAAATGGCGTTATATAAATCTGGTGATACAGAGCAGTATGTTTATTTTCTAAGTCAGCACAAGTGCCATTTCAAATAAGTAATTTTTGGTAGGAATAAACGTTTAAAATGCATTCATGTCTTTACAAAATCATTTTCTTTTAAAAACTGTAAACAGGGTCATGTTATCATTTCTTTCTTGTTGTCAACCAACATTTTGTTATTGTTAAACTTCACTAAATGTGGACATCAGTACGTGTACTGTGAAAGAGATCTTTACTGTAACCGTGTTGTTGGTTGCAACTGCTGTACTAGCTACATGCTAGAGGTTGTGTCCCTACCAGTTTGATTTAATCTCAATTGTATAATAAGAACATAAGAAAGTTTACAAACGAGAGGAGGCTATTCCGCCCATCTTGCTCGTTTGGTTGTTAGTAGCTTATTGATCCCAGAATCTCATCAAGCAGCTTCTTGAAGGATCCCAAGGTGTAAGCTTCAACAGCATTACTGGGGAGTTGGTTCCAGACCCTCACAATTCTCTGTGTAAAAAAAGTGCCTCCTATTTTCTGTTCTGAATGCCCCTTTATCTAATCTCCATTTGTGACCCTTGGTCCTTGTTTCTTTTTTCAGGTCAAAAAAGTCCCCTGGGTCGACACTGTCTATACCTTTTAGGATTTTGAATGCTTGAATCAGATCACCGCGTAGTCTTCTTTGTTCAAGACTGAATAGATTCAATTCTTTTAGCCTGTCTGCATACGACATGCCTTTTAAAACCGGGATAATTCTGGTCGCTCTTCTTTACACTCTTTCTAGAGCAGCAATATCCTTTTTGTAACGAGGTGACCAGAACTGAACACAATATTTCTAGGTGAGGTCTTACTAATGCATTGTAAAGTTTTAACATTACTTCCCTTGATTTAAATTCAACACTTCTCACAATATATCTGAGCATCTTGTTGGCCTTTTTTATAGCTTCCCCACAATAAGTGACACTATACACAGGGTCACTTTCATTTTTCACGTTTTATTATTTAAAAGCAAAGAGAAGTTAACAGTTTTAATACCGACAGCAACATAGATTTGTTTGTGGAATGGAAGAGTATCATTGAACTCCCGACCGTACCATAACAACAAAAGTGAGAGGGGGAAAATGAAAATCGTATTTCCTAAATTAACAAATTATTATTTTCCCAAACTTTGAAGGCACAAACACAAAAAACATTATCACTGATTACCAGTTTTAATCCAGAAGGAAACACAGATGTGACCCGTGTGTGCTGAGCTATATATTCCATGTCTCCCTATTCAGTGCAATGGAACAGTCGCAAGTCCCTCTGCCTAGCAATGACGTCAGACAGTTATCTTTAGGGTTCAATTTCTGTAAAACTAGGACCCCCCAAAAAATATAAATACCCCGTTGCACATCTACACCCCTGGGACTATGTGTATGCCAAGAGTGGTTCCTTAATTTGCTATACTTTTTGAGATACAGGTGTATAAAAAACCGTCTTCTAAAACAAAAAAAACAAAAAAAAACAGCTGTTTTTTCACCACTCTATCTCAAAAAGTATTCAACCAAATATTACCTCATTCACAGGGTTTGTTGAGTCTGCCAATCTGACCACACATAACAATGTTCATGCATATTGGTGGGGTTTTACCCCCTTTTGAGCTGGTTTTAAAATCGGCTTTAAACGGTACCTTCATTCAAACCTTAACTATGTTTGCGCAGACATAATAAATCCCTACTTTCTACATTTGATTATCCACAATGCAGATTTAGAAGTACAAAGAAAAATCTTCATCATTCATAGCTTCTCCTTCTGGTTACATTACATTCTATCCACATTTGACATGTGTATGCTCATATAATACATGTTGTCACTATCTCACTAACATAATGAAAAATATATAATACCTACACCTAATACTACACATTTTACAGTACAGTATATCCTTCTTTCTGACTGGAAACCCTATGTACTCCCCCCCCCCCCCGCTTTCCATTTCTTTGTCTCAGTTTACTACTACAGTACAGTGACTCCTTTTTATAGCATTTGCATGACCCGCCAAGTGTGCTGCAAGAAAATAAACTACTGTGTTCTACTGCATAATGAATCAGAAGTCACTATTAATTCCTTGCAGATGTTCAGGAAAGTCTTTCTGACTCAGGGGCTCAGGGGGGCTCCAGTCTAATATCCTTATAAACACCACACAACCAAACGTCTATTCAGGCTATTATACCAGGCCATACATTTGGAGGGAGACCAACTACTGAAGTTCAGTATTTTTACATGCAGTTCTAGAATTCGTTAATAAAATTTATAGGACACAGGAGCGATATTCATAAGACAAGAGTAACAAAACCTTACCTGCTCCAAATATGTCAATGACAGTGTGGACTATTTGCTTGTTGGACAACAAAGCTTTCTTTCCTTCATCATGTCTACCCTCACACTTTGCAATGAGGGCATCAGTGATGTCTCTAATGCAGTTCTATAAACAGACAACAAAATACATTATTGTTTAAATGAGTTACATTCAATTATACAAATAACACATTACAACAGTCAGTCACCATGACCTACATCTGCAACAATTATTATAACATCACATAACAACTATCCATGAATAGTGTTGAAAAGTGGCATCATTGTATTCCATGTTTCATAGCTGCTAATTATCTGCACAGTAAGAGCCTGTCAGAATTTCACCCTGGCTCCATAATGGTGTATCTGTTTGTTATATACTCACAGTGGGATCTTCGGGATTGTCACTAAATACAATAATAAGAAACTGACATGAAAACCTGCTTGGCTAAAGGCCTACATGAATGGTTATATGTGGCAAGCACAACTACGACAGCGAGATTAACAATGGCAGATGCAATGCTACACAAAGTATATAACAGTACTGTAAGGTTCACTTCGTTTTTAAATCGCAAAGCTACATTTTCTTGGTGTTAACATTTTTTAGGGATTTTGCATCAATCTTCAGCACACTTTTGCCATTCGCTTTGAGCCTCTATTGAAGTTTCAGATTCGATTTGGTTATACAGTAATTCGTCGCATATCCAACTGCGTGGGTCCAGAGTAAGGGCAGATATGTAAAAAATCGGATGAATGAATCGTGTTTTAAATACCATTATACACCTTAAGTAAACTTTATTGTTTATTATACAGGCAGTACACATATTAGATTACTTCCCAAAGTAAAATGCCAGGGGAAGCGATTTAAGTGTCTTTTTATTGTCGTTTCCAACACGCAAAACTGAAACAAGATGCATTGCATTCATATAATATCATTGTCATCAATGTTTGCCTTTTTGCTTTAAAATGCCAAACATGACTGCAAAAATGTTTTTAGCTGAATAGATTGATGCTCCATTCAGATTTCTGGCACTGTCCAGAAAAAAAACTATAAGCAACTACAATAGCATATATAAGCAACTAAGACAAGTAAAACGTAATTTGTTTAATAAAGTTATTTATTTATGTATTTATTTTGAATTATAATGTAATTTTTCAGCAGACACGGAGAAAAATATAAAATACCTCCAGCTATGGTACTCGACGCCAAGATTGCTTATATTTGTCTCTAATGAAGACTCGGTTTCCTACGGTGGTTAGAATTTCCTTGGATTTGTAGTTTTTAGGTTATTCTTATTTTTAATGTTTTTTGTCACGTGCACATTCAAGTGTTTGAGAGAAGACAAGGGCCCATACCTCAAGGCATTGTGAGAATACTGCCCGCTCAGCGCGGGATATCAGAACTCTGCGGCCGGCCTCATTAGTTATTTTAATGCAATGATACATCGGTGTGAACAGGCTGGCTGTTGGGGTGAGGTCAGGCCAGAAAGAAACACACACAGACAGACAGTACTGGCAAGTGAAACTGTGAGGCTGCAGCGCTCAGTGCGTTTAATTATAAAAATAAAAGGTTTAAACAAAAACAGCACTTGAGGCCAAAATAAACAGACAAACAAAACGGACTAACACTTAAACAAACAGAGAACTAACAGACAAACAAATACGGTGAGTCTAAACAAACAAGTATCGTACTGGTCCTTCCAGCACGAAATAGCAATTGTGATTAATTATTCTTTTACATTCTTTTACTTTATTTTAACTTTCCTTCTCTCTCCCGTTCTCTACTTACCGAACACCCAACCCAGAATGAATAAAACGTGCATCTATATATACTGTTGTGCCATGATTCAATTACCAATTAATTATTCACTTGAATCCCAGCATGTGAACTAATTTATGCAATCCCGTGCTCACATACTTTATCTGCACGTGAAGAGATTACGCATCCCCGTGCCTAAATACTAAAAACTATATATTTTAAATCACTCGTGCTACACAGACCCATTTATATCCCGTGCACCAATAACTATACACCAACATTAACACACCACATGCAACACATGACACATAACACACACATGGGCGGGGCACACTGCCACAATCGGTTACTGCAATTACATGGTATTTGCCTGCTACTGACAATACAAATGTGATTTACATAATGAATAAATATTTTAATAGTCAAATCGAAATATTTTGTATTTGTGTTGCATTGATGTTTCTGCTGTTCTTTGTAATCACTTGCAATTATGAGTTTGTAACATTAAAAATTAAAGTTAAATTACATTAAGAAAATGTTAGAAGTGTATGGTATAATGTTATGGACTTAAATTAGCTTTATAAAGATCAAAGGGCATTAAAAAAGTGAATTTCACCACTATTATGAACTAGAGGCCACTTGGCTATTCAGCATGTCCTTGTTAAAGATGTTGTTGCTAAGGTTTTAAAATACATTTTCTTACCTCTGTCATTTTTACTGCTCCCCTGCCCATCACATCTCGGTATCTATGCTAAATCGCTAATCTGGATGCAGCTGAGTTATGGGTGGTATGGCATTTCATGACTTGTTGTTTCAAGTTTAAATCATAACTATATTTTTAACAACGTTTTTTTTTTTTTGTAATAAATTAATATAATGCATCTACATTTAAACCGTTGAATGGTGAGTACCAATATTATATAAAGTACAGTATCTAGTATGGAAACTATTAATAAAGTTTAAATGATCTATTATTTCATTTAACTATTTCATTGACCCACATGTTTGTATGTCTTTCACACTAGATTATGAGCACAATAACTGTGTTGATTTTCTACAACAAACTTATTTTACACTCCTACCCTATAGACCTTTTAGAATACATTTGACTATAGCCTTGCACTTGTCATTGGATTATGAGAACCTTCTCTATGTGCCTCCACTGGTTAACCATTACTCCTACCTTGTCAAAAGTGTTCAGATGTTCTTCGATGTTTCGTTCCATAAAACTGTTCATCCTTTTTATGTACTGGACTAAAGTCTTGATTGCGGGGCTTGTTGGTAGGTAGCGGAGAACTGGAAAGAAGTCGGCGACATTTCCAGTAGCAAACCCTTTCAACACTTCATTGTTTATCTGAACAAGGGTTAGAAACTCTTTGTCGTTATAGTCATACCTCTTGCCAAAGCACAATGCACAAACCACATTAGCCACGGAGCTAATGATAGGAACGGCGGGATCAAAGCAGCCTTCCTTTCTTGAGAACTCCATGAACAGATCGACGACTTCCGAGGCTTCGGAGCAAATTTGTTCCTCCAACAGGCAAGAGCAGGTCGAGTTTTTGGCCTCTGTCTGAGAAAAGGTTCTCAGTGCGGTCTTGCAAATTTTCTTGTGAAGAATCCAACCTTCCCCATACTTCTCACTGAATGTCATGCTTGTGCCGTCTGCCACTGCAGAAAAGGTGTAAAGGTCTGGTCTACCAGCAAAGCTTTCTCCTTGTCTGACCAGTGCTTGTTTGACAGTATCAATGCCACTCAATACAACCACTAACAAAGAACCAAGTTTAACCTGGAACACATCTCCATATTTCTCTCTCATGAGTGTGAGGGAGATATGAGGTTTGTCTCCCATCTGCAGCATGTTGCCAATAACCAGCCATGGTGTTGGACCTGGTGGAGGGATCAAATCTTTCCTCTCTCTTTTTCTGCTTTTGAGGACAACCAAGATAACAAGAACTGCACAAAGAGCAACTGTTACATCAGAAATAGAGATAAATGCACCCTCTGACAGAATCTTTTTTGCGGTCATCTTCAGACATCCAGCAACCAGGTATCTGCGATAACAATGGGTAAACTAAGATAGTCTATATAAAAAAAAGTTTATTTAATTCATTTAAAATCTACTAAATATACAAGCAGTATTTACAATTACATATCATATTTATAATTATATCCAGTTTGCATTTTGTATGTATTTTTGTGTCATTTTAGTTTATATGATTCAGTAATGTCTTCATGGCACATGTATGCATTGTATGTATGTATGTATGTATATATGTGTGTAATTATATATATATATATATATATATATATAAACATTTCTTTTTCTTATACGATTTCTAAACATTCATCTTCGATTGTTTAAATGTATTTTAAATGCCATAAAAACAGAATTAATGTTTACAATTAATTGTATGGAATATTTAAACACAAACTAAAGCTAATTGGCATCTGTTGTGTACAGCAGACCACGTTTATTTTATTGACCAAAAATACACTGTATAATCCAAATTGTATCGTGTTTATCTGCAATATAAGTAAATAAGAAATGTTAAATACAGTATTGTATTTCTGAAAGTCAGTTTCTGTCGACTTTTTAATTAGTACCTGAACAAACGTAACATTAACATTAAACCTAATTACCGTCATAAATCCAATAACTCCAGGTGGAAAAACAAGTTTAAAATTGTGACCATGCAACATATTAAATCTACATCAGCACCATACAACATATTCACGCCTAATACTTACAAAGCGTTAACACAAAAAAATATTTTCTCCAAGACTTCTTGTTTAAGAATGTCCCCCGCAAACCAAAAAGTTTCACCAGAATTGCAAGGAGGGGTAACTGCGAGCTGCAGACTCAGGGTACGAAAGTGTGGCTGGAGCCTGTTGCAATAATCGCTAAGCAGTTCCCAGATGGATTTTGTGGGCGTGCTCCTAAGCAGTATCTCAGCTGCACCATCGTGCTCTACACAGGGCAGACCGTCCATTCCCCTAACGCAACAAGAAAGATGTTACATCCGTTTTTATTTATTAGCTGTAATACTAATACATCTGCAATTTTCATTAAATCATTACACAAATACAATCTTAAAGTTTTATTAAACTAGGTAAACACAGTTCCTTTTTTTCTCTTTTGCAGTTGTAGTGTTTGTTTTGTACTTTGGAAACATGAAAGAAAGAAAAAAACAGATACATATATTGAAGTAGACTGTAAACCTGGCACACATCTCAAAAGATTAAAGCAAAAACCTATTCAGCTACTCTCTACTTCAGCCTCCTCCAATTTACTATTCTCATAAATGTCACTATTCATGGCTTGAATCATCTCAGCTGATGGCTGAAAGGTATAACCTTCTTGGCCCGTCGTAATGCAAACTTCACACTCAAGTACCTGTTCAACTGTGCTGTCAAAGAGACAATTGCGCAAGTCAGTTTTAACCAAATTTACTTGGCTAAATACCCGCTCACCTTCAGCACTGTCATGGGGTAGTGACAGTGCAGTCAGCATGAAGTCTGCCAGATCTGCAGTAAGACATGAACCTGCTTCATTTCTCAAACCACCAACCTTGATCCAGTAGTCTTTTGGCAGCTGCTGCTCAACAGGAACATTAAGTTGTGGCAGTAACTTCCACTGATCAATTGGCTGCTCCTTACCTTCACAAATGGTAGGAAATCTTTCCAGCAAGGGAAAGCTGGGCACAGGTCTATCAGAACATGAAGTGGTATTTTATTCCATTGATTGGCATTTAGATAGCAAACGCTATTTGCATGCTACATTATGCACTATTGGTCATCCGTTTTGTATTATTTTGAGATATGCACATCAGCGGTTCATTACTTACGCTATTATTAATGTATTTTTAAAATGTGAACTTCTGATATTATAAATGAGATGTACTTTTAAAACATCAAAACACATCTCAAAATAATGCAAAATTCAACATGGCACCATACTTAATACTTTTAGAGGTGTACTGAGTCAGCATTTACGCGCAGCAGCTGAAGATTCATACTTCCGGATTGGCTAGAAAGTCTACACAGTGAAGTATAGAAATATTTTGGTTTTGAGGTGGCTGATGATGGAATAGTAAAACAATATAACTAGACCTTGTTTTTCTCCATGGATATTGTGAAGCAAAGCACCACGAAGTTCAAGTAAGTTATTGCTTTTCATATGTAAATATCTGTAAATATCTGTATATGTATATATGTTTGATATTGCAATTGTGTTATTATATTTTTCTATGTTTTGCAAGACTCCAATATTATCGATATCGATATCGAAATATACGTACAATATTGTCATACAATATTCATATCATTGCCCACCCCTAATATTAACCCTGAGACACTACCAGTATACCTGCCCCTACTTTTTAGCAGTACTGTAATATACTATATCAAAATTGGTGACCAAATTCTTTTGGCCTAAGAGCCATTGGCTATTAAAGCAAAAAGTCTGGAGACCTGTCTAGGCTGCTGGTTGACACAAAAAAAAAAGCATTTTCTGAATAAATACATATTAAGTTAAACTATGTTGTTTCTTTCTGTAACCAATAATTAGCTTTATATATGAATCCTAAGGAAAATTAAACAACATACTAAACTTTGGCCTTGACTTGAAGTTCAGTGGCCTTAGTACCCTCTACAAATTTATTAAACTGAAGGCTATTTTGGGCTTGCCCTTCTTGTTGCCAATTTAGAGCCTTGTGATTGTGAATGTGATTTGTGTATATTACTCAACTCATCATCATCAAACTTAAATTAAAATGGTTTATTCAGTCTTTTCAAAAGCGACTTGTCATAGTGAGAGTGTCTTGAGGCACACTGATTTGTTTATTAAATCTTTCCAGAACCGCCGTCATATCATTGACTCGTTTTGTATTTTTATTTCCACTAATCCACCTGTGACAGAGATCGAATGATTCTTGGTGTTAGATCTCCCTCCCGACCTGCGAGGTAGCTGCATAAAGGGAACAGAATACCCTGGACTAAATGGCATGACAGTTTATTCCCAGGGTTAGGTGGAAGTCGGCTATCTAGAAAGGGGGCAAGGCTACAGTGTACAAACTCAATGACGCGGACTTGAAACGGCGTTGCACCTGCGGATTGGAGGAGCGGATGCGTTCGTAGACCAAGGGGTCATGGGTGACGTTATATAAAGGGGGCATAATAATATGATCTGTTCCTTTGTGAATGGTTATATTAAAGGACCAGAAGGAGAACCTGTATTGTGAAACGTGAGTGTTTTGTTTGTTTTTGTTTGTCGTTAATAATACTGTTTGTAATTATTTGGACAGCTAACACGATCCGGAGCTGTCGCCAAAGGCCAGCATTAAACCCAGATCAACAACACTGCACTTTTGTTTAACTCTAAAGAATTGTATTCACCACGAGCACTAGAGCATGCACTGTGGACTGGTGTTTGTGTTTGTGTATGTGTTACGTGTGGGTGAACTAAAAATGGGACTGTTATTATTTCGGGGCCAATCCACAGATTACAAATAAGCATTACCATAATTACCATTGTTATTATTTACTGTTGTTTTGCCATCAGGCTATTGGATTTAAAAAAAAAAAACATTAAACAATATTGCACCTGGATTATAATTGTCTGTCTGTTGTCACACTGCTAACCACTTTGCCACAGCACGTCGTCGCTACAAAATAGCATGTAAACAAACGGCGAATGCGCCGCTGTTTCTCTTGTTACAAAAAGTTGGGAATTCTAAAAAGAAAAAACTGAATCAGATACAAGTCGCCGAGCAATTTGGTATTTCTAATTCTGGTGAGTTGCTTCACCATTCTTTTAAATAATGTGCCTGTCTTGGCGGCCTGCTCCGGTCTCCAGGGAACACAAATTGCGTGGCAGTCAGCAAGTGGAGAAACAAACTCCTTAGTGGCGTATGAGGGTCACAGCGTAGTGGCGCTGGCTAGAAAACAGGAGCTGCAACGGGAGTGTCGCCGGTTTCCCAAATCCCGTGGCCAGTGGCGCCAGCGAGCTTAGACGGTTACCGAATGGAGCCTCCTAAGCCAGTGTAGTGACCCCCCAGATGACGGCCAGTAGCTCCTGGCAAGTAACGCAATAGTTGCGCTCAGCTTTTCCCAAGGCCTTACTGCAGAAAGGGACGACACATGCCCCGGCCAACATTGCCAGCGTCCGTATTCAGGATGAAGTCCTTCTGGGGATCTGGAAAGGCAAGCACTGTTGCCTGAGTCAAAGCGCTCTGCAGATGGTCGAATGCCTCCTGGCACTCCTCACTCCGGTGGAAACAAAGCCCTTTTCTGTAAGTTGATGCAGCGGTCGAGCAATACGAGGAAAGTCCTGCACAAACCTCCTATAGTAGGACGCCAAGCCGAGGAAACTGAGGACCTGAGGCACGGAGATGGGAGTGAGCTACTCCCGCACCGTGTTGACCTTGGCAGGGTCGATGGACACCCCATGGACCCCGATGATGTGGCCAAAAAACGCTGTCTCCTGTCATAGTAGATGACATTTGCCAAGGTGCAGCTTCAGCCAGGCGTGTTAAATGTGGAGGAAGACTGACCTCAGGTGGCCGATGGCTCACTGGAAGGTGGGGGTTTGCACCATGGGGTCATCAAGGCAGGCCACTCAAATTATCAGGGGAATGTCTGGCCACTACATTTGGTGTTCGAAGGTGGCGAGGGCATTGCAGAGTCCGTAGGGCATGACCGTGAATTGCCACAGTCCTTGTCTGATGGAGAACACAGTCTTCGGATGCAATAGCCACTTCAAGTCGAGGGAGCTGAACCACGACGAGCCGGAAAAGCAGGTGGGAATTCTTGCAAGTGGCTGCGTTGAGACGTCGATAGTCCACACAGAACCGGTGAGTTCTATCCATCTTCTTCACCAGCAGCGTGGGCGCCACCCAGGGGCTGTGGGATGGTTCAATAACTCCGACAGCAGCTACCTCTTGCACCATCCTCCCCACGGTCTCTCACTTAGCTAGAGGGAGCCGTCTTGATCGCTCTCGGATCAGGGTGGCCTGGCCCGTGTCAATGGAGTGTTGCACAAGGCTGGTCCGACCACAGTCCTGGGGTGTCGCCAAAAAAAAATGTCCCGGAACTAGACAAGGAGAGACCGCAGCCTCTGTTTCTCCGCGACAGTGAGCCCTTCTCAATTCCGCTGCCAAACCTCTTTGATGGCATCTTCTAAGTCTGGAACGGGAGTGTGGTTGCCCCTAAGTGAGGAAGAAGAAGCGGGAGGAGGCGAGGCAATGGATTGGTGGATGGACTGCCTCAGTGAAGAGTTGGGACGGTGCGATGCTGCTTGTGGCTGGCCAAGGGAAGTAGGAAGTACAATATGAGTGGGGCTCTGTGACAGGGTGGTGACGCAGTGGTTCCAACTTCCATTGCTGGCTCTGCAAGGTCGAGTCGTGCCTCCAGTCTCTGAAGTAAGTCCAGCCCAAGGATGATGCACTGATCCCTAATCTCTGCAAGCCAGAAGACGTAGAGGGTCTGCTTGCCGCGGATCGGGGCCATGTCTCCGGTCACAGTTTGTATCCAGCAGCTGTGGGCTGCCAGTCGCTGAGGTCGCCGCTGTGGCCAGCTGATAGGATCCCAGGCCTCACCGGGCTAACGGTGGACCCAGTATCTACCAGTGCCTGGAAAGACAAGCCGTTGTTGGAGCACATCACGTAAAGGCATCGCCCTTGTCCCAGTCGCCCCACTACTGCAAGCAAGTCTCTGTCGAAGGAGTTTCTGTGGTTGAGGGGGCCGTGCCTGAAGTGACACTCCTCAGTCTCAGTACCACTCTGCACTGCGGATGGTATGCAGGGCTTGGCGACAGCGTGACCGGGCTTCTTCCATGATCACGGCTTCCATCTCTTCCGCTTGTTCAAGCACCTGCGCCAGGCTAGCGGGTCATGCCAGGTAGATGTGACAGAGGAGCTCACTGGGTGCGAGCCCATGAATGAAAATGTCCAGGGTCCGTCATTCCGTCATCGCTGGCGGGGCATCCTGGAATACTGGGTACTTGATGCCTATGGCTAGGGCTCCCAGTTTTTACTCTGGTTCTCATTTCTGGATGTACAGTCGATCCCTCAATTTGGGTCCAGGTTGTAGGGTGGTGCATAAAGCTCGACAGGGCCCTCCAGGATGGCGACTAGGTAGGGCGCTTTCTCCAGCATAGACCACCCACTCACCTTGGCAATCACTGTGAACTTGGTAAGGTATGTCTCCCACTTGGAGGATCCACTGTACTTGCCCGCCTTGAGGAATCAGAGCTACAACTGAAGAGCGGGTGTAATCTCAGATGGGAGCTCTAACTACTGGTGGGGAGTGAGCATGCTCCTGGCTGGAAGTGTGTACAGTCGCAGGAGAGCGAGCGTGCTCTTGGGTGGGAGCTCTGACTGCTGCTGGAGACCGAGCCTGCTCTCAGCTGGGTGTGCTGTCTGCCGCCGGAGAGCGAGCGTGCTCTCAGATGGGAGTTTGTACTGCCTCTGGAGAGCAGGCGTGCTCTCGGCTGGGATGGGGAGATGCGCTGCCTGTTCGCTACACTATTGTGTATGCTGGCTAACTCCGTCTGAGAGATCACTTCGGCTATAAGAAGACTTCACTTGTTTCTCGAGGGGTGTTCTATTAGCCGGACAACTGTACTAGACTCAACCGTGATGTTAAACCTAGCAGACCTTTGCAATGTTCATATACTACTGTATTTCAGCTTTATTTACATTATATATATATATATATATATATATATATATATATATATATATATATATATATATATAGTAACACAACAGGGAGGGGGTTAAAATCCTCCCTGCAGAAGACATGTGCGTATGCACATTTTGTTTTATTGTAAATTAGGACCAGGTGCAGGGTATTTAAGAGGTGCAGTCAGTCTGCACAGGGCTGCTGTGTGAAGAGCCCACTTACGAGTGCGTGCAGACGAAAAAAAAGAAAAAGGTAGTGTGAAACCTTCTGGTGTGTGAGTGTAAACCTGTGTGTGTTTTGTTTGTTTATTTTTTTTGGCAGGTAAACGGCTTAGCGGTCCAGTGAGTGAGTCAGGGACCTGCCTGTTTAGTCAGTGCTCCAAAAAGGAGCCAAGTGTTTATTTTGTGTTTTATTTTGTTTGTTTATTAAAATAGCATGCAAGCGCTTAAAAACCTCAATTTCCTGTGTCCTGGGTCTGTTTTAAAGGGGCAACAAACCTTGAGTGGTAGCAATCGTGTTACTATATATATATATATATATATATATATATATATATATATATATATATATATATATATTGTGAGCCAGCTCACAGGCCAACCTGCACGGGGTGCACATGGTGGGCCGGAGAGAGGCTGACAGGACCCAGCAAACAGCACAGGAGGGATCATTGACAGCTCTGGAACCAGTCTGCCATGATCAGGAGGAGATGATTGGGCTATGGGCTACAGGTGTAGTTAGGGATGTTAATTAAGGTGATTAAATTAGTCATTGCCTCAATTGGCCAGCACCTGTAGCCGATGCAGTTAAGAATTATCTCCTCCAGCCCAGCCACATAAAAAGGCTGAGCATTCACTAGACAGGGGATCATTACCGAGGAGAGAAGGACAGAGCAGTGTTGGAACCTTTTGTTTGTTTGTCTTGAAATTTTTTTTTTTTAAAAACTACTACAAGTGCAAGATATTTGTTGTTTTTTTTTTGTTTGATGTCCTTCAACCTGCAAGAGACCCAAAATAAAAGCACACGGTTCAACCAAACCCTCTGTGATTAATTCTGCACTAAAAATATGTATATATATATATATATATATATATATATATATATATAATAAATGTAGCTTGTCATGGTGTACTCCAATTGCTTCCTCTGCTCCATGATTGCTCCAGACTCTACCTAACTCCAATTTTGGATCACAGAGCAGCAATCTGGGAACACTGTAAACAGCTGCAGATAGATTGTTCCCCCAACCGCTGATCCAGGTCAGTTTCTCACTCGTTCAAGCCCTGCCTCTTCATGACAGTGAAGAACACAGAACAAAACTGACATCACTGAATATTTGTAACTCAAGATGAACAGTAACCAATGGAGACAGGCTAGCAGGGAGAGAGCGCGAGAAAAAACTTTACAGGTACAGTGCCGAGAAAAAGTTTGTGAACTCCTGTGGCGGAGTGTCCCGCCCCTATGTATTTATTTATTATTTACATTATTGTTTGTGGCGCGGATAACAGCGCCACGTATTTCTTATTGTTTTTGTATATTTTAAAAACCTCGTGAGGATGCGTGGCTGATCAGCTACTGATTATTTAACTAGCTGACATCCTTACTAAATGCGTGCAGACTGTGGCCGAGGGGTAATAAGATAATTAACAGCTAGTTAACCCCTCGGCCAGAGTATAAGAACCTGCAGCTGTCCGAGTGTAGAGAGGAGAGTACGGGGAGCGGAGAAAGAGAGCGAGGAGAATATAACGAACAATTGCTATATAATAAGATATACTTGTTTCTGTTTATTCGTTTGGCCCTTGTGCCCTTTTATTTTTGTTGTTTTGTTCAAATCGTTTGTTTTGTTTGTTAATAAATACGCTGATCGCAGTTGCGTTCAGTTTCACCCGCCCATCCATTGTTTTGGTTTCTGTACTTCCTGGTCCATGACGTCACCACACCTCACCACTGCAAGCCATCCTGCCACAACCCCTTAGGATTTTCACATATTTCACATATTTCAGACCTAAAATGTTATTAGATCTTAACCTAATAATAGATACAGATAACCTGATTAAACAAATGGCACAAAACATGATACTTTTTCAACATTTATTTATCCACAAATGATTCAACATTCAATATCCATGTGTGAAAAAGTATGTGAACCTTTAGATTCAGTAAGTGGTGGCACCCCCTTGAGCAGCAATGACTTCAACTAAGCGTTTCCTGTAACTGTTGGTCAGTCTCTCACATCGGTTTTGGGGAATTTTGGCCCATTCCTCCTTACAGAACTGCTTCAACTCGGTGACATTTGAGGGCTTCTTTGCATGGACAGCTTGCATCAGGTCCTGCCACAACATTTCGATGGGGTTTAGGTCCGGACTTTGACTAGGCCATTCTAAAACGCAGAATTTCTTCTTCTGCAGCCATTCTTTTGTAGATCTGCTTGTATGTTTAGGATCATTGTCTTGCTGCATGACCCACTTTCGGTTCAGCTTCAGCTTATGGACGGATGGCCTAACATTCTCCTCTAGAATCTTCTGATACAATGCAGAATTCATGGTTGTGTCAATGATGGTAAACTGGCTGGCTGTGGTTGAGAGGGAAAGATTCTGGCTGGGGATCTCAAGCACAATAGAAAGAAAGAAACGCTGATGTACAGGTAAGTAAGCTGGGCTGAGTTGAGTGGGGGACGGAAGGGGGTGATTCTGGGACGCCAGAATCACCGTCGAGCCCTCTTGAGGTGTCGCGGGCTAGTCGACGAAACACCGAGGATGGAAGGTGCCCACTTGAAGACTCCAGAGATGTACCCTACTTAGCTCAATCCAGACGATTGTCATGCTGATGCGCTGGGGAGACCGCACTGTGGTTGATCCCCGGAGCCAGCATCACAGCGTTGTGTGTGCTGATGCGCTAGGGAGGCAAAGTAAGGTGATCCCTTGAGCCAGCATTACACTTCAGCCATCAACACCTGACAGAAGGATATCTACATCATCATATGGAAGGAAGCGCAAATGGATGGAGACACCTATGGATAACATTAGTTTACTGGAAAGCTACGTCTTAGTTGGTGCTTATCTTGGCGAGAGCCGAGTTCAAATCAGCATGAAGTTTTAACATCTACTCTAAAAGGCGAGAGTGGCCTGCAGTTCCTTGGATGTTACTCTGGGGTTCTTTGTGACTTTCTTGATGATTTTCCGGTTTGTTCTTGGAGGGATTTTTGGTAGGACTACTGGTCCTGGGTAGAGTGACTGTGGTCTTAAACTTTCTCCATTTGTAGACTATCTGTCTGACAGTGGATTGGTGGAGCCCCAAATCCTTAGAATTGGTTTTGTAACCCTTTCTAGACTGATGAGCATTAATAACTGTTTTTCTGAGGTCCTCAGAGATTTATTTTGATCATGGCAAGACGTGTTTCCACACACCTGTATGGTGAAGACCAAACTCACAAAGTTTCTGATCTTTATATAGGGTGGGGCTTCCCAAACTCAACCCTGAAGATCTACCTAATTATTTAAACACCTGATTCTAATTATCCCCTTAATTGAGCTGATAAAACCAGGGGTTCACTTACTTTTTCACATATCCGGAATCTTAATTACTCATTGTTTGTCTAATTCAGGGGTGTCAAACTCCAGTCCTCGAGGGCCGCAGGGTCTTCTGGTTTTCATTCAAACTTAAGCTCTCAATTAACATAATTGATCTAATTATTTGTTGATTTGGACATATTTTTCAAGGTCTTTTACAGTTGATGATTTTAAAAATGCACTTGATTCAAGGTACAAGACCTATGAAACATTTTGAGACAAGGATAGAAGTGTTACATTTGTCCAATTATCAAATCATTAGACAAATTAAGTAACTGAGAGCTCGGGTGGAACGAAAACCAGAAGGCACTGCAGCCCTCCAGGAACTGAGTTTGACACCCCTGGTCTAATTCATACATCATTTTGTTTCAAAAGACATGGAATTTTCTCGGCACTGTAACTTTATTTACTTATTTAATTAATTAACAACATGTTTAAAGTTAATAGCGTGCATGTATTAATTGTGCTTTATGGTCAAGATTTTCTCAGTTAAAATGTTATTTCAAACTCTCCATCGATTAACACATTAATGATCTTACTGGGTTACTTTACAATTCTAGTGACCTTAAAATAATGAACGGTTTAGTTCAGGGGTTCCCAAACTGTGGGTTTGGGAATTGAGGTGGGTCGCCAACTACACATAACAGAAAAGAAATATGCTCGATATAAACAACCATATAGCAAACAGTTACATAATACATTCACGTTTATAATTTGGCCCATGGCCTTATCCATTGGAGCTCGATAGCCACCCCTATGCTGGCCGAACTAAGGTGAATGCAATACAGTGATTAAGAATGACTTGGCTGGGGGGCTGCTGAGTGGTGCATTCAGTAAAGGCGCTCCACGTGGAGTGCAGGATGCACTCTATAGTCTGGACATCGCGAGTTCGAGTCCAGGCTATTCCACAGCTGGCCGTGGACGGGAGCTCACAGGGGGCGGCACACAATTGGCCGAGCGTCGCCCGGGGGGAGAGAGGGTTAGGTTAGCCAGGGTGTCCTCGGCTCACCACGCACCAGCGACCCCTGTAGTCTGGCCGGGCGCCTGCAGGGTTGCCTGTAAGCTGCCCGAGAGCTGCGTTGTCCTCTGACGCTGTAGCTCTTGGGTGGCTGCATGGTGAGTCCGCAGTGTGAAAAAATTCAGTCGGCTGACGGCACATGCTTCGGAGGACAGTGTGTGTTCGTCTTCACCTTCCTGAGTCAGCGCAGGGGTGGTAGCGGTGAGCTGAGCTTAAAAAAAATAATTGGCCATTCTAAATTGGGAGAAAATAATAAAAATAATTGGCAACGACTAAAATTTAAAAAAAAAAAAAAGTGACTCGGCCATCGGCACATCTTTGGTCTACCTTCCCCCAAAGATAGGCTGCCACCATTTGATTACATAGTTAACCACCTGGCCCACGATTAGGGACATGTGGTGGGGAAATTCACTTGATAGTACATTGTAAATTAACTATGCACTTGACCAATCGTCCGGCATGACAGCAATGTAAGATGAGATAGCGATCTTGCTTGTAATAGTGCATGATGGTTACTTTTTGGCCCTAGTCTGGTTCAAGGAACTATGATGTTGCCTATATGGAATCCAACCCTTCCTCCGGGTTCTAAAATTACACTTCAATACTTCGAAATTAGTCACATAGAGTTTTTTGCGCTGATAAGAAGTCAGAGACATTCTTTCGAATGTATAGTTCGTATGCACCTGAACTCCATCTCCCCATATCCTTGATTATGTGTGGAGCAATGTTCCTAGAAGCAGCAGAAGTTGCAGCACCGATCCTGAACGACTGTCCGGAACAGTTGTCGGGAGGAAGGCCAGCACGAAATAGACGCAGACAAAGGTGTCGCCACAGAAACTACAGATGTGGAGAAAAGTACATTGGAAATAAGAAACAGACGTTCTCATTAAAGAGAACCTGCCTCCCTCGTTCATCGTTAGATTTGCCTGGGTAATGAGCAGTGAAGGATTATGTGGTATCCAGAACTGACGAGGTAAATTAACTGAAAACTGTGGTTGGAGAGGATTACAGGTTGGAACGAAGCGAAGCATGGGAATGTATTTGCTGATTTAAAGCAGACTGGGCTGCAAGATGACAAAGCTTAGTTTTGTGGAAACCGAAGCTACAAACCAGACAGGTACAAGCTTTCAGGCCGGCGAAGTAGCAACAAAATAGTTAATTGTCTAGGATGCCCCAGTTAACTCTGATATTGAATTGCTCCAAAATTGCAGCAGCTTTAGCCGAAAATGACTTGTGTTACTTGTAAAAAGCTGTACCTCTGTATCTCATGGATAAATGGGTCACAAGGCTAAGGTAAACATTCAGCTCCTGACAGCGCATGGGAAATGCGTCACAGAGAATGTCTCTGTACAGACTGAATGCTGTAACAAATTCTGCCAAGGTTCGATTTTTGAACAACCGGGGATCGTTGGATACTTCTCCACAGTTTAACACTCTATTATCATGCACCTTGGCGAGGGAACAGAGAAGCAAAATTTATGTCTCAACATTCTTGAATTTGAGCGCAGAGTTTGCTGGAAACTGAGGCAGGTCTGGGCAACAGGAAGGTCGGGTTGTGGGAATCGGAGCTGGCTACTGCCATAGAAAGGTTAAAAGAAGGGGTTGCAGTGAGTGAGTTCGAACAGGGCGCCGCAGCGGGGAGCTGAGATGGATTAGCGAGGAGAGTTGATGCAGAAGGACTGAGAGGTATGGGGCGGCATTCCAGGCAAGAGAGGAGTTTGTCCAGCCCGGCGATCAAAGCTTGAACCGATTTCAGGGCTTGGAGGATGTCTGTGTTGGATACGGAGCTAGTATGAGTGGGGGACGATGATGGAGTAAGGGGAACCCGACCCGGACTGAGGAGCTTGATCGGCGGAGGCATCGCAACGGGAAACAGGTCTGTAGACTTAGAAGCTGATGGATCAGATTGGTTTAGTAAGGAGAAGGTAAGCACCAGCGCTGTATGAAATCTTCCTGGAGAACAGAGTATTCACAAGCCGAGGAACTGGCCAGGATTGACATTTTTTATTGGTACGGGTGCGTCGGAGAGGCAGCCGAGACGATCTTCTGCGGCTAGGTCGAACTGGAGAGGCCGAGCTCTCAGTAGCAGAAATGCGACTTGCAGATCAAGGAATCGAATCCATTATGCCAGGTAAGCAACCAAACAAAGAAACGACAAGGGGGCATTGGCAGAGAGACCTATTTAACTGGTTAAACTGGTAACATATGTGACTGATGGGTGGAGTCTCCTTTCGGAAAGACAACTTGTTTCCAATATGATTAAATAATAAATAAGACAAATATCACTGTTTTGCATTAAATTAAGTTCTCAGGAAAAAAAGAATACATTCACCAAATTATGTGTTCAAAGAAAAGTGCAACTGTTCCAGAAAAAGCCCTCAAAGCATCATATTCTGCATCACTGCAAATCGTCAAATCAAAATAGCCTCATACAAGGCGAGGATCTGATATTACCTGCCTGTGTGGACATTGTAGAACAAATGCTAGGTCAGGAGACTGCACAAAAGATTGGATTAGACTCACTGTGAAATAATATGGTACAAAGACATATTGAAGAAATGTCAGGGGATATAAGCGTACAGCTCAGACAGCGGCTTCATGAGAGTTGCATGTTTGGGCTGCAAGTTGATGAACGTACAGAAATTGCTAAATGTGCCCATCTCCTGGCCTTTGTACTGTGACAGGATGTGAGTGGTGAGGTGCAATAAACCCAATGTCCAGGATTCTTCCAAAAATGTCAGTGTTTTATTTTAAAACAAAAACAATAACAATCCGGCCCTCTACCAGCTATGGTATCGGGGAGAAACACGGCAGGTTTCAGTCCTGATAAATAATAATAATAAACATTCCTCAACAACACTCCTCCGTGCACGAAACTGTGCTCCTTCCTTCCAGAGATCGTGGTGTGTGCTTGGTGCTGTGATGGATGTGCTCTGGGGTTTATGCTGGCTCCGTGGCTGCAGCTCCCGACTCTCACTCCTCCTCTACAAAAGATACAAGACAGACAATAACAAACACACATGAACTCCGGCTGTGTTTATTCAGTGCAAGGTGGAGTACTGATGTAGCTGCTTCCCCTTTGTACCCAGAAACTCCTCCCTGCAATCAACCCATCGCCATGGTTTCTCCACTGGAGGGCCACCCCACAGCTGATTGCAATAGTCCTTTCAGGTACGTGCTACTACACGCCCCCCCTAATATGGTCACCTTCCGGTTTCCATCTACCGTCAAAGCGGTCCATCTAGGAGGAAGCTTATTACCAACCTTACACAGTGCCCTTTCTGATTACAGTTCGAATCCTTTCTCTCTCTGTCACAGGTGCGTGTGGCAAGGTCAGATCACTGAAGATTTTTTATTTTGCGAAGAGCAACCGGTAGCGCAATTTTTGAGTGTCTGGATAACTACATAAAATCAGAGTGCCTTCAATGGGAAAGGTGTGTTGGATTGTGCACAGACAGTGCAGCAGTGATGACCAGTAAACACAGCAGGTTAAAGACAAGAGTGAAGGAAGACAAGCAATGCCACAATGACCCATTGCTTGTGCATCGTGAGGCACTCGCAAGCAAGCAATCAAAATGGTAAACACAATTAAGGCTCTGAGCTCTCAGTTGTTTATATCTTTGTGTGAGAAAATGGGAGCTGAGCACCAGCTCCCGTTTCCCTGGGGAAACTCAACCGTCTCTTTGAACTTAAAGAAGAGCAGAAGGCATTTTTGAGTGAGCAAGGATGCCCCCTGGTGGAATGCCTTGGCAATAACGAGTGGACTGCAAAGATGGCTTACTTGTCTGATATATTCAGCCACTTGAATGACCTTAATGAAAGTATGCAAGGAAAAAATGCCTCAGTTTTAACTTTCAAAGACAAAATTGTCACTTTTCAAAAGAAACTGAAACTTTGGAAATCGTGTGTTGAAAGTTGAGTGTTCGACATGTTTCTGTTGTTGTGCAAAACCAGAGATTATGTGGATATTAAATAAATAGTCTGCATTCACTTAAATGTAGTTGCAACACAATTTGATTATTTTCCAGATGTCAAAGATGACGAATGGGACTGGGTTCGCAATCCATTTAACAGTTTAGCACAATAAATGTGCATACTAACTGGGAGAAGAGAAGAAAAACTAATCAAGCTGTCTTCAGATAGGACACTTCAGCTTCAGTTTCATCAAGAATCAAATGCTCTTGGCACATTCTGGGTACACGATCATTCAGAATACCCAACTCTGGCTTTGGAGGCTCTAAAAGTGCTTGTTCCCTTTTCTACAACCTACTAATGCGAATCAGCCTTTTCAACTTTGACTGTAATGAAGAACAAATACTGTGCCAGGATGCAACCTTCCCATGATATGAGGGTCAGCCTATCCAGCATTCCCCCATGAGTGGATCACCTCTGTGGGGAAAAAAGCAAGTGCACCCTTCACAGTGATCAGCACCCACACACTGAGCAGCAGCACCCACACACTGAGCAGCACCCTTCACAGTGATCAGCACCCACACACTGAGCAGCACCCTTCACAGTGATCAGCACCCACACACTGAGCAGCACCCTTCACAGTGATCAGCACCCACACACTGAGCAGCACCCTTCACAGTGATCAGCACCCACACACTGAGCAGCACCCTTCACAGTGATCAGCACCCACACACTGAGCAGCACCCTTCACAGTGATCAGCATCCACACACTGAGCAGCACCCTTCACAGTGATCAGCACCCACACACTGAGCAGCACCCTTCACAGTGAGCAGCACCCTTCACAGTGAGCAGCACCCACACACTGAGCAGCACCCTTCACAGTGATCAGCAGCACCCACACACTGAGCAGCACCCTTCACAGTGATCAGCACCCACACACTGAGCAGCACCCTTCACAGTGATCAGCAGCACCCAGACACTGAGCTGCACCCTTCACAGTGATCAGCACCCACACACTGAGCAGCACCCTTCACACGGAGCTGCACCCTTCACAGTGAACAGCACCCTTCACAGTGATCAGCACCCTTCACACTGAGCTGCACCCTTCACAGTGAACAGCACCCTTCACAGTGATCAGCACCCTTCACAGTGATCAGCACCCACACACTGAGCAGCACCCTTCACAGTGATCAGCACCCACACACTGAGCAGCACCCTTCACAGTGATCAGCACCCACACACTGAGCAGCACCCTTCACAGTGATCAGCATCCACACACTGAGCAGCACCATTCACAGTGATCAGCACCCACACACTGAGCAGCACCCTTCACAGTGAGCAGCACCCTTCACAGTGATCAGCACCCACACACTGAGCAGCACCCTTCACAGTGATCAGCAGCACCCACACACTGAGCAGCACCCTTCACAGTGATCAGCACCCACACACTGAGCAGCACCCTTCACAGTGATCAGCACACTCAGCACACTGAGCAGCACCCTTCACAGTGATCAGCATCCACACACTGAGCAGCACCCTTCACAGTGATCAGCATCCACACACTGAGCAGCACCCTTCACAGTGATCAGCATCCACACACTGAGCAGCACCCTTCACAGTGATCAGCACCCTTCACACTGAGCTGCACCCTTCACAGTGATCAGCACCCTTCACACTGAGCTGCACCCTTCACAGTGAACAGCACCCTTCACACTGATCAGCACCCTTCACACTGAGCTGCACCCTTCACAGTGAGCAGCAGCATCCACACACTGAGCAGCACCCTTCACAGTGATCAGCAGCATCCACACACTGAGCAGCAGCATCACACACTGAGCAGCAGCACCACACACTGAGCAGCACCCTTCACAGTGATCAGCACCCTTCACACTGAGCTGCACCCTTCACAGTGATCAGCACCCTTCACACTGAGCTGCACCCTTCACAGTGATCAGCACCCACACACTGAGCAGCACCCTTCAGAGTGATCAGCACCCACACACTGAGCAGCACCCTTCACAGTGATCAGCACCCACACACTGAGCAGCACCCTTCACACTGAGCAGCACCCTTCACAGTGATCAGCACCCTTCACAGTGAACAGCACCCTTCACACTGATCAGCACCCTTCACAGTGATCAGCACCCTTCACACTGAGCTGCACCCTTCACAGTGAACAGCACCCTTCACACTGATCAGCACCCTTCACACTGAGCTGCACCCTTCACAGTGAGCAGCAGCATCCACACACTGAGCAGCACCCTTCACAGTGATCAGCAGCATCCACACACTGAGCAGCAGCATCCACACACTGAGCAGCAGCACCCACACACTGAGCTGCACCCTTCACAGTGATCAGCACCCTTCACACTGAGCTACACCCTTCACAGTGATCAGCACCCTTCACACTGAGCTGCACCCTTCACAGTGATCAGCACCCACACACTGAGCAGCACCCTTCACAGTGATCAGCACCCTTCACAGTGATCAGCACCCTTCACACTGAGCAGCACCCTTCACAGTGATCAGCACCCACACACTGAGCAGCACCCTTCACAGTGATCAGCACCCACACACTGAGCAGCACCCTTCACAGTGATCAGCACCCTTCACACTGAGCAGCACCCTTCACAGTGATCAGCACCCACACACTGAGCTGCACCCTTCACAGTGATCAGCACCCACACACTGAGCAGCACCCGTCACAGTGATCAGCATCCATACACTGAGCAGCACCCTTCACAGTGATCAGCATCCACACACTGAGCAGCACCCTTCACAGTGATCAGCACCCACACACTGAGCAGCACCCTTCACAGTGATCAGCACCCACACACTGAGCAGCACCCTTCACAGTGATCAGCACCCTTCACACTGAGCAGCACCCTTCACAGTGATCAGCACCCACACACTGAGCTGCACCCTTCACAGTGATCAGCACCCACACACTGAGCAGCACCCTTCACAGTGATCAGCACCCACACACTGAGCAGCACCCTTCACAGTGATCAGCACCCACACACTGAGCAGCACCCTTCACAGTGATCAGCACCCACACACTGAGCAGCACCCTTCACAGTGATCAGCACCCACACACTGAGCAACACCCTTCACAGTGAACTGCAGCACCCTTCACAGTGATCAGCACCCTTCACAGTGATCAGCACCCTTCACAGTGATCAGCACCCTTCACACTGAGCAGCACCCTTCACAGTGATCAGCACCCACACACTGAGCAAATTAATTTTAAACGTCATGATTAGTTTATAGTGCTTTGCTTTTTGGGTACATCACACACGCTTTCATTGATGGTGGGTCACAGAAAATTGTCTGGCTTAATAGATGGGTCATGGTTGTGGAAAGTTTGGGAACCCCTGCTTTAGTTGGTGCTTAAATGTAAGTGCATTTTATTTCTAGGACATTTTTATAAACATATTTCGAGAATTTGTTATTTCTTTTTTAGAACAGTAAAGACAGAAGTCAGATTATACAACAATAATAATCGTATTGCTGTATTAATTATGAAAATATTGCACATAAAATGACATGGCCAAAGATAACTTTACATGCATATGTGCATGCACCCTGTAATGAAGGGGGAGAAACAGCCATATGCACAGATCTGTGGTTAGCCTAGCAGTGTGTGTGAACTGATCTGGGGTTAGCCTAGCAGTGTGTGTGTACTGATCTGGGGTCAGCCTAGCAGTGTGTGTGTACTGATCTGGGGTCAGCCTAGCAGTGTGTGTGTACTGATCTGGGGTGTACAGCTTAAATCTTACTTGCTGTGCACTTCTATTCACTATCCGTGATATGTTTTCATATTTTTTGAAAAAGGAAAAATAAAGTGTTTGCTTCAGAACTGGTATTCACAGCATTTGAAGCTTTGGAATATAAACATTGTTTTAGTTATTTTTAGAAAAAAACTAAATGTTCCTATATCTGAAAACATACTGGGTTAAAGAAAGCTCTACACTTGCACTTCCTAGATAATTTAATCTAGATAGAGTTTACTATATCTTGCACTTCTTTCACAGTGTATTAAAGTGCTTGGCAGGTCATGTTTTCATGGAATTATTTAATTTGCTAGAACCATTGAAAAAAGTTATTTCATTAGCCTTTCATGCTTTTTCCCCCTTGCGACTACAAATACAATGATTTTTGGTTGTAAATCACCTTACCGACCTGTGAGGGCTCTAAGCAGCGAGAACAGAGTTCCTTGGACGGGCTGGCCTGACAGTTCTTTCACAGGGTTCAAGGGAAGTCGGCCATCTAGGAAGGGTGCTAGACTCCGTTGCAATAACTCATTGACCCGGAAGGGAAACGACGTGGCAGCCACAGATTGGAGAGGCGGTTGCACTCGTTTACCAAGGGGTCATGTGTGACACCATAAAAGGGGACGGAGAATTGTAATCTGTTCCTTCGTTTTTGGTTTGAGCTTTAAACCTGTAAGGACTGTGAAAGACCCCGTGAGAAATAACATATTGTGAGTGTTTTCTTTGTTTGTCTGTAATTGTCATGTTTTGTAAATTACTAGACGGCTGATACGATTCTGGAGCTGTCGCCAAGGGCCAGCACAAAGCCAGAACAGCACTGCACGATTGTCACTAATAAACTGTATCACCCACCACAAGCACTGCTGCACGTACCCAGGACTGGTGACCGTGTAGGTATTATTGTGGGGCGGATATTTGTGTTTATTGTTTGGGATTGTAACCCATTGTTATTTACGCCGCGCAATACACATTGTTGTGTATTGCCGGGGTCTTATTATTTGGTCTTCAGACCTGGATACAATAAAATTCCTTCCCAACTGGATTATAACTCTCTTTGTCTGTTTTATCACGCACTGCATCACTCCTGCACCTGTACCCACTTAACCACTTTGCCACACCCATATACACACACAAGCACACACACACAGTTTCTAGTAACAAGCAATTCAGTCTTATCAATGCAATTTATAGCCCCAAGATTAAGCCTGTATGTTTTTTTTGATCACACTGTTTTATGGCATCTGTATAATAAATGATGTAGAAAGACGTTACAGAACTGGGATAAGGTATAAAGTATTGTTTCAGTTTTGGTTAGAGTCTGCTGTCTACAAGTTTTTTTATTATTATTGTATGTGTTTTTACATTTGTTTTTTTGATTTTGCACTAAAGCAATACATCCATGAAATCTGATATAAAAGGATTTTAGCCAGTGCAAAATTTGCAATATGTATACAAATGAGATAATGTACTCCAAATATCCCAAGTGTGCATCAGCTCTTGCAAATGAGGCTGTCTTTTTTGTAAAGTGATCTGATGTACTGGTTTTTCACCCAGTGTCTGTCTGTGTATTAGGTTACCTTGCCCGGTCACTGCCAGCCACCTGTGACCTGTAAACAGACATGTGGACAGTGTGGTTGCTACAGGAGCACTGATAGTTGCTGCAGCTTGAACAGCAACTTGGTACACAATAGCACAGTTATCTTAACCAATGTGTTTTTCTTCTAGTTTAGAATCACTTTGTACATCATCGAATTTCAGTCATCACATCCTGGTCACTTTTTAAAACTCCAAGCACCGTGTGGCTTCTAGAGCTCTCAAGCATATCAGTAACCTTTCCACCTGCAGCAGGGGGCCCAGGCGACGTGGAAAGGGCACCGGGAGCGCAGGCTGGCAACCAGGCAGGTGCAGCAGCCGGCAGAGATGCGAGCCCTGGTGACTGCGGAGCGACGTCTAGGACACCGGGGTGAGCAAAGTAGGAGACCAGGTGTCCAACAGTGCCTGGTGATGCAGCGACCTGGGAGCTAGGTCCAGCGACCAAAGGTCTGGACACAAGTGCCAGGTGTCTGGGAGCTCGGATCGAGGGCTCTCACCCATCAACACCAGGTCAGGACATAGGGGTAGTTGTCGGGGCTGTGGTGGAGATGGTCTCCTCACCTCCTCCATGAGCAGTCGCAACGCTGGCAGTGGCAATGTTGGCAGCAGCAATGCTGACAGCAGCGCGGGTACCTCCGGCCAACCCAATATTCCTCACACACCATAGGCGCCTAACCCATGGGGCATAAGGGGCATAAGGGGCACGCACGCCCCCCCCCCTCACACACTTTGAATATGGGGAGGTCAAACTGTATATTTTCCCCCTCGACTTTTTTTTGTTCATTATTTATGTATTATACCTTGTTGTGTTCGGCATTGATTTGCTTTAAAATCTTTAAAATAAAATATAAAAATGGAAACGTATTCAGAGGATGGGCCACATTTAAAAACAATCACAATAAAATCTCCCTACACTCACGAACACGCTGGTTTGACCCAAGGTCTGCACCATGGCTAATGTTAGCTAACAGTGAGATAAACGTTGTTAAGTGAATGTGAACTTGGCAGGTGGTCAGGAGAGATGACTGCATGAAATATTAATACTTAAATATAGGCATGTATTTATTACTCTCAAAAATATCTGAAGGAAGAGAGAGTATAAGACCATTTTTAAAAATTTAATAATGTTAGGTTTTAGAATTATAGGGTAATTTTGCCGGTGGGCCATGAACAAGTTCAAGTTCAATTCCCACCAAAATCTTTTATTTTTAACTTGGATTAAGCAGTAGTAAATATATCAAAAAATGGCATTTCAAAATCACACAAGCCTGATTTTACTTTAGTGAAAAAGTTGGCTACAATTGTTTTTTCATTAAAACTTGTAACTTAGTTGTTCAGCTTTCATATCGAAATGTGTATGCTTACTAATAATCTAAACTCACCTTTGCTTAATAATAAACATTTAGGTATATTATGTCCTTGAATGACTGTAAAAAATGTAGAAATAAAAAAGGGCGACTCAATATTTACCAATGTAGCTCGTGATATACTGAAATCTCTTAGATTTCAGTATATCATCGATTCCATTGGTCTGGGGCAGGTAAATTTCATATACTTGGCGCATCAATTTTTATTTATTTATTTATCTTGGTGCCTGAGGATGCAGGAAGTGGAAGTGCTGGCAGTGCGGCCGAACTGTTTTCTTGTTAACGTATGAGCAGTGTATGGTTGATCTGTGCTGCTTGTAATGTTGTCATTAATCAGCTGTTTCAACCACTTAGCATTGCTATGTGAGGGCTGGTGTGAGGGAGGAGACCCTCACATTGTCTCAGTATGTATCTGGACATTTACTGCAAATGCTTTTTAATTGTTTTTGTATTGTGTTGCTAATCCTTTTGTCTAGTAAGGGAAAAAAAACAACTTCACTTTCCTGTTGTATGGGTATGACTGGAGGTTTGTGGTTGGGAGTGTCCTGAAAAACCAAAGGAAGGTTAATCAAGAGTACTGTTTAGATAGTTGGTTTGGAAGGGTGCACACTTCCAGAACTATGTATTGCAGTACTATTGTTAAGAAACTTTAAAATGAACAACAGCTATTTTAATGTGCATGTTTTTGATATGCAATGGTTTAGGTAACCTGAGTTGGGTGTGGTGGTGTGGTCCTCCATCTTGACAGGAAGTGGGGAACCAGCCATGTTGGTGAGGAAAGCTTTTACTGACTTCCCTGGGTATTGACTTCCTGTAGCAGGGCAGTACCTGTAGAAGATATTGAAAGGGGATAGCTGATTTTTAAATTAGGTTTCCTCTGGTGTTTTAAAGCATAGTTTTAATGCATGTGTTAGATTAATGTTTAGTTATATATATATATATATATATATATATATATATATATATATATATATATATATATATATATATATATATATATATATATATATATTCATTGATTTGTTTCTTTTTGAATACTTTATTTATTATTGATAACTGTTTGCTGGTTTGTTTTTATATAGCCACCTGCATAATGGTTT
The DNA here is from genome assembly GCA_030684275.1 of Acipenser oxyrinchus oxyrinchus. Lineage (NCBI taxonomy): Eukaryota > Metazoa > Chordata > Actinopteri > Acipenseriformes > Acipenseridae > Acipenser > Acipenser oxyrinchus. Next base: position 71,073,030 of record CM060247.1, on the reverse strand, counting down.
ATTCTGGGGGAGGGGTAGGCCTGGAAGGGTATAAAGGCTGTTAGTTGGTTCAGTCAGGATCTTCCTTTTGTGTAGATCAGAGGGCAGTTTTGCAGCGCTATGGTTAGACTCAGTTATTGGAGTCAGTACCTGTCATTAGATGACTATAAATAGTTATTTTTGGTTTCCACTTTTTCTTTCTTCAAATTATTTGATATTTTGTTCAATTAGCTTTTTGTTTATTAGTGTTCTTAAATAAAAATAATTGGTTTTGCACCAAACCTCTCTGTGATCTGCATGCTTCCCTGCAAATCAACACCAGCCGCTGGCTGCACTCTCCAACATTTGGTGGCAGAAGTGGGATGCATCAGTGGCCAGCAGGAGGCACTCTAAAATTACATCAGCACAGAAGAGAGGTGGAAAGCAGCCGAAAGAAGTTTGCAACATGCCTGCAAAGCGGAGAAGAGAAAGACCCGAGGATTCTGAACACCAGCCGCTGGCTGCACTCTCCAACAGCTGGCATTTAGTATTTCAACCAATTAGCACAAAGCATTGCCATGTGAGGATGCGTGCTTATTGTTTCAACTTATCAGCACCAAGCATTGCCCTGTTATAGCGAGCGTTTACTTTCCAAAAGTCTGGTTTCGCTGTGATACCTGAGCTCAGCAATGTCTGATGACAAAATGTGAAAAGCATTCTCTAGCATCCAGCACTACATGTAAAACAAAGCTGAGCAAGGAATATTTTAACTGTTAACATACATATGGCAATATATGTATCAATTAACAAGCCATATTATAACATTTTGTACATGTGTCACAAATGACCAAAGTTTTAATTGTTTTATTCACTGCTGGCTTTATTGTATACTGTTTTAGTTTAACTATTTATTGTGTTTTTACACTGTGTGTTTTATTTATTTTATAACCAAAGGGAGCCCCCAATAAGGGGTTACATTTATATGATTTATGTACCCAAAGGGAGACCTCAATAAGGACCTTAATTGTAGTCAGTTGCAAGTCATCAACACCACTTGAGTTCCCCTGTATAACTGGAACCAAAAGAACAGGAAGGGAGAACACGGCGGGGAGCACACTGGAACTGGACCGTGGTTATTTTGGACACTGAAGGAAGATAAGCAGCACTGAAGCCTAAACAACAAATACATTGAAGAGAAGCAGAAGGAAACAAACCAGCACAACTAAATGCAGTGAAGACTCAATGACACAGAAAATGAAGTTAAGTTCTCTTTGCATTGTTGAGATTAAGAGAATACTGTTTCACAACAGACTGCGAGTATAACTCGTGTTATTTATGTAAGTGTCCCATTTGATGGATGCTAGTGTTTTAGTTATTGCTAACTATTACAAGACTCCAGTACATAGGGACGACTGTGAATGGAATAAGTATACTGTTGGACTGGAAGATCTTTATTGTATTATGAGTGCTGACACGTTGTAATTTTGTCTGTCTCCAGGGCTTGCCTTGTCTCTCCCTTGCAGAGAAGGTGGACTGCTGTATTACCTGCAGACACCCCGATAAGCAAGGCTCTTACTAGAGTTAAGTATCAGTGACCGAGTCGGAAAACTAATGCTCTTGTAGGGAGGGGCTGAATGCGGGGTGAGTGAATTGGCCCCGCTCTGAGAGTGAGAGGGAGGGGAGAGCAAGTATTAAGGATGGATTGTTTTCATTGTTTCTCCAGGATCAACATCATGGAGGGAGGGAGGAAGCACCACCTGGAGGAAGGTGTGGGATCTGGATGCAAAGTATTGGTAAGGAGCCAGTTGGACGTTCATGGACAAATTAAAGTACCTGCATTATGGTGAAGACCACTTTGGAGAAGATTGCTTTTTTCCTTTGAGGAACGAGACACTCTGCGGCCATTGAAGGTAAGGTGACACTATACTGGTATTGTGGACACAATTAATGTACCTTCTAAACAGTGTAGGACATTTTGAAATCCTCCACTGGGACTGAGCTATACTGTTTACTTACCTGAATACTTACTGTGTGGATATTAAATTATGGGAGGGACCTTGTATGTTTGATGTGTGGATTGGTAATAGGAGAACCCACACATTAGTGGACTCAGGATGTGGTCTCACTTTGATTGAAGCTGCTCTGTTGGAAGGTTTGTCTTCGAAGGCCCAGGGAACTGTTGCCATCTCCTGTACCCATGTGGATACCAAGGCATACCCGACCACAAAAATGTATTTGACCGTGGAACGTCATACCTGCTGCGTAACCGTAGCGGTAGCAAAACATTGTCACCAAAGCATTGTCACCAAAGAGGTGGGACCAGCCTCAGGTAAGACCATTGGGGCAGCGGGGGAAGCAATTGGTCACATTTTCTCGCTTCAGGCCAATCTATTCCCTGTTTGTTTCTGCCCAAGAAAAACAAAGAAGGAGTGAAGGGCAGATACATTGGAGGGAATCTCAATGAAACATGGTTGGGGTCTGGTGGGAGAGTCCTCTCTGTTAAATGCAAGGGAAAGGGGGTTGGTATTCAGAGTGACCGGCGGGACCGGGTTACCGAGACTCCCAGTGATGAGGCTACTATAGCCTCGCTCAATAGCCCAAAGTTCTGGAACCGGGAGATTGACTTGGAGTGGGAGCAGAAAAATGACCCCACCCCTCGTCAACCTCTGGGAGCAGCTTTGGTCTATTGGTGCATCTATTGTATAGGGTAGCCCAAGCCTCGGGTACAGGACAGATTGTAATGCAATTACTTGTTCCAAAGCCTTTTCAAAATGAGATCATGAGGTTGGCTCACGATATCCCCTTTTCGGGTCATTTGGGTAGCATACAGACTTTGGAACGACTATTGGTTCAATTTTATTGGCTGGGAATTATACCACAGTGCAGAGGTAATAATAATAATAATATATTGTGACAAAGTGCCCCCCGTGTATATTGTATGTTACGTGTTGTGTGTAAATGTTGGTGTATAGGTATTGGTACACGGGATATAAGCGGGTCTGTGTTTCACGTGTGTTTAAATTGTATATTTGTATTTAGGCACGAGGATGGCACATCACATCACGTGCAAGTAAAAAGTAATAATATGTGAGCACGGGGAATTGCACTTTAATTAATTCACGTGCAGTTGTACCGAGATTCCAATTGAATGATTGACTAGCAATCGAGTCTCGGTACAACTGCATAAAAGCTGCATGTTTTCACTCACTTGGGGGTTGGGTGTTCGGTGAGTGGAGAACGGGTGTGGAGAAAGGGAAACTAAAAAGTAGAACTTAAATATATGTATTCACTCACCGTGTTTGTTCGTTTGTCTGTATAGTCCGTTTTTGTTTACCTGTTTGTTTTGGCGAATGTGCCGTGTCCTGTGTGTTTTGTGTTCTGTTACAACCGTTTATTTTCTGTCTGTTTATTTATTAAATGCTGAGCGAAAGCATTCGCTCAGCTACACCAAACTCCACCTCTCTCTGTTGTTTTTGTTCCTGCTTCTGCCGTGACGTCACCGCCCAGTCATCCTGTCACACGTGGTGTCAGAAGTGGGATAACAGCGCTTCCAGGACTCAGGCCAGAGCGGGAACCGCAGTTTTTTTTTTTTTTTTAATTTTTTTTTTTTGAAAAATAAAAGGGGAAAAAATGGAAGGCTGGAACTGGAGAGATGGCTGCCAGGATCTGGAGGTCCTCCGTGGTCTAGAGGACCAAGGCTGGTGCCTTGCCTGTGGGGAGTTCGGGCATCCAGTGGTGCGCTGCCCTTACCAAGAGGGAGAGGAGGAACTGGCCCAGGAGAGGAAGGTGAGGAGGAGGCAGAGAAGGGGAAAGGGGAAGAGGAAGGCGGAGTGTCCACCGCCCAAGTCTCCACCAGCAGAGGAAGAATGCCTGCTGGTTTTGCCTCCACAGCCTGAGTGGGAGGAGCCCGAACGCCCCACGCCTGAGTGGGAGGAGCCCGAACGTCCCACGCCTGAGTGGGAGGAGCCCGAACGTCCTACGCCTGAGTGGGAGGAGCCCGAACGTCCCACGCCTGAGTGGGAGGAGCCCGAACGTCCCACGCCTGAATGGGAGGAGTCGGTGCGTCCACAGCCCAAGAGGGAGGAGTCGGTGCGCCCACAGCCCAAAAGGGGAAGGTAGAGCGTCCACAGCCCCAGTCTCCACTAGCAGAGGGTGAATTCCTGCTGGTTCCACCTCCATTGCCATGGGAGGACTGCTTGCAGCTCCCACCTCCACCAGCAGAGGGTGAATTCCTGCTGGTCCCGCCCCGCCACTTCCACCGCCAGGAGCAGAGCAGCAGGAGCTACCTCTGCCTCCTCCACCAGCAGAGGGTGAATGCCTGCTGGGTCCCTGTCCACCAGCAGAGGGTGAATGCCTGCTGGGTCCCTGTCCCCCAGCAGAGGGTGAATGCCTGCTGGGTCCCTGTCCACCAGCAGAGGGTGAATGCCTGCTGGGTCCCTGTCCCCAGCAGAGGGTGAATGCCTGCTGGGTCCCTGTCCACCAGCAGAGGGTGAATGCCTGCTGGGTCCCTGTCCACCAGCAGAGGGTGAATGCCTGCTGGTCTCCCCTTCCGAGGCGGAGCCGCACCAGTCCCTGCAAGAGAGGGAGGGCCGCACCAGTCCCCTGAAACAAGGGTAGACTACACGCTGCTCCCACCTCCGCCAGCCAGGAGACTACACGCCGCCCCACCTCCACTGGCAGGAGCAGAGCAGCAGAAGCTGCCTCTGCCTCCGCCACCTTCACTGGCAGGAGCAGAGCAGCAGGAGCTGCCTCTGCCTCCACCAACCCCACCAGCAGAGGAGGAATGCCTGCTGGTATCACTTCCCCCACCAGCAGCGGATGAATGCCTGCTGGTAACACTTCCCCAACCAGCAGAGGATGAATGCCTGCTGGTATCACTTCCTCCACCGTCACGAGGAGAGGAGCAGGAGCTGCCTCTCCCTTCACCAGAGAAACCAGGACTAGATGCTGGCGGTCCTCAGCAGCCCTTGCATAGGCTGCTGAGGAAAGCATGGGAAGAACCGCCCGGCCGCAGTGGCCGAGAAGAGGGCCAAAACCCGCACCCCAGCTTGTCCTGACTCCCTGCCTCGCTTCGCCCAAGCATGCCTGCCTCGCCGCCCAAGGATGCCTGCCTCGCTGCCCAAGGATGCCTGCCTTGCTTCGCCCAAGGATGCCTGCCTCGCTCAGCTCAAGGATGCCTGCCTCGCTTGCCCAAGGATGCCTGCCTCGCAACCAAGGATGCCTGCCTCGCCGCCCAAGGATGCCTGCCTCGCCTGCCCAAGGATGCTTGCCTCGCCGCCCAAGGATGCCAGCCTGCGCCGCCCAAGGGTGCCAGCCTCGCTTCGCCCAAGGATGCCTGTGGCTCCGCATCGCCCGGGGCTGCCTGTGGCTCCGCATCGCCTGGGGCTGCCAGTCGCTCCGCATCGCCTGGGGTTGCCAGCCGCTCCGCATCGCCCGGGGTTGCCAGCCGCTCCGCATCGCCTGGGGTTGCCAGCCGCTCCGCATCGCCTGGGTTGCCAGCCGCTCCGCATCGCCTGGGGTTGCCAGCCGCTCCGCATCGCCTGGGGCTGCCTGTCGCTCCGCATCGCCTGGGGCTGCCTTTTGCTCCACACAGGGTACAGGGTACGAGGGAGAAGTGGAGCTCCCGCTGCCGCCTCTATGGCCAGGGGCTCCCTCCCGAGTTAAGCCTCCCGAGGGTCCGCTGCTGCTGCCGCCGCCTCCCGAGGGTCCGCTGCTGCTGCCGCCGCCTCCCAAGGGTCTGCTGCTGCTGCCGCCGCCTCCCGAGGGTCGCTGCTGCTGCCGCCGCCTGGGGTCGCCAGGGATCCTGCTTCGCCTGGGGTCGCCGAGGGTCCTGCTTCGCCTGGTCGCTACACTGTGGCCAGAACCCAATGAAGGGGAGCTGCCGGCCATGAAGAAAGGGGGAGGTCAGGAGACCAGCTCCCCTGCAGCAGTTTCGCTGCTGGAGATCGTGTGGTCTGAGCCCCACGGAGGGAAATGCCGGCCATGAAGAAGGGGGAGGTCAGGAGACCAGCTCCCTCGCAGCAGTTTAGCTGCGGAGATCGTGTGGTCGGAGCCCCACAGAGGGAAATGCCGGCCATGAAGAAGGGGGAGGTCAGGAGACCAGCTTCCCCAGCCGCACTTCGCGGCAGGGTAGTGTGTGGCGGGAGCCCGGAAGAGGGAGCTGATAGCCACGAAGAAGTGGGGAGTGGAGGACATTCCACCATGGCCACCCCCAGAAACACCTTGCTTCTCCCTCTTCCGGGACTTTAAGACTGAGGGGGAAGGTGGCCATTGAGGCCATGTGTGCTTTGCAAAAGGGGGGGTATATGTGGCAAAGTGCCCCCCGTGTATATTGTATGTTACGTGTTGTGTGTAAATGTTGGTGTATAGGTATTGGTACACGGGATATAAGCGGGTCTGTGTTTCACGTGTGTTTAAATTGTATATTTGTATTTAGGCATGAGGATGGCACATCACATCACGTGCAAGGAAAAAGTAATAATATGTGAGCACGGGGAATTGCACTTTAATTAATTCACGTGCAGTTGTACCGAGATTCCAATTGAATGATTGACTAGCAATCGAGTCTCGGTACAACTGCATAAAAGCTGCATGTTTTCACTCACTTGGGGGTTGGGTGTTCGGTGAGTGGAGAACGGGTGTGGAGAAAGGGAAACTAAAAAGTAGAACTTAAATATATGTTTTCACTCACCGTGTTTGTTCGTTTGTCTGTATAGTCCGTTTTTGTTTACCTGTTTGTTTTGGCGAATGTGCCGTGTCCTGTGTGTTTTGTGTTCTGTTACAACCGTTTATTTTCTATCTGTTTATTTATTAAATGCTGAGCGAAAGCATTCGCTCAGCTACACCAAACTCCACCTCTCTCTGTTGTTTTGTTCCTGCTTCTGCCGTGACGTCACCGCCCAGTCATCCTGTCACACGTGGTGTTAGAAGTGGGATAACAGCGCTTCAGGACTCAGGCCAGAGCGGGAACCGCAGTTTTTTTTTTTTTTTTTTGAAAAATAAAAGGGGAAAAATGGAAGGCTGGAACTGGAGAGATGGCTGCCAGGATCTGGAGGTCCTCCTCGGTGGTCTAGAGGACCAAGGCTGGTGCCTTGCCTGTGGGGAGTTCGGCACCCAGTGGTGCACTGCCCTTACCAAGAGGGAGAGGAGGAACTGGCCCAGGAGAGGAAGGTGAGGAGGAGGCAGAGAAGGGGAAAGGGGAAGAGGAAGGCAGAGTGTCCACCGCCCAAGTCTGCACCAGCAGAGGAAGAATGCCTGCTGGTTTTGCCTCCACAGCCTGAGTGGGAGGAGCCCGAACGTCCCTACGCCTGAGTGGGAGGAGCCCGAACGTCCTACGCCTGAGTGGGAGGAGCCCGAACGTCCCTACGCCTGAGTGGGAGGAGCCGAGCGTCCCTACGCCTGAGTGGGAGGAGCCCGAACGTCCTACGCCTGAGTGGGAGGAGCCCGAACGTCCTACGCCTGAGTGGGAGGAGCCCGAACGTCCTACGCCTGAATGGGAGGAGTCGGTGCGTCCACAGCCCAAGAGGGAGGAGTCGGTGCGTCCACAGCCCAAAAAGGGGAAGGTAGAGCGTCCACCGCCCCAGTCTCCACTAGCAGAGGGTGAATTCCTGCTGGTTCCACCTCCATTGCCATGGGAGGACTGCTTGCAGCTCCCACCTCCACCAGCAGAGGGTGAATTCCTGCTGGTCCCGCCTCCGCCACTTCCACCGCCAGGAGCAGAGCAGCAGGAGCTGCCTCTGCCTCCTCCACCAGCAGAGGGTGAATGCCTGCTGGGTCCCTGTCCACCAGCAGAGGGTGAATGCCTGCTGGGTCCCTGTCCCCAGCAGAGGTGAATGCCTGCTGGGTCCCTGCCCCCAGCAGAGGGTGAATGCCTGCTGGGTCCCTGTCCCCAGCAGAGGGTGAATGCCTGCTGGGTCCCTGTCCCCAGCAGAGGGTGAATGCCTGCTGGGTCCCTGTCCCCAGCAGAGGGTGAATGCCTGCTGGGTCCCTGTCCACCAGCAGAGGGTGAATGCCTGCTGGGTCCCTGTCCACCAGCAGAGGGTGAATGCCTGCTGGGTCCCTGTCCACCAGCAGAGGGTGAATGCCTGCTGGTCTCCCTTCCAGCGGAGCCGCACCAGTCCCCTGCAAGAGAGGGAGGGCGCACCAGTCCCCTGAAACAAGGGTAGAATACACGCTGCTCCCACCTCCGCAGCCAGGAGACTACACGCCGCTCCCACCTCCACTGGCAGGAGCAGAGCAGCAGGAGCTGTCTCTGCCTCCGCCACCTCCATCGGCAGGAGCAGAGCAGCAGGAGCTGCCTCTGCCTCCACCACCTTCACTGGCAGGAGCAGAGCAGCAGGAGCTGCCTCTGCCTCCGCCACCTCCATCGGCAGGAGCAGAGCAGCAGGAGCTGCCTCTGCCTCCGCCACCTTCACTGGCAGGAGCAGAGCAGCAGGAGCTGCCTCTGCCTCCACCAACCCCACCAGCAGAGGAGGAATGCCTGCTGGTATCACTTCCCCCACCAGCAGCGGATGAATGCCTGCTGGTAACACTTCCCCAACCAGCAGAGGATGAATGCCTGCTGGTATCACTTCCTCCACCGTCACGAGGAGAGGAGCAGGAGCTGCCTCTCCTTCACCAGAGAAACCAGGACTAGATGCTGGCGGTCCTCAGCAGCCCTTGCATAGGCTGCTGAGGAAAGCATGAGGAAGAACCGCCCGCCGCAGTGTCCAAGAAGAGGGCCAAAACCCGCACCCCAGCTTGTCCTGACTCCCTGCCTGCAGCCCAAGGATGCCTGCCTCAGCCGCCCAAGGATGCCTGCCTCGCTCGCCCAAGGATGCCTGCCTCGCCCGCCAAGGATGCCTGCCTCGCTTCGCCCAAGGATGCCTGCCTGCGCAGCCCAGGATGCCAGCCTCGCCGCCCAAGGATGCCAGCCTGCCCAGCCCAAGGATGCCTGTGGCTCCGCATCGCCCGGGGCTGCCTGTGGCTCTGCATTGCCCTGGGCTGCCAGTTAGCTCCGCGTCGCCTGGGGTTGCCAGCCGCTCCGCATCGCCTGGGGTTGCCAGCCGCTCCACGTCGCCTGGGGCTGCCTGTCGCTCCACATCGCCTGGGGCTGCCTTTGCTCCACACAGGGTACAGGGTACGAGGGAGAAGTGGAGCTCCGCTGCCGCCTCTATGGCCAGGGGCTCCTCCCGAGTTCGCCTCGAGGGTCCACTGCTGCTGCCGTTGCCTCCCGAGGGTCCGCTGCTGCTGCCGTCGCCTCCCAAGGGTCCGCTGCTGCTGCCGTCGCCTCCCGAGGGTCCGCTGCTGCTGCCGTGCGCCTGGGGTCACCAGGGATCCTGCTTCGCCTGGGGTCGTCGAGGGTCCTGCTTGCCTGGGGTGTGCAACACTGTGGCCAGAACCCCATGAAGGGAGCTGCCGGCCATGAAGAAAGGGGGAGGTCAGGAGACCAGCTCCCCAGCCACATTTCGTGGCAGGAAACACGGTGGCCAGAGCCCCCGGGAGGAGCTGGCGGCCACGAAGGAGGGGAGGTCAGGAGACCAGCTCCCCTCGCAGCAGTTTGGCTGCTGGAGATCGTGTGGTCTGAGCCCCACGGAGGAAATGCCGCCATGAAGAAGGGGAGGTCAGGAGACCAGCTCCCCTCGCAGCAGTTTCGCTGCCAGAGATGCGTGGTGGAGCCCCACGGAGGAAATGCCGGCCATGAAGAAGGGGAGGTCAGTAGACCAGCTTCCCCAGCCGCACTTCGGCAGGAGTAGTATGTGGCGGGAGCCCGGAAGAGGAGCTGATAGCCACGAAGAAGTGGGAGTGGAGGACATTCCACCATGGCCACCCCCAGAAACATCTTGCTTCCCCTCTTCCGGGACTTTAAGACTGAGGGGGAAGGTGGCCATTGAGGCCATGTGTGCTTTGCAAAGGGGGGTATATGTGGCAAAGTGCCCCTGTCACAAAGAGCGGCTGGCGGTGGCGTCACGGCAGAAGCAGGAACACAGAACAGACAGAGACTTGGGGTTTTGGTGAAGCTGGAGCGTGATCGCGCTCAGCGTTTAATAATCAAACAGAACAGAAAAATAAGCGGTTGTAACAACAAACACACAAAAACAGGACACGGCACTTACGCCAAAATAAATAGATAAACAAAAGCGGACTAACACTAAACAAGCGGTGGACGGACAGACACACAAACACGGTGAGTAAATAATAAAACAAGTACCGTGCTGGTCCTACCAGCACGCGATAGCAATTGTTCTATATATTTTCTATCTCTCTCTCTCTCTCTCTCTCTCTCTCGTTCTCCACTCACGAACACCCAACCCGAGTGAGTGAAAACATACAGCTTTTATGCAGTTGTACGAGACTTCGATTGCTAGTCAATCATTCAATTGGAATCTCGGTACAACTGCACGTGAATTAATTAAAGTGCAATTCCCGTGCTCACATATTATTACTTTTTACTTGCACGTGATGTGATTTGTGCCCTCCTCGTGCCTAAATACAAATCTACAATTTAAACACATGTGAAACACAGACCCGCTTATATCCCGTGTACCAATGCCTATACACCAACATTTACACACAACACGTAACACAAAATACACACGGGGGCACTTTGCCACATATACCCCCCTTGTGCAAAGCACACATGGCCTCAATGGCCACCTCCCCCTCAGTCCCAAAGTCCCGGAAGAGGGGAAGCAAGTTGTTTCTGGGGGTGGCCATGGTGAAATGTCTGGCACCCCAATTCTTCGTGGCTGGCAGCTCCCTCTTCCGGGGCTTCAGCCACACTATCTCCTGCTGCGAAAGTGCAGCTGGGGAGCTGGTCTCCTGACCTCCCCCTTCTTCATGGCCGGCAGTTCCCCTCCATGGGGCTCCGACCACACAATCTCCGGCAGCGAAACTGCTGCGGGGAAGCTGGTCTCCTGACCTCCCCCTTCTTCATGGCCGGCAGTTCCCCTCCGTGGGGCCGGCCACCCAATTCTGGCAGCGAAACTGCTGCGAGGGAGCGGGTCTCCTGACCTCCCCCTCCTTCGTGGCCGCTAGCTCCCCTCCGTGGGGCTCTGGCCACCGTGTTTCCTGCCACGGAAATGCGGCTGGGGAGCTGGTCTCCTGACCTCCCCCTTTCTTCATGGCCGACAGCTCCCCTTCATGGGGTTCTGGCCATAGTGTAGCGACCCCAGGCGAAGCAGGACCCTCGACTACCCCAGGCGAAGCAGGATCCCTGGCGACCCCAGGCGGCGGCAGCGGACCCTCGGGAGGCGGCGGCAGCAGCAGCGGACCCTCGGGAGGCGGCGGCAGCAGCAGCGGACCCTCGGGAGGCGAACTTCGGGAGGAGCCCCTGGCCATAGAGGCGGCAGCGGGAGCTCCACTTCTCCCTCGTACCCTGTACCCTGTGTGGAGCAAAAGGCAGCCCCAGGCGTCGCGGGCGACAGGCAGCCCCAGGCGTCGCGGGCGGCTGGCAACCCCAGGCGTGCGGGCGGCTGGCAACCCAAGCGTGCGGGCGGCTGGCAACCCAAGCGTGCGGGCGGCTGGCAACCCAAGCGATGCGGGCGGCTGGCAACCCAAGCGATCGCGGGCGGCTGGCAACCCCAAGCGATGCGGGCGGCTGGCAACCCCAGGCGATGCGGAGCGGCTGGCAACCCCAGGCGATGCGGGCGGCTGGCAACCCCAGGCGATGCGAGCGGCTGGCAATCCCAGGCGATGCGAGGCAGGCATCCTTGGGCGGCGAGGCAGGCATCCTTGGGCGGCGAGGCAGGCATCCTTGGGCGGCGAGGCAGGCATCCTTGGGCGGCGAGGCAGGCATCCTTGGGCGGCGAGGCAGGCATCCTTGGGCGGCGAGGCAGGCATCCTTGGGCGGCGAGGCAGGCATCCTTGGGCGGCGAGGCAGGCATCCTTGGGCGGCGAGGCAGGCATCCTTGGGCGGCGGGGCAGGCATCCTTGGGCGGCGGGGCAGGCATCCTTGGGCGGCGGGGCAGGCATCCTTGGGCGGCGGGGCAGGGAGTCAGGACTAGCTGGGGTGCAGGTGTTGGCCCTCTTCTCGGCCTCTGCGGCGGGCGGTTCTTCCCGTGCTTCCCTCAGCAGCCTATGCAAGGGCTGCCGAGGACCGCCAGCATCTAGTCCGGGTCCTTCTGGTGAAGGGAGAGGCAGCTCCTGCTCCTCTCCTCGTGACGGTGGGGAAATGATACCAGCAGGCATCCCTCCTCTGCTGGTGGGGAAAGTGTTACCAGCAGGCATTCATCCTCTGCTGGTGGGGAAGTAATACCAGCAGGCATTCCTCCTCTGCTGGTGGGGAAGTGTTACCAGCAGGCATTCCTCCTCTGCTGGTGGGGAAGTGATACCAGCAGGCATTCATCCTCTGCTGGTGGGGAAGTGTTACCAGCAGGCATTCATCCTCTGCTGGTGGGGTAGGTGATACCAGCAGGCATTCATCCTCTGCTGGTGGGGAAGTGATACCAGCAGACATTCCTCCTCTGCTGGTGGGGTTGGCGGAGGCAGAGGCAGCTCCTGCTGCTCTGCTCCTGCCGATGGAGGTGGCGGAGGCAGAGGCAGCTCCTGCTGCTCTGCTCCTGCCAGTGAAGGTGGCGGAGGCAGAGGCAGCTCCTGCTGCTCTGCTCCTGCCAGTGAAGGTGGCGGAGGCAGAGGCAGCTCCTGCTGCTCTGCTCCTGCTGGTGGAGGTGGCGGAGGCAGAGGCAGCTCCTGCTGCTCTGCTCCTGCCGGTGGAGGTGGGGGCGTGTAGTCTCCTGGCGGCGGAGGTGGGAGCAGCGTGTAGTCTACCCTTGTTTCAGGGGACTGGTGCGGCCCTCCCCTCTTGCAGGGGACTGGTGCGGCTCCGCCTGGGAAGGGGAGACCAGCAGGCATTCACCCTCTGCTGGTGGACAGGGACCCAGCAGGCATTCACCCTCTGCTGGTGGACAGGGACCCAGCAGGCATTCACCCTCTGCTGGTGGACAGGGACCCAGCAGGCATTCACCCTCTGCTGGGGGACAGGGACCCAGCAGGCATTCACCCTCTGCTGGGGACAGGGACCCAGCAGGCATTCACCCTCTGCTGGGGACAGGGACCCAGCAGGCATTCACCCTCTGCTGGTGGACAGGGACCCAGCAGGCATTCACCCTCTGCTGGTGGAGGAGGCAGAGGCAGCTCCTGCTGCTCTGCTCCTGGCGGTGGAAGTGGCGGAGGCGGGACCAGCAGGAATTCACCCTCTGCTGGTGGAGGTGGGAGCTGCAAGCGGTCCTCCCATGGCAATGGAGGTGGAACCAGCAGGAATTCACCCTCTGCTAGTGGAGACTGGGGCGGTGGGCGCTCTACCTTCCCCTTTTGGGCCGTGGGCGCACCGACTCCTCCCTCTTGGGCTGTGGGCGCACCGACTCCTCCCTCTTGGGCTGTGGGCGCACCGACTCCTCCCATTCAGGCGTGGGACGTTCGGGCTCCTCCCACTCAGGCGTAGGGACGTTCGGGCTCCTCCCACTCAGGCGTGGGACGTTCGGGCTCCTCCCACTCAGGCGTGGGACGTTCGGGCTCCTCCCACTCAGGCGTAGGGACGTTCGAGCTCCTCCCACTCAGGCTGTGGAGGCAAAACCAGCAGGCATTCTTCCTCTGCTGGTGGAGACTTGGGCGGTGGACACTCCGCCTTCCTCTTCCCCTTTCCCCTTCTCTGCCTCCTCCTCACCTTCCTCTCCTGGGCCAGTTCCTCCTCTCCCTCTTGGTAGGGGCAGTGCACCACTGGGTGCCCGAACTCCCCACAGGCAAGGCACCAGCCTTGGTCCTCTAGACCACCGAGGAGGACCTCCAGATCCTGGCAGCCATCTCTCCAGTTCCAGCCTTCCATTTTCTTGTTGTTGTTGTTGTTGGGTTTTTTTTTTTTTTTAAACAAATTGCGGTTCCTGCTCTGGCCTGAGTCCTGGAGCGCTGTTTTCCCAGTTCTGACACCACGTGTGACAAAGGCGGCTGAGCGGTGGCGTCACGGCAGAAGCAGGAACACAGAACAGACAGAGACTTGGGGTTTTGGTGAAGCTGAGCGTGATCGCGCTCAGCGTTTAATAATCAAACAGAACAGAAAAATAAGCGGTTGTAACAACAAACACACAAAAACAGGACACGGCACTTACGCCAAAATAAATAGATAAACAAAAGCGGACTAACACTAAACAAGCGGTGGACGGACAGACACACAAACACGGTGAGTAAATAATAAAACAAGTACCGTGCTGGTCCTACCAGCACGCGATAGCAATTGTTCTATATATCTTCTCTCTCTCTCTCTCTCTCTCTCTCTCTCTCCGTTCTCCACTCACGAACACCCAACCCGAGTGAGTGAAAACATACAGCTTTTATGCAGTTGTACCGAGACTTCGATTGCTAGTCAATCATTCAATTGGAATCTCGGTACAACTGCACGTGAATTAATTAAAGTGCAATTCCCGTGCTCACATATTATTACTTTTTACTTGCACGTGATGTGATTTGTGCCCTCCTCGTGCCTAAATACAAATCTACAATTTAAACACATGTGAAACACAGACCCGCTTATATCCCGTGTACCAATGCCTATACACCAACATTTACACACAACACGTAACACAAAATACACACGGGGGCACTTTGCCACACTCCGTATATTGTATGTTACGTTGTGTGTAAATGTTGGTGTATAGATATTGGTACACGGATATAAGCGGCTGTGTTTCACGGTGTTTAAATTGTATATTTGTATTTAGGCACGAGGGATGGTACATCACATCATGTGCAAGTAAAAGTAATAATATGTGAGCACGGGAATTGCACTTTAATTAGTCCACGCAGTTGTACCGAGATTCCAATTGAATGATTGACTAGCAATCGAGTCTCGGCACAACTGCATAAGCTGCATGTTTTCACTCACTTGGGGTTGGGTGTTCGGTGAGTGGAGAACGGTGTGGAGAAAGGAAACTAAAAAGTAGAACTTAAATATATGTTTTCACTCACCGTGTTTGTTCTGCTTTGTCTGTATAGTCCGCTTTTGTTTACCTGTTTGTTTTGGCGAATGTGCCGTGTCCTGTGTGTTTTGTGTTCTGTTACAACCGTTTATTTTCTGTCTGTTTATTTATTAAATGCTGAGCAAGCATTCGCTCAGCTACACCAAACTCCACCTCTCTGTTGTTTTTGTTCCTGCTTCTGCCGTGGACGCCACCGCCCAGTCATCCTGTCACATATATTTATTTATTTATTTTTATATAGTGCCTTTCATAGTTGACTGCCATCACAAAGCGCTTTACAGAGGTAGGCTGTGAACTGTGCATTATATGCACAGTCACTTACAATAGAACATTGATTTAACATCTCTTCCGCAGGATGGAGCACAAGGAGGTTAAGTGACTTGCTCAGGGTCACACAGTGAGTCAGTCAGTGGCAGGGGTGGAATTTGAATCGATGACCTTCTGGTTACAAGTCCTGAACTTTAACCACTGGACCACACTGCCGCCTGTCAACAGGTAGCACCGGGGCAGGTTCGCCCAGCCCCATTTGTCCCACTGCCCCTAATTGGAATTCACTTTGAACGTAATGCCATGGACATAGTTGCCCTTTGAACCAGTCTGACTCTGAGTACTCGCACATTTTGGTAGTGGTGGACTACGCAACCAGGTATCCAGAGGCAGTACCATTGTGGTCCACTAGTCCTGCAGCCGTTGCAGCGATTGGATAATGCGTGGCGCCAGGCTGATTACGGGGTGGAGTTTGGCAGCACAAAAGGGGTGCAGCTGCGTGAGCACTGAGCTGACATTGCTGATGGATGACGCGATGGAGCACTCTGTTTTGTTTTGTTTCAGTGCAGAGGATTGACACGGGGCTGCAGCTATACAGCCAGCAAGAGGACCCAGGGCACTATCCCCTACACAGCATAGCACAGCACCACACAGTCCAGCACAGCACCACACCACAACCTGGTATTGAAAGCACAGTTTTCATGCATGGAGGGATCAAGGTGGCACCGCTGTGCCGGATTAATTATTGTCTTTTTGTTGTCTTTTTCTTTCCCACTGATACCATTGTTGGTAGCAGGGGCAACTTTATTATTTTGACCGATGGCTTTTTAAAATAATAAAGCATGTTTCTTTTACTGAACTTTTTGTGGACATTCCCTTTCTGCACTTCACCACTCACATCCTGACAAAGCGTCATTAGCTTCCTGAGGAATTCCAAGAGAAGAGTTTACAATTTCAGTGTTTCTAACAAACCGCATTAGCTTGGACAGATCGGAAATGCTGATCAGACCCCCATATTTTTCAAAATGCCAAGCAATACCACAGTTGGGAGAAAAAGTGGTGTGTGTAATCTCCATTTGTGTGTTATGTTCTGTTAGTTGGTACTGTGCATACCGATCTGACTGTTGTGTTTGCTGCGCGGTCAATGCTGTTGTGGTTGCTGGGTTACATGTTTCCTGATGCTATGGAATGGTGTGTCGTGCTTGCTGTTGCCGGGATGCGTGATGTCTAAGTAAGTGAGTGGTATGTGTAGCACAGGTTACCCTTTATTTGTGCTTTTAGTACCAGAAGGAATACAACAGAGTCATATATAAGTAAAACCAATTTATTTAGAAAAACAAAGGTTTTTATTGTCTTTAAAATTATTATTTTATAGCATCAACCATCAAGTTTGCAACAAGTTGAATACAGTTGTCTCAGTTTCTTTTCTTTTTATGTAGTGCAAACCTTTAAAAAAATATATAACACGTCTAAGAAAATAGAACAAACAAATCAAAACTCAGTGCCACATATCAAATTCAAAGCAAGCAAAAGTAAATATCAAAATCAATTCAAAATAAGTGACACACACAATACAGTTACTAATGTGAATTAATCACATGGCAAATTAAAAACAATAATATGAATTAAAACTGTGACAAATCTAATGAAAATCCCAAGCACAAGGTAGCTAAGTGTAATAAAATAATTACAACACATACTAAAATCAAATTAGTACCAAATTAGTACCTTTAATGCAACAGGCAATGCGTTATATCTTCCCGTATCTCTTTCCAGAGCTGCCTGCAGTAACTGGCAGATATCAGCTATAATTTGCTTGTTAGTCAAAGGCTGATGTCTGCATTCACTGTCTGATAGTTAGATAAAAGAGACACAGGTTTGGAAAACTCTATTTTGATATCTCCTCTCCCTTTGATGCAGGAATGCTAATGCATATTCCATTCTCTCTAAAACAAACACAAAATTAATAAATATTTGATTTAATATAATATAAATACAGATATGTACAGTACTGTGCAAAAGTTTTAGGCAGGTGTGAAAAAATGCTGTAAAGTAAGAATGCTTTCAAAATAGACATGTTAATAGTTTATATTTATCAATTAACAAAATGCAAAGTGAGTGAACAGAAGAAAAATCTACATCAAATCAATATTTGGTGTGACCACCCTTTGCCTTCAAAACAGCATCAATTCTTCTAGGTACACTTGCACACAGTTTTCAAGGAACTCGGCAGGTAGGTTGGCCCAAACATCTTGGAGAACTAACCACAGTTCTTCTGTGGATTTAGGCAGCCTCAGTTGCTTCTCTCTCTTCATGTAATCCCAGACAGACTCGATGATGTTGAGATCAGGGCTCTGTGGGGGCCATACCATCACTTCCAGGACTCCTTGTTCTTCTTTACGCTGAAGATGTTCTTATGTTTGGATGTTTGGTCGTTGTCATGCTGCAGAATAAATTTGGGGCCAATCAGATGCCTCCCTGATGGTATTGCATTATGAATAAGTATCTGCCTGTACTTCTCAGCATTGAGGAGACCATTAATTCTGACCAAATCCCCAACTCCATTTGCAGAAATGCAGCCCCAAACTTGCAAGGAACCTCCACCATGCTTCACTGTTGCCTGCAGACACTCATTCGTGTACCGCTCTCCAGCCCTTCGGGCGAACAAACTGCCTTCTGCTACAGCCAAATATTTCAAATTTTGACTCATCAGTCCAGAGCACCTGCTGCCATTTTTCTGCACCCCAGTTCCTGTGTTTTCGTGCATAGTTGAGTTGCTTGGCCTTGTTTCCACGTCAGAGGTATGGCTTTTGACCACAAGTCTTCCATGAAGGCCACTTCTGACCAGACTTCTCCGGACAGTAGATGGGTATACCAGGGTCCCACTGTTTTCTGCCAATTCTGAGCTGATGGCACTGCTGGACATCTTCCGATTGCGAAGGGAAGTAAGCATGATGTGTCTTTCATCTGCTGCAGTAAGTTTCCTTGGCCGACCACTGCGTCTACGGTCCTCAACGTTGCCCGTTTCTTTGTGCTTCTTCAAAGAGCTTGGACAGCACATCTGGAAACCCCTGTCTGCCTTGAAATTTCTGCCTGTGAGAGACCTTGCTGATGCAGTATAACTACCTTGTGTCTTGTTGCTGTGCTCAGTCTTGCCATGGTGTATATAAACGGTCAGCCCATCTCAGTAGCCGAGTGGTTTATGTCCTGAGCCGCTAGTGGACAAAAAGTGCAGTGAGAGCTTGATGGTCAGTTCGCATTGTGAAGGCTCTGCCGTAGAGATAGAGGTGCCAGCTCACATGCCCAAATGCAGGCCAACGCTTCCCTCTCACCCACCTAGTACTTTTGTTCAGCTGGAGCGAGGGAGCGGGAAGCAAATGCCACCAGTTTCTACACCGTCATGAAATTGTGACAGTACAGCACCCAGAGCCACTGCAGAGGCATCACAGGTAACAACTGTAGGTGCTGCAAGACTGAAGTGTGCCAGCGTAGGGGCTGAAGTGAGCTGATGCTTAATAGTCTGCATGGCAGGACGACAAGCTGTGGTCCACTCCCATGGTATGTCCTTTTTGAGGAGGTGGCGTAGTGGAGCCGTAGTGGAGGCAAACTGTGGGAGGAAACGGAGGTAATACGTAGCCATGCACAGAAAAGATGCCAGTTGGGGTACTGACTGTGGGTCAGGGAGGGTCTTGATGGCGTCCACATGCGAGAAGATAGGAGTGATGCCTTGCCCTGAGGGCTTGTACCCTACAAACTCTATCTCTGGAACACCAAGTAGGCACTTCTCAGTGTTAAGCATGACGTGATGGGCAGAGAGCTGACGGAAAACCTGAAGTAGACAGGCATCATGTTGAGACTGGGTGGCTCCATGAACTACAATATCGTCCAAGTAAATGGACACCCCAGGTATGCCAGCTAGAAGAAGGGACATTATTTTCTGGAAGCAGCTGGGGGCGGAGCTGAGGCCAAAGGGCATGCGTTTATATTGGAAAACCCCCATATGTGTGACAAAGGCCGTGAGGTCTCGGCTGGCAGGTGCCAGGGGCACTTGAAGATAGCCCTGCTTTAAATCCAGTTTGCTGAAAACAGTGGAGCTATGGAAATGTGTGGTGAGTTCTTCTGCGGTGGGCAGGGGGTATTTATCTGGAATGATGGCTTTGTTGACTGCACAGAGGTCCACACAAAGACGCAGTTCTCCAGATTTTTTGCGTGCGATGACCAGGTTCGAAATCCAAGGGGAGGCGTTGATGGATTCGATGACGTCCGAGTCGAGGAGGCGCTGTAGTTCTGCTGTGACCTGGTCTCGGAGGGACAGAGGCACTCTCCGCAGGGGTTGGATGACCGGGGTTGCAGCCGGGTTGACTGAGGGCTGGTGTACAAAGTCAGTAATGCACCCCAGGCCTGTAAACAATGCAGGGAACTAGTGGTGCCAGGTGGTTGTTACATGCAGGACGTCTGTGCCACAGGAATCAGACAGCCGAAAGTGTAGGCTTTGAAATAAGTCCAGCCCCATCAAATTGGCACCAGTCACAGTGATGTAGAAAATTGAAGGGGCAAGGGTGTGGTTTTTGTACCGCACAGAAAGGCAGACAGTGCCCAGCACAGTAATTGGGGTGTGGCCATAACAAGAGAGAGTAACTGAAGTCTGTTGTAGGGGAATGTGTGAAAAGAAACTATCATAAGTTGTCTTATTTATGAGCGAGACCTTGGCGCCAGTATCAACCAGCAGCGGAATCAAAATGTCATTCACATAGCAACCACAGGTTTTAAAGGGAGTGGCTGGCTGGGACACTGAGTTGATTGCTACTGGTGATGAAGTTGCAGTGTCGGAAGCGGTAGCAGGTGAGGTGGGTGCTGAGCGGCACCACCGGGCAAAGAGGTTCAATCTTTGGCAGTTCCTACAGCGCTGGCCATTTGCTGGGCACTCAGGAGAACAAGTAGGATACCTGAGTGACCCACAATTAGTGCACCGCCTGGGACGTGATGGAGAATTATTTTGCACTTTTTGTACAGGCACTTGTGCTGTTATGTCTACAGATGGTGGTGTTGAGGAGCCTGCTAGTTTATTAGCAGCTGCTAATGCAGCTTCCACTTGCTTCCCGATATCCACTGCTTTCCCCAATGATAAGTCATCTGATTCTAATAACAGGCTCCCTAAGTTGTGCACAAGACGCTTTTTCAATGAACTGATCCCATATTAATTCGTCCTACAGCGCTCCGAATTTGCAGTGCTGCACTAGCTCTCGCAATGCCGATATGAGCTGTACAATTGACTCACCCGGCTGCTGAGCTCGCTGACGAAACTGAAAACAGTTGAGAAGAACACTTTGCCGGGGGCCGGAATGTGCAGACAGGGCATCAACAGCTGCTTTAAACGTGTCGTCAGCCGGTTCCAAAGTAGAGAAAATGCGCTGGCCTTCTGCGTCCAAGCAGTGTAAAAGAATGGCTCTCTTCCGTGCATCTGCCACATCTTGTAAACCCAACGCTATTAAGTAAGTTTGGCGCCATGGGACTGTGGGATCGCCTGGGACGGACAGGAATGATGCAGGCGGAGGTAACGAACAATCAACCATTCCTCGTCGCCAAATGTTGTGTCAGGTAGGACGCAAGACTCTTGTACTTATAAACGTTGTTGTTTATTATGTGTCAGAACAAACACTCACTAACACTCAGCTTTATTTTAGAAGTCTGACCCTGTGTTCCTAGCCCAAGCTGTCCCCCCAGGAACCGTCACCCGATTTTTCACAGTTCCCCATTACGTCACCCCTGTAGCATCGAACATGCAAAACTCTAAACATAACATCGTCAAGGAGTTAACAGGCGAACGGGCTACAGGTGTGGTTAGACAAGGGATCAGGTTTATTGTAGTGTTAGGTATAATTAGCCTCAATTGGCCTGCACCTGTAGCCTGTAACTGTCCAATTCTTGGTGGTGAGCAGGAACGTTTGAAAAGAGAGTCGGCAGCCAGTCAGCGCTGTCTTCCGACCGGTGAACAGCTTAGGCTTATCTACACCCAGAACTGAAAGGACTAAACAGAGAAAAGCTGGTGCTGCCTTTGCGTCTGATGCTTTCTTTCCTGTGCCGGTGCTGTTGGGGATGGAGATAGACAGAGAAGTGGAGATCGATGGCACTTGCTTTTTCCCAGACTAGGGGACTAAAACAACCCGTGGCTTGAGAACTTTCGGAAGCCAATAACGACCTGGGGAAAATTTACTTATTCACCGACTGGATGCGATTAATCGTCCAGTTAGTTGACATTTTTGGAAAAATAACAATCTCTGACTGGTTAAACAGCGTCACATGACCATGCGTATATATAGCGTATAGCATGGCTTGCATACTAATGAGCCGCTTCACACTGAATAAATCGCTATGCACCACTACATTTTAAATTCCATGACAAACTGCCATTGTATTTGTTATTAGTTACAAAACCACAACCAAAAATGAGTGACATTTCACCTATTTCCTTTAATATATTTGGGGATGAAACTCCACTTAACTGGAACAACACCAACTTTCTGAGTGAACATAGCAAGCAGTCCATCTGAAAAAATAAATAAATAAATAAAATATATGCACCAGCAAGAGTAGACTCATAACAGTAGATGAGGAGCAGCTAAATGAAACAGAAGAAAACAAATATTGAAAAAAACACTAAAAAAGAAACTACAGTATGGGCTGGTTAATATACTTAAAGAAAAAAATATGGGCATTCATTTTATGGAAATAAGTCCAACAAATCTCAGCAACATTAAGGGAATTTTATGCCAGGGTAAGAAGTTCAACTGGGGACCAATATTCAGTCTCCAGTTTTATAACATTGAGCTGGACTAAATAGATATTTTATTTATAAGTCATTGTATTTATAACCAAAGTCATTGCATTTATCTTGCTCTTAATTGTATTATTACTTGTACTGTGATCCATGTATTTTTGTTTACGACTGGAAGTCGCCCTGGATAAGGGCGTCTGCTAAGAAATAAATAATAATAATTTTAACAGTAGAAGTTTTAACATCTCTGCTGTCAGCAAGTTTAAAACCAACAAGAACATATTCCTGTCAGTCATGAAAACTTTCAGAAAAGCAGATAAAGAAAAGGCCAGACTCCACCCCCCAAATTACTGGCCTGGATTTGAAGCGTCTGCGAGAAACTGAGGCACTGTCCCCTGACACCACAGTCGTATCGACACGTAAAGTCTGGTTCGATTGTCAACTTAATCTGGCACGACTAGGAAGTGAGGGTGTCCGACAACTAACAAAAATATCTTTTGAGATCCAAAAGGATGAAAACAGACTTGAATATGTGTGCCTCGCATATAATGAGGACACAAACTCACCTAAAAATCCGGCTTCAGCACAGCTGCTCCTGCCTTCCTCTGTGTCATTGGAAACTCCGCCCATCATCAGCTTGTGATTAGTCCTCTAGTTTCTAGTGAGATGCCACTTTTGATGCAGAAATTCACAATACACGGACATGTGCAATTTACTTTTAATAAGTGAACAATACATGAAATTAAATTAAATTACATTTGTGACTATATTACACTGCGGATGTATACATAATAAACATTTCTGGTTTTGTCTTAATTTAAAATGTGTTTTAATTATTTTAATTTTTTTTCTTCCTACAAATAACAGGTAGCCATGTTATAAGCGGTATAAACCACTTTGGGCCGTGCAGTTCAGATGATACATACCACTACCCCAGGCGTGGTATATATCATGGTAACAGCACGGTCCGTCGTGGTTTATACCTTACATATATCACATACAGTATGTACTGCAGGTTGTGAATCAGGACTTAGGAACGGAAACGGATATGAGTATGGAGAGTACTTCACAAAAGACTAGTTCAAGATCTGCAGTTAGCAAAGACATGGAACTTCAGGTTTGTGTCTGCGGCTGGAGCAAGGCGACAACGGTCAGGGGTTTGAAGATTCATCAAGGGAGAATGAAATGCTTGAGGGAGAAGGGACAAGGGCCTCGCATTGATCAGTACTTCTTACGAAGTCAGTCAAGTCAGTCGAATGAAATCCAGCGACAGGAAGCAAACCACAGTTCGCAGGATATCAGCACCCCTGTCATAGATGTGAGGAGGACTTGCATGGACACAGTTAGTGATGAACCTAATGATCCTTGTGAACCCGGTCAGACAAACCAGCGTAAGAGAGAAAAGAACTTCAACGGGCACAAGCCTGGAGTTAAATGGCCAAGAGCTTGTGAGAAAACTGCATGGGACACAGTAAACACAGATCTCTGCTTTGCATTGGAAAGGTTAAGTGGAACAGTTGAAAAGAAACTGGATAAATTTGGGGACATCATCTACGATATGGAAGCGAAAGGTTTGGAGTTGAAAAAGGAAGGAAAAAGTACAAACTATTCCTGGAAAGTCTAGACGGCAGCAGGAGATTGAACGCTTAGTTAGAGAAAGGAGACAGCTGAGGAAGCAATGGAGAAGGGCAGAAGAAAGTCAGAAGGAGGGACTCAATCTCTTACAAAGGGTCATAAAAGATAAGCTTGCAACATTGCGCAGAGCTGAGCCCACGGAAACGCTACAAAAAGAAGGAGCGTGCAAGAACTAACTTTATAAAGACCCATTCAAATTTGTAAAGAAGTTATTCACCAGTGAGAAGAATGGCGCACTAAAAGCATCTAAGTTTGAGCTGGAGAGATATTTGGAGGAAACGCATACAGATTAAAAAGGCAGGAGCCTATGTCAATTCCTTCAGACATCCCACCTATCAATCCACCAGAATACCAAATGGAGGACTGTGCACCTAAGTGGAAAGAAGTAGAGCAAGCTGTGAAAAAGCAAGGGCTTCATCATCTCCAGGGCCTAATGGAGTTCTGTACAGAGTGTACAAGAGTGCTTCAGGAGTTCTACTAATCCTGTGGAAACTGATAAAAGTAGCATGGAAAAACAGGTTGTACCAAGAGCATGGCGCCGAGCAGGTGGAGTCTTTATACCTAAAGAAAAAGATTCTAGCAGCATCAGTCAGTTTCAGCCCTATTTCCCTATTAAACGTAGAAGGCAAGATTTTCTTCAGCATTATTGCTCAGAGTTTGTCAACTTACCTATTAAAGAACTGCTTCATTGACACTTCAATACAAAAAGCGGGCATTCCAGGTTTCCCAGGATGCTTAGAACACATCAATGTGATCTGGCAACAAATTCAATCAGCTAAAAAGGAGAGGAAGGAGCTCCATGTGGCATTCCTGGATTTGGCTAATGCATATGGTTCAGTGCCACATGAACTTCTTTGGGCAGCATTTGATTTTTTCAGTGTACCAATGACAATAACAAATCTAGTGAAAGCCTACTTTGGAGATTTGCAATTTAGTTTTTCAACTTCAGAATTCAGCACTACATGGCAATGCCTAGAAGTTGGAATAATGGCAGGATGCACCATTTCTCCACTGGCTTTTACCATGGCAATGGAAGTAATCATTAGGGCATCAAAATGGCTAGTGGGAGGAGAGCTTGGCTTCTGGAATACGACTACCACCAATTCGAGCATACATGGATGACATGACAACCATGACTACAACAGTAGCCTGCACTAATCGGTTATTGGGCAAATTAACCAATAACATTGAATGGGCACGAATGCAATTCAAGCCCACTAAATCAAGGAGCATCTCTATAATTAAAGGTAAAGTAGTAGATAAAACGTTCTTCATTAATGGTGAGGCAATACCAACAGTGTCTGAGAAGCCAGTGAAGAGCCTTGGGAGATGGTACGACGGGATCTAAAGGACACAGTTCGTGTGGGAGAAGTTAGACAACAAGCTGTGGAAGGGTTGAAGAGCATAGACAGCAGCGCTTTACCAGGCAAATTAAAACTCTGGTGCTTTCAGTTTGGCCTACTGCCAAGGTTGCTGTGGCCACTGACTGTGTACGAGGTTTCTTTGACAACAGTAGAGAAGCTGGAAGCTTTAATCAGTTCACACATCAGGAAATGGTTGGGAGTTCCATGCTGCCTCAGCAGAGTGGGACTTTATGGTAAAGGAATACTGCAGCTACCTGTCTCCGCTCTAACCGAGGAGTTTAAGTGCGCCAAGATCCGACTGGAAATGACATAAGTAGAGTCACGCGACAAATGCGTAAGGGAGGCAGCACCTGTGTTGAAAACTGGAAGA
This sequence comes from Acipenser oxyrinchus oxyrinchus, assembly GCA_030684275.1. Taxonomy (NCBI): domain Eukaryota; kingdom Metazoa; phylum Chordata; class Actinopteri; order Acipenseriformes; family Acipenseridae; genus Acipenser; species Acipenser oxyrinchus. Next base: position 71,047,713 of record CM060247.1, on the reverse strand, counting down.
AAGTGGGTGGCAAAGAAAGCTGTGGAGGATGCAAAGGCTGCCCTTCAAATTGGTGATATCATGGGGCAAGTTCAGCATGGAAGAGGGGTCTTGGTCTCAGTTCAGTTCCTCCTACATGGCACAAGGCAGCCCCAGCGAACGGAGGAAGCTTGTAGTCAACGAGGTGCAAAAGCAGGAGGAGAGGATGAGGTGTATAAAGGCCATTTCCCAGGGCAAGCAGGGAGAATGGATGAGATGGGAGAGTGTGGAACAACGAAGATTGACTGGCAAGACCTATGGTCAATGGAACAGAGCAGGATCAGTTTCCTTATAAGGTCAACATATGATGTTCTCCCATCACCACAGAACCTAAACCTCTGGGTAGGAGAGGATCCCTCATGTCCTTTGTGTTCATCACCTGCAACATTAAGGCACATTTTGACAGGATGTAAGGTGGCTCTTAGCCAAGGACGGTTTACTTGGCCATGACCAGGTGCTGCGATGTTTGGCCTTAGCATTGGAAGACAAGCGTAACATGACCAATAAGTTGCCACCTGTTCCATCAAAACATTACACACAAAAGACAACATTCCTCCGCCCAGGAGAGCAACCACCAAGAAAAGGTGTTAAAACCAATCCTCGCCCAGGACAACTGGAAGCTGCTAGAGACTGGAAAATGCTGGCAGATGTTGGTCAACGGCTTATTTTTCCACCTGAGATTGCCACCACAAACCTTCACCAGATATTGTCTTGTGGTCTGGATCAGCACGCCTTGTTCACCTGGTAGAGTTAACAGTGCCATGGGAGGATGCTGTAGATGAGGCGTATGAGAGGAAGAAACTGCGGTATGCTCAACTAGCCACTGAAGCGGAACAGCGAGGATGGAGAGTCTGGGCTTACCCAGTGGAAGTGGGATGTCGAGGATTTGTGGCACACTCTACAACCCGGTTTCTCAGAGATGTCGGATTCAATGGCCAAGAGTTGCGTCGCACAGTGAAGAACTTATCTGAAGCACCAGAGAGGAGCAGCAACTGGCTGTGGTTGAGACGGAAAGATTCTGGCTGGGGATCTCAAGCACAATAGAAAAAAGAAAGGCTGATGTACAGGTAAGTAAGCTGGGCTGAGTTGAGTGGGGACGGAGGGGGTGATGCTGGGACGCCAGAATCACCGTCGAGCCCTCTTGAGGTGTCGTGGGCTAGTCGACGAAGCACTGAGGATGGAAGGTGCCCACTTGAAGACCCCAGAGATGTACCCTACTTAGCTCAATCCAGACGGTTGTCATGCTGATGCGCTGGGGAGACCGCACTATGGTTGATCCCCGAGCCAGCATCGCAGCCGTTGTGTGTGCTGATGCGCTAGGGAGGCAAAATAAGCTGATCCCTGGAGCCAGCATTACACTTCAGCCATCAACACCAGACAGAAGGATATCTACATCATCATATGGAAGGAAGCGCAAATGGATGGAGACACATATGGATCACATTAGTTTACTGTGAAGCTACGTCTTAGTTGGTGCTTATCTTGGCGAGAGCCAAGTTCAAATCAGCATGAAGTTTTAACATCTACTCTCATGTAATGGAAATCATGTAACTGGTAATGTTTCTTACTCTACAGACCCTCTAAAGCAGATGGAAAGTACATTCCTCGCCCCATTCAGGGAAGCTTTTGGAAAATATCAAGTCTCATAAAAAGGAACAAGTGAATCAAATCCTCAACATTGTGAAAACACCATTACAAAATCACCCAGACCAATTCTGAACACCACAATAGGTAAAGTCACTGTTAAAAAGCCACATATTATTTCTAAAGAGGGTCTTTTGATGTCATCATAAAAGCAATATCACTAGAGTAAAGTTGGGACATTGTTGTGGTGTAGACCAATTTATGGGTGGTGTAGACCAATCAGAAAGCAGTTTGAAGCTTAGGAAACTTTCTTTCCCAGTAAGGTTGTGGGAAGAAATGTTCTAAAATAAAAGCATAATATTCATATAACTAAATATTTTAAAATACTTTAGTCAGACAGCAGGTGGCCTTTCCATGCAACCCATACAGCTGGCAATTGGAACATAATAATTGGTTGCTCATTTGCCCTAAGCAATTTTGAGCTGGCTTAACAAGTATGTGTAAGTAAACACAAGCTAACCTTCAAATATGTGTTTATTTAACCCTTATCTGGATACCCGTCATTGTAGTTGGTCTTATATGACTTTTGTATCTTATATAACACAAATCTTATCTTTTATTAAGAGTGGAACTACCAAAGGGGAATTATAAAATGCACAAACTAAGTTGTATTTTAACACCAGCTTCTACTGCAGGGATAGCTATAAAAAAATATTGAATTAATAATCTGGCAAACCCAGTGACACAGGGGCTTATAAAGAGGAGAAAGCCTTTGATGAGACCTCTCCCAGAGTACTGCTGTCATATTCCTTCATGTGTTGAAGCTACAGTAAGACTTTAAAAATAAATTAAATCTGTCACATCAATTTGAATACAAAAAGACATCAGGAAAAAAACGAAATAAATACATTTTGTTTTTTTTATCTTGCAGTATAATAAAAATGTTGCCTTTGTGCTTCATAGAGCAGGCTGATTATACTTTTAGCATCACACATCGCTTTAGTTTCAGTGAAATGTATCTATTGTTTGTGTTTAAATTAATATCAGAAGGTATTCAGGTAAGTATACTCTGCAAATCCTCCAAATTATTTATTTTATTATTTATTTCTTAGCAGACACCCTTATCCAATCCTCTAAATTACACATGCAAGTTAGTATATTCAACAAATCCTTTAAACCCTGTAAAATATACAAAAATTAGAAACTGCTTTAGACTTGCCCCTTTTATGCTGGGTGGTCTCTGTGTGAGTCTTGTTATGCTGAAGTCTTTAGCACCCTCTGACATTTTTCTTACAAATTTGAAAAAAAAGAAACATAGCATAACATTTATTTTTATAAATTGTGATACTGTATATAGCAAAATGTTTCCAGATATTTATATGACAAACTTGATTACTTGCTGTGGAGTTCTTCCTGTTTGCACTACACTTTCAGTCTAAGGCTGATATTGTCTGTTCCAATGCAAACTGTAAGTAAGTTGTGTCTTTAGAAAAAGCAGTTCCTGTAATATTTTCCTAAAGTTTGGTAAGAATTAGATTGAAAACGAAACTCATACTTAACCATTTCCCCGGTATAGCTAACAACTCCTTAGGAGTATGGTCAGTCAGGCATCTACAGCCCTTTTCACAATGACATGCTCTACCTGGGTCAGAACCTACCCGGGTCAGGACCCGGTGTCATGCAGGTTAGCTATGTGATTTCACACTGCTTTTAATAAAGCAGGGTTGATTTGGGTGACAGACGCAAGTGCACAATGCGTGTATCAATGCCCCGGAAGCAGCTTGTTACTGACGCTTCCATCCAAGCTTCTCTGGATTGAACCATCGGCCCAAATGTTGATTAGGGCAAATCTTTCTACACCCCTGCTACAATCTGGCTCATGCTGTGTCCCAAACAATAAAAATATGTCTAAACAGAATAAACAGAAATGTTCCTTGCGGAAGTGAAACTTTCATGCAGGCATGGCTGTTTGTTACTGCATCAGTACACAAACGGCCATCATGCATTTTGTCTCGCTCAACCCGGGTCAAAGCGTATCGACCCACATCCTGAGATGGGTCCCTGGGACCCGGGTCAACCAGGGTAAGACCCAGGTACGTGGTTTCACACTATGCAGGACTGTGACCTGGGTAGTCAGAACCCGGGTCCGAACCTGGGTAGGATTGCCAGTGTGAAAGGGTCAGGGTGCAGAATGGAGGGCTCATTTGTTTTGGTTAAATCATCGAATGAGACTGAGGCCACAGTAGGGTTGCATTGAAACACCAGTTATATGATATTCTCACAATACAGCTTTAGCTTTATGTTTCATTTGTATCATGTCATTTTTGGTCACAACAGAATTTAAAGAGCTCACTAACAACACACACTGTTGTAAGCAACAACAACACGTTTCAACATTGGCACCCATCAAACAACCAGTTTTTTATTGTTGCTTTTTTTCACAGTATACTTCTTTGCTCTGTTGTTTAATGCATAATTCCAATCAATTTACCATCTAAGGGAAAATTATGAATGGCCCCTTCCTGTAATAAGCAAAGCGATTTGTAAAACAAATCATATCTTGTAATACTACTGAAACAGTCTACAGTCTAGACAAATTATGACACAAAACAATGCCCCTTTGGTATAACAGTAATACAACAATATCTTATGTGTAATCCTGTGTAGCAGTGTTCAGTGTTCCTTGGTTCATTGGTCTTAGTATTAGTAACTTTGTAACTAGTGAGTTCATATTTAAATACAATTATAAAATGAATTGTTTCTGTTACATTCAGTATGTGATGGTGTGACAGTCTGGCTCGCAGTGGTGACGTCACGGACCAGGAAGTACAGAAACCAAAACAATGGATGGGCGGGTGAAGCTGAGTGCAATGGCACTCAGCGTATTTATTAATAAATCAAATAAACAAAACAAATGATTTTAACAAAACAACAAAACAAATGGGCACGAGGGCCAAACGAATCAGACAGACAAACAAGTAAGTGTCGTGCTGGCTAATCCAGCACGTTTTAGCAATTGTTAATTTCTGTCCTCTCTCTCTATCTCCCCGTACCTCCTCTCTGCACCCGACAACCAACCCGGTCAGCTGCCGGTTCTTATACTCTGGCCGAGGGGTTAACTAGTTGTTAATTATCTTATTACCCCTCGGCCACAGTCTGCACGCGTTTGGTAAGGATGCATGACTGTCAGCTAGTTAAATAATCAGTAGCTGATCAATCATGCAATCACGGGGTTTTTAAATTATAAATATAAAAACAATAACAAAAGACGCGGCGCTTTTAACTGCGCCGCAAACAAAAATACAAATAATAATAAATAAGGGTGGGACACTCCGCCACAGATGGACAAACATGTTATTTTCTTTTCAAATATCCAAGGAGTGACCTGTATATTTATATATTTTGATCTGCTTTTAGTTGTGACTCTTGACCTGCAGGCAGTTTTTATTTATTGTTGCTTTTCAATTCAACATTACTACTTTTATAGAATACATTTCAATGAAATATATTTAGCCGGTCATTGTTTGACATTTTATTCTATACAGCTATTGTGGATATTAGTACAACTGTTCCTTTTAAAAAAAAAATCCGAAAGAAAAAAATAAATCTCATGACCAGATAATCTTTTATCGTGTTTTTTTCTGTTTCGCTAGTATCATGATGTGAAAAATACTGCATCACTGCAACCTTAGGCCACAGAGAAACCTGGCAGCATTGGAAAGTAGGAGGCAAAAATGGAGTCCATAGGATGCTTGATGATTACCTATAAATGGTGTGTAGAATGTGGTGTAAAGATGTTAAAATGATTTCAGAAGAATGCAATGTGAACAGCAAAAAACGAAATAAAGTTATCTGATACAGAGATAAAAGTAATTATGTCTTCATTTCGTGCACATAAAAGTCTAGAAACATTGATACGCAGAGAGATACTGTATTACAAGTTAAAACAAAAAAATACAAATATTTAATAATTAGAATTTTACAAAAGTGCATCCTTTCAAAGGAAAAATGGCATGACACATTTCAGCAACAATGTTATTAATGCAAAAAAATAAAAACTACAGAGTGCACATCATCTTATTACATATTGGAGAAAAATAAAGAATGTGAGCGTCTCTTGCATTACCTGTTGCCTGACACTAGGAATCTAAGAACCTTCTCACTCACCTTTCACTGTTAGCACATCATTTTGGTTCAAATGTGCACACACATTCTTCTTAATGGATTTTTTGCATATGGTTAAATCTCATAAATACACTGGTTTATTGTTAATGTAACTTGAGGTGGCATTTTTCTTACCACTCCCACCTCGACATGGACATAAGATGTTGGTCTCTGGACACTTGTCAGTCCTTTAATAGTTACATTGTTCAGACCAGAAAAACTCTACAGCCTTCAGCTTGCTTAGATACCTCGTTGAGATAATATAGTAGGATTGTCCTAACTCACGTGTCCTCCAATTTCTACAGGAGTTTAATATTTATTCAAAAATGTAAATTGTTGTACTTTCAGGTTATATGTTAACCTATTGCCTGAGATGGCTTAACACATTATTGATGTATCATTTTTTTAAAATGTTGTAAATGATTACAGCTCAGGAAATCAAATGTGTTTTCGTACTCATTTGCAGCAGATTCAATACCAAGTGTAAGTCTAGGATTGTTGGCAAGGTTTGAGAGTTGCTTTGGGAAGAATACCACTCATGTGAAGGAATGAGAACTGTCAATGTAGTGTAAAACAACACAGCACACAGATGCTTACGATATTTGAAATGGTGTCAGGCACATTATAACTTTCATCCATTTTCAGCAAAAGAAATTGAAGCATAAAACCATTATGGTGACTTAAACTGAAGCTTTGAAAAACAAAGCACTTGCCTTCCACACATATTTTCTTATCATGCAAATAGCACACTGATTAGCCAAAAAAAAAGTTTTGCAATGATTCAGTTTCCCTAACATCATATTCCAACAAAATAGAAATCATTAGGTAGGTATTGCTAGGACTCTCTTGATATCTAGTCCCACTGCAATACTGGACCCAAATTAAAAACTCCTCAATGTTTTTTCAATGTGCAAACCATGTCCTTCACAAAACATTGTGTCTTTGATCATGCTGCATGTCTTTATATGTTTTGCTGCAACATCAAAGTGATTTGGCCTTCATAGAATCATTCTGCCTAATTGTGTATCTCAGCATAACTAGAAGTATCTTCTGTAAAAGGAAATATGATAAAATATTGCTTTTTATCAATAGCGCTTTGTATACAGTTACCAGCTGAAAACTGAAATGAGTCTCAGCTCACAGGTTCACCACAATTCATTTAAAAAAGTAAAATGTCAGAACCACTCAAAGCAAATGACCTTAAGCATAACATAGACCCAGGTAATTAAGGAAAATCCCTTTAGTGGGAAGAAACCTCTGGGGAAAAAAAAGATTTTTTGGGGGGCAAACTTAGAGAAATACTGTATTAATGAACATTGCAGTTCTATAAATGACTTATTGTAAAATCCATTAGTAAATACTTAAGACTAAAGTGGCTAGTTGTAAAAAAACATGTTCTGACCAGTAGTGCACATTATTATGCAACATTCGCTTTGGAGGAGTGGGCTGTGAAAGATCCGCCATGCGACCTGCTAGAAAAGAGTAGGGAACCAGGCCTGTTCTCTGGTTGTTTTTTCTACCTTGTGTCACTAAAAAACAGGCTTTTAAATTAATAAAAAGTTTGAGATTCCAGAGTGTGCAAATAGGCTTTAAATTGTGGCTTTAAAGTTGTCATGGATCCTATCTGAAGCAGCTGCAAAAGCAAAGGTAAATTATTATTATTATTATTATTATTATTATTATTATTATTATTATTATTATTATTATTATTCTTTTTTAACAGACGCCTTAGCGACTTACAATTGTTACAAAATATCACAGTACAAAGTATCACATGACAAAATACCACATAAAATAGCACATTACAGATCAGAGAAGTTATAAAGTCTGATTTGGAGAGGTCGAGTTTGAGATGATGCAAGTGCATCCAGGAGGAGATGGCCGAGAGGCAGGTAGAAATACAGGAGGAAATGTCGGGGTCAGAGGGGGGAAAGGAGAGGAAGATCTGGACATCATCAGCACAGAAATGATATGAGAAGCCATGGGAGGAGATGAGGAGACCCAGGGAGTGGGTGTAGAGAGAAAACAGGAGAGCTCCCAGGACTGAGCCTTGGGGGACACCTATCGAAAGAGAGCAAGAGGCAGAGGGTGAGCCACACCAGGATGCCCGGTAAGTGCGAAATTTTCTAATTTCTAACGACAAAATACAGGCAAGACACTCAGTGCTCTGAATGGCTTTCTTGCTGGTTTTATACCATCAAAACCTTTCCTTTTGGAGAATGTGCCTTTGCTATTGCACCTCAAAATAACTCCAATAATCTCTTTTAGAGCTAAACAGGACGGGAGGTTAATATCAAAGTGCCCCTATCACCCTGTCTAACCCTAACAATGGCTGACCTAATTCACCATGTAAAAACACAGAAAACCACATTTATAAAAAAAAGTCTTGTTTGTTTGTTTTATGTTTTGGGGATTAAGAACAAAACACATTGAGAAGGTTGTACTGTTGTAAGTCTGTACTGCTGCTTCTGTTGGGGGCTGTTTAGCTTTGAAATATCATTTCAATTTTTAATGTTTGTGTAATTGGCCTTTACCCCTATTGTTCATCACCTTAATACATGTTCTTTCTATGTGCTTAGTGTCTCTCATGAGAGTTATTTATACCAAGTAAATCTTGTGCTGTATTCAACCAAAAGCATTTTTTTTTTAGGTTTTACAGTAAATTTAGAGCCAGCTGATCCATTTGTCTCTTTTTCCTTCCAGAGGAATGTCTGCTTGATTCAGATGCAATCAGCCAACACCTTCATCTGTCAGGACTCAGTGCCTCCTCTGACCTGCTTCAGCCCATCGCTTCATTTGATTTCCATTAGGACTGGAGACAGAGATTGCTTCCCAATGTCATTAGTGATGCCATAAGATTCAACACATTAGAGATAACATAAGAGATGCAGAGACATCAGGAAATATATTCACTTGAGATTTTTGTGTTGCTTTTTAGTACAGTAATGAAGGCATAATTGATGTCCGTGCCTGAATTCAGAGAACGTTACTGCCTGGGGTGAACCTTTTGTGTTTGATGCTTTCTAATTGCATCAAATGTATTAGCAGTGTAACCATTTACACTGCACACTGCACACTTGCATATCAAATCTTTTTTTTGCATTTTAACAATATACATGTGTGACACATATTAGTGATAATGTAATTTTAACAAACAAATATGTAACATGAAATATACTGAATTGAAGTTGTGTTAATTTTTCTCCTCATTGTTAACTTAATGTGGTAAAGTTAATAAAGATATAGAGTAAGACTATTATTTAATGAGACAGAGAAAAGGGAAGTGCATGTGGTGAGATTTTCATTTTCAAAGAGTATTCCCTCAGTGTCCCATATTAAGCTTTAACAAAAAACATATTTGACTGCTACCTGAGTTAAAAAAAAAGAAAAAAAGGCACCAAGTAATTGAAAACAAATAAGCTACCTCAAATAAATCGGTACTTCATACTCTAACAAAAGAAAATTCAAGGAAAACAATCCCAACAAATTGGCCTTTGTTTTGTTTAAAGATCTTCAAATTCCAAAACATTATGACACAGTGGTGCATTTCATTATTTTAACTAGGGTTAATTAGGAAGGTTATGTTGCCCAAGCCTGTGAATCGTTTTGAAAAGAGCTCACAAAGTTTCACAAAGAAGAGCCCAAAATAGGAAAGTGCCAGACACAACTATGTGATCTTATTGTTTTAGGGAGACAGCAAGCCAGTGGGGCCCCCTTATCAAAGTTAACATCTTCCCAATTATTCGTTTCACTGTCTTCAAACTGGCGTGCAAATTCTGGTTTAGTGTAAAAACCTTCCCTTATAAATTTCCCTTTTGGCAAAAATAAGTGGATTGGATTGATGTAGAGGTGATGGAAGAAGAGAAGTGGCCCACACGTCAAAATGACAATACACATTACATGGTCAGAGGAATAAATAGTACGTGCAATAGCTGCGGGTATTTTCATTAGCTATGTACAATAAGCTTCTTTTTCAAGTCAATCATGTGAATTGGTTCCAATTCAATGCAGATTAAGTGTTTGCTTGAAGCATCTGCGCCTATGAGTAACACCACTTGATAACATTGGCTTGAAGTAAGAAGTGGACTCTACAAGTTGCCGCAGCAAGTGTATATATAGAGGTTTTACACAGGCGTATGTTTTTAGTGTCGGCACACAGACTTCAGAGAGATGTCAGCTATCGAAGTTGAAAAAAACAGAGTCGGGGAAACATCTTCTGCCTGTAAAGGTAAGAGACACATCTGTTCTTGTGTTTTACTTTTATTAGAAGCCCAGTTTCCTTCTGTTGTTCTTGTAAATGTTTATTTAATGCCAGAGTTATAAGTAACATTTTAGATTTCATATTATTCTACAATTTGAATTTCACTTGAAGCCATTTCATATGCAGGTATGAACATATATTTTTGTACTTGGAAGTTTACCTTTTTTATTTAAACAGTTGTAGTTAAATCTACAATGAGCTTTCAGTGTATTAAAAATAAAATAAAACAACAAATAAAGTATGATCAGACCTTCATAGTTCAGAACCTGTCAGGATGTGTTCATACATGTTAAAAGTATAAATGTTAAAAATAAAAATCTTCATAATAAAGCACTGTTAGGCTTTGTGAAGTTTTGAACAATGTGAAAAACTGAAACATTTGAGACTTCTTAACCTACAGCCAAATATTTACTGATTTTCTGGAGATAGCAAAATAGTCTGCACATGTTGGTAAATGCAACTCTTACAGATTTGCTCTGTGTGACAAATGGTTAGAAATGTGGTAGGCTGACTGAATGGTGTTGCCTAAAGAGATAAACTATAATCATTAATCAGGAACACAATGTTTCTTTCATTGGAGGGAAACAACTAGAATTATGCTTTTTGAACATGCATTTGAACTGCAGATCTGTGAGCAGCAAGTTGAGCTGTCACACTGTTTAATGGTCAAGGGTATGAAGTAGCACATTAACAAGGAATAACAAGCACTCTGTAAGGGTTCTTTGTAAATCTCACTCAGTACAGTAATGTACTTTTCAAGCTTTTGATCTCTCAGGTCGTTATCGTTAATAGTATTAACATTAACATTTCTCAGGTTTTGCTACAGTGTTACAAAGGCAAGCCTGACTGATACAATAAAAACATCATTGTTTTTGCTATGAGCATTTATCAGCTACAGAGCTTAATAATGTATTTATTTACACAATTAAAAAAAGATGCAATACAAAGCTATGCATAAAAAAAAAATCATATTTTTACTTTCTGTCGGGGGAAACAACTGATGAGTCTTGAGTCATATATGACTTGTTGAACTCCAAATGATGGCTCTTTTTTTATTTAGAAGTAAAGTATACCATCTACTGTAAGGCTATAAATACAGAACTCAAGGACATAAGGTTGTCTTTGGTAAAAGGTACAGTCAAAATGCAACAAAACGAACACATGTTTAGCTCAAAAATACTAAAGCAGAGGCTTAGCTAAATCTGTTAAAACCTGATGTGGTAAACCAAATCTATTTACGTTTGCAGTGTGAAATAGCTTCATTTTATTTTTGGCATGGCTCTTTTAGCCAAGAAGGTTGTGCAGCTCTGTTCTAAACAATGAGGACATGCATTTGAACTGATGATCAGTGAGCAACAAGTTGTTCTGTTACACTGGATAATGGTCAAGGGTATGAAGTAGCACATTAACAATGAATAACAAGCACTCTGTAAGGGTTCTTTGTAAATCTCACTCAGTACAGTAATGTTTCTCTAAAGCTTGTTATCTCTCAATTCCTTATCGGTAATAATACTAATATTATCTTTCTCAAGTTTTGCTAGTGTTACAAAGGCATGGCAAGTTCTACTATTACGTTAAAAGCTGGCTTTGATTCAATACAAATAGAAATGCTGATAGGAACAACAATCATCAACTACAGGGCTTAATGATTAAAAATCCAAGAACACTGACAAGAACCCATCTATTTATAACCTAAATTTTGGAAACCCTACAGTATAAAGTGTACGGTTTAAAATTAAAAGAATTTTAGTTGCAATCCATGAGACCATGTGTAAAAATGTGTTTGTGTTTAAAATAATAATGATATGTATTTCCAAAGCAATTACTACAGTTCTACAATTCTTAATAGTCTTTAACTAGAATTTTACTAGAACCAAATATCTAAGTAATATAATCCATTGTGTTTTAGTTGTGTTTTTTTTTCTCAGTATGTACACATTAACATTGAATTTCTAAATTAAAAAAAAAAAACAAACACCTTGTTAATTAAAGTCAATTCAAAAACTGGAGTAGTCAGCTGTCCCTTTCAGCAGCCAGTTAATTATTGTATAGGGTAACAACTCCAATGTAAAATAATTTGGCATGTTGATAATCTATAACACTTTGTAGTGTACAAAACCAGTAGTAACGTGTGACATTCTCCGTAGTCCCCTGTCCCCTCAAGATGATCATCATTTCGGTCAGCTGCTAGCAGAGCTGATATAGAAACCAACCTCAGATTTCAGTGCCTTTTATAAGATGATCCTATGACTTATCAGGACACTTTGAAGATCTCATTTTGAAGTGTAGCCAGACTGGTATAGAGGGCACTTGTTGATTTTCTAAACAAAACTAAAGCTGTTGAAAGGAAATGTTTCAGAACATAATAATAACCATTTAGGCGTGTTAACAGTCTTAGTTTTTATCTTCTAGTTCTGAAAAATGAGCAGTTTATTATTTATTATAGTAGTAAAAAAAAAAAAAAAACTCTATTCCAGACTGACAGACATGCATTGAGATAAATGAACTCAGTTGGGTTGCTTTACTTTTACTTTTAACATAAATAAATGAAATCATTCAATGAGTTTCATGTGTAAAATATTATGTCTGAATTTGTAAGAGTTTTGAGAGATTTTAATAGTCTGTTAAAATAGAAGACAATTAGTGTACCCTTGAGCAAAGTTTAAGCAACACAGACAAAACATACTTAACAATTTGGGGACAATAGCTTTAAAATATTACCTACAAAGTTGCTTCAAACATTGTGAGACATGATTTAACTGAGCCATGTAAATGTGATATCTGTTTAATCTAAACCTTTTTTTATTGAACATTAAGAGATAATTAAGTCATCAAGAGAAACACTCTCAGACTGGTGGGTGACAGATAAACATCTTCTCCTGGCTGTCTTTCTACATTAAGGGATTAAAATGATGTGCTTATATCATCAATGAAAGCTGACATTATCTGTTACTAATATAGTGCAATGCACTAAGCATATCCCTTAGTTTCAAAGATTAGGGGATATTTACTTTTTTCTCAAATACTTAAATCAAATATTTAACTACAGTACTCTAGAAAATAAATTTGTGATGCATCAGAATAGGAGATAAATGCACCTTTAGGATACTGTGGTTTTTCTTTTTCAGATTTGTTATTTTTCACATATTAACAAACCATACTCTGCACCACTGAAAAGTGATTTTGAATCCTACGAAGGTATTTCTACTGGAGTAAAAGCTTCCATAGTGGGATTAGGTTTAAATCAATTGGATTTACTGTATTTCAGAAGGCTCAAAATAAATCTGGGTTTGCTGTATGGTTTAGTTAGTGCAATTCCAGGTTTGTGATCACAAGTAGTCTTGATCTGATCTAATGTACAACATATTGCTCACTGCCTGCATTCAGTGTTTTTGGCTATTGCCGTTGCTATTGATGTATTCTATTCCTATCCTTTAGTTTTGTAATACAGATACCCAGAGAAGTCATTAACCAAATATCATACACCAATATATATTTTGCCTATAGACATTTTATTGCAAACTAACTGATACAGAACTGTTCCAGGCCTTATATAGACAGCACATGACATCTCTGTTTCATGGTGTACCTACTTAATTTCCTATTGATTCCAAAATAACAACCTTACTGTACTAAAATACCTTACATACTAATTGAATAGTGTTTATTTATTTTTTGTAAAAGTTTTTTTTTTTTTTTTTTTAAAGTAATGTACAAAGCTTTCACAGCTTTTAGAAACTGGTTTCCCTTGAGCCTTGACACAATTTGCTTACAGTGTCAAACAGCCGAGTAGTGAGGCTTGAAATAAACAGTTACAGGTGTTTTATCAGTAGAAATGGAAATATATATATATATATATATATATATATATATATATATATATATATATATATATATATACTACCGGTCAAAAGTTTTAGAACACCCCATTTTTCCAGTTTTTATTGAAATTTAAGCAGTTCAAGTCCAGTGAATAACCTGAAATGGTACAAAGGTAAGCTGTAAACTGCCAGAGGTTAAAAAAGTTTAGGTTACCAAAACTGAAAAATAATGTACATTTCAGAGTTATACAAAAAGGCCTTTTTCAGGGAACAAGTAATGGGTTAACAACTTACAGCTGTTCTGCAGCAATGGAAGTAAATTAAGCCTTGAAAGTTGATGCTAACAATTCCTACAGGTATCCCAACTTTTGTTGATTACTTACAAACCCTCTGTCTGTATAAAAGCAGTGTTGGAACAGACTGTGTTACTACACCCTCTTAAGCATTAGTTGGACAGTATTGTATTACAGGAAGTAGTATATTGCTATCATAATGGCGAGAAAAAGGCAATTAACAAAGGAAGACAGACAGACCATTATAACCCTTAAAAGTGTAGGTCTTTCCTTTAGAGAAATTGCAAAGAAAGCCAAGGTGTCAGTGAGTACAGTTTCCTACACCATCAACAGGCACTTGGAAACTGGAGGAAACTCTGACAGGAAGAGGTCTGGCAGACCCAAAGCCACAACAGAATCAGAAGACAAGTTTCTGAGAGTCAACAGCTTGCGTGATAGGCGGCTCACAGGACAACAGCTTCAAGCACAGCTTAACACTGGTCGAAGTAAGCAAGTCTCAGTTTCAACTGTGAAGAGAAAACTTCGAGCTGCAGGTTTGACAGGTCGAGTGGCAGTAAGAAAGCCATTGCTAAGATGGCAAAATAAGAAAAAGAGGCTTGCCTGGGCCATGAAGCACCGCCAGTGGACTACTGAAGACTGGAAGAAGGTCTTATGGACCGATGAATCAAAATTTGAAATCTTCGGTTCATCACGCAGGGTTTTTGTACGCCGTCGAGTAGGCGAAAGGATGGTTCCTCGGTGTGTGACACCAACTGTCAAACATGGAGGAAGAAGCGTGATGGTCTGGGGCTCTTTTGCTGGATCCAGAGTCGGCGACTTGCACAGTTAGTGGCACCCTGAACCAAAATGGCTACCACAGCATTTTGTAGCGCCATGCAATACCCTCTGGTATACGCCTAGTTGGTCAGGGGTTCATCCTACAGCAAAATAATGACCCAAAACATACCTCCAGGCTATGTCAGAACTACCTTAGAAGAAAAGAACAAGACGGTAGGCTTCAAATCATAGAATGGCCAGCACAGTCTCCAGACTTAAACCCCATCGAGCTGGTTTGGGATGAACTGGACAGAAGGGTGAAAGCAAAGCAACCTACAAGTGCAACACATTTGTGGGAACTTCTGCAACAGTGAAGAACTTTCCGAACAATATTTGATTTCCATTGTAGAAAGAATGCCACGAGTGTGTTCGGCTGTTATATCTGCAAAAGGTGGCTACTTTGATGAGTCAAAAATTTAGATTAAATTTTGTTAAACAAAACGATTCCATGATTTCTTTTTTATGTCCAATTGTTTATTTGTTCTATGCTTTAATTTCAAAGTACATTGAGACATTAAACTGCGTAAATTTCAATAAAAACTGGAAAAATGGAGGTGTTCTAAAACTTTTGACCGGTAGTGTATATATATATATATATAAACACAGTGCCTATAGAAAGTCTACAACCCCTTGAACTTTTTCCACATTTTGTTGTGTCAGTGCCTCAGAGTTTCATGCATTTAAATGAGGATTTTTTCCACTTATCTACACACCATACTCCACACTGTTAAGGGGAAAAAAGTTTTTATTGAGAAAAAAATTGTATATTAAAAATACAAAACTGAAAGATCATAATTGGATAAGTCTCCACCCCCGAGTTAATACTTGGTGGAAGCACCTTTGGCAGCAATTACAGCTGTGAGTCTGTTGGGATAGGTCTCTACCAACTTTGCACACCTAGATTTGGCAATATTTGACAATTCTTCTTTACAAAACTGTTCAAGCTCTGTCAAGATCCTTGGGGAGCGTTGATGGACAGCAATCTTCAAGTCATGCCACAAATTTTCGATTGGATTTAGGTCAGGGCTCTGACTGGGCCACTCATTTTTGTTCCTTAGCCACTCCAGTGTAGCTTTGGCTGTGTGCTTTGGGTTGTTGTCATGGTGAAAGGTGAACTTCCATCCCAGTTTTAGCTTTCTTGCAGAGGGCAGCAGGTTTTCCTCAAGGAGTTCTCTGTACTTTGCTCCATTCATTTTCCCTTCTATCCTGACAAGTGCCCCAGTCCCTGCCGATGAGAAACATCCCCATAACATGATGTTGCCACCACCATGCTTCACAGTAGGGATGGTGTTCTTTGGGTGATGTGCTGTGTTGGGTTTGCGCCAAAAATAACGCTTTGCATTTTGTCAGACCACAAAACTTTTTGCCACATAGCTACAGAATCTCCTGAGTGTTTTTTTGCATACTTCAAAGGGGATTCAAGGTGGGCTTTCTTGAGTAATGGCTTCCTTCTTGCCACCCTACCATACAGGCCAGATTTGTGAAGTGCTTGGGATATTGTTGTCACATGCACACTTTGACCAGTCTTGGCCATATTATTGTTATTATTATTATTATTATTATTATTATTTAGCAGACGCCTTTATCCAAGGCGACTTACAGAGACTCGGGTGTGTGAACTATGCATCAGCTGCAGAGTCACTTACAATTACATCTCACCCGAAAGACGGAGCACAAGGAGGTTAAGTGACTTGCTCAGGGTCACACAATGAGTCAGTGGCTGAGGTGGGATTTGAACCAGGGACCTCCTGGTTACAAGCCTGTTTCTTTAACCACTGGACCACACAGCCTCCTATTATTATTTATTTCTTAGCAGACGCCCTTATCCAGGGCGACTTACAGTTGTTTCAAGATATCACATTATTTTTACATACAATTACATTATTTTGTATACATTATTTTTTTACATACAATTACCCATTTATACAGTTGGGTTTTTACTGGAGCAATCTAGGTAAAGTACCTTGCTCAAGTGTAAAGCAGCAGTGTCCCCCACCTGGGATTGAACCCACGATCCTCCGGTCAAGAGTCCAGAGCCCTAACCACTACTCCACACTGCTGCCATAAAAGCCTGTAGCTCTTGCAAAGTTGCCATTGGTCTCTTGGTAACGTCTCTGATCAGTCTCCTTCTTGCTCGGTCATCCAGTTTGGAGGGACGGCCTGATCTAGGCAGGGTCTTGGTGGTGCCATACACCTTCCACTTCTTAATAATCATCTTGACCATGCTCCAAGGGATATTCAGGGCCTTTGATATTTTTTTATACCCATCCCCTGATCTGTGCTTTTCAACAACTTTGTCCCAGAGTTCTTTTGAAAGCGCCTTGGTGCTCATGGTTGAGTCTTTGCTTTGAAGTGCACTACCCAGCAGAGGGATCCTACAGGAACTGCTGAATTTATCCTGAAATCATGTGAATCACTACAATTTAACACAGGTGGAGGCCACTTAACTTGGTGTGTGATTTTGAAGGCGATTGGTTACACCTGAGCTAATTTAGGATTGCTATTACAAGGGGGGTGGCCACTTATCCAACCAAGCTATTTCAGTTTTTATTTTTAATTATTTTTTACACATTTCTTGAATATTTTTTTCACTTGGAAGTTGTGGGAGGGTGTGAAGGTGAAAATTGGGGTGTTGACTTTCTATAGGCACTATATATATATATATATATATATATATATATATATATATATATATATATATATATATAAACATTGTACTGCAGTTAACCCTTTTTTCAAATTGGCCTTCACGTTTTGAAAAGTACAGCTGCATCAAATAAGTTAGCTACAGTATTTCTCAACAAAGATCCTGCATACAGCAATTCTGTCTTTCAAAAAAAACTTTTAAGAGCTTTCCACTCCTAATAAGTCTTGTGTCACACTGTAGTTATTAAAATTTCTGATACAATAAGGGCAAAGTTCTAGTGTGTTTGCACTCTTGTCCAATGAGGTTTTCTTATGCAAATTAACCTTTATAGCTGGTCCACCTTCCTGAATGTAATGTCCAGTGCTACTCTGCTACAGTTCCAGTACGTCTAACACTTTAAGCTTACTCTGCGTTTCAGGAAAAAAGCACAACATGACCACGACACCTGGAGATACCCAAAACCATGATCCCAATCCTTCTGCAGCTCCTCCTGGGTTACCCATACCTGTCAGTGATCTGGAAGTCAAGTACACCAAGGTCAGTCACAATATCCATCAAATCTTAAGGTATTTCTGTTGTTTCATGCATTAATTAATCCTAAAATATCACTATTTTGAAGAGCTAAAGAAAAAAAGATAATACAAAATTGTATTTTCAAAGTTCATTCCCTTTGCTTTTAACAGTGTATGCTGGTTTGCCAGTTTACAACTGCCTATTACACCATGGGTGATAATAGTACTGGACATTTTGCAAGTATGTATAGTCCATTTAAAATGATCAAAGGAACAAGGTTACTTGGTGCATTAAGTATATATATATATATATATATATATATATATATATATATATATATATATATATATATATATATATATATATATATAAAGACTACTGTGCAGTTAAATCAACTGTTGAAATAGCCCTTTTCTGTCCTTCAATTGAGTTTTCTTTCTGAGACATTTCAATTTCTATAACTGATGAACTGGTATTATTTAGTATTATTTAATGCTGAACAGACACCCATGGACCTAAATCCACATATAGTAGTTAAATATTATACAGTGCGCACTTACACAAATATCTTTCCGTACCAGCAGGGAATTGAACCCTATTTGCTCACTTAACAGCGGTGCTACCTCTAAAGCAGGTTACAATTTTCCCCTCCACTAACTGGAGAGATAGGCAATGCTTGCTATCATTAGGTTAATATTAATTGCGAAGGGACAATTTCAGACCTGCGCTATAATTTTGTGTATAAAAATACTGCAGAAAACTTCTTTTCGACTTGCCTGAAACAGCGCACTGTGAGCACTGTGCTAGAAATTGGACAGTGTAGGTAAAATCATTACGTTTTGTTTCCATCAATCAGTACGTTTACATGACAAAGCGTTTTCCGAAAACATCACTTTTCTGTGTTTACATGATTAGCGATAGAAAATCTAATTAGAATTCAACTGTATACATGGATTGAAGTTTTCGGAAAACGCAGGATATTTTCGCATGCAAAGTACTGTAGTAGCCTAAGTATGATTTGAAGACCGGACATTTCTGCAACCGAACGGAGACCAATCCAATAACTCAAGTGCTTTATCGAAGTGTCAGGTCTTAAATTCAACGATCACTATCCTATACCTCTATACAGATTCCCCACAATGTGCAATCAGCCTTTCCAACAGCTCATCCTGTTCTATATTACCAGTTTCTTTTGCAGACGTTATTTTAAATGATCATGTCATTTTAAAGCTGAAAAACATTTGCTGCTTCAGAATGGGCTATTAACAAATATACAGACTTCAACAAATGTATTACTTTATCCCCAACTAGATAAATGGATGCATGCAGACTGACTACAGATTATTATTATTTTCTCTGCTTTCTAAAACCACGTGCAGGAATGAAGGTCAAAGTTTGCACATGTGCAGTATGCTATCGGAATAAGTTTTCCGAAAAGTGCGTGTGCATTTTGTTAGTTTTCGGAATTTAATCGGAAATTTCTAGGTGCTGTTTTCCGAAAACTTACTTTCGGAATGTTCCGATACATTTTCTGAAAATTGTGTTTACATGACTTGATATCGGAATTAGTTTTCAGAAAATTTAGTTTTCCAAGAAATGTCGGAATTCTTATGCTCATGTAAACGCACTGAATGTCTGAAACGTTTGCATAATTTGGTTCATGTAGGGTCGAACCAATTGAAGCTTCATTCCTCCGATCCTGCGAGTGTGAACTGGGATCGGAGGGTAAAGCAGCAGCCAAAACCACGGCCGCTGTCTGTGTAACCAGGTTCAGGGTTTGTCTACTAATCAGGGATACGTTCAGGGATTGTAGATTCCACACCAGCATAGCGAGGTGGGTGAGCGGGACCTCCGTGTTGTTGTGTATAAAACCTGCATGCCTGGTTAAATGGTTAACCAGAAAAGAAAAGAAAATCCAGTTAAATACAGCTTAATAATAAAGCACTGTAGTATCATATTATCAGATAGCGTGTATCGTGGATATATATTCTGTTAAACTAATTATGGCTCCTGGTTATCTTGATTATATAGTTGTTTCAGTTGTGGGCATAACTGCATTACTTGAAAGACTGTATAGTTGAAATCAGTATCTTTTTTTTTTTTAATAGAGCAATCACCAGAGAAGGTGTTATTAAAGTTCAACAGCTACATTTATAAAAAACCGTACCAGTAGTAAAGGTCATAAATATTCAAGGACAGTATATTCTTATCACTCTTTTTTAAATTATATATAAATAGAGTAATATATGGTCAGAATATATTGCCACACAATAATATGTCTCAAGATGGTTTTGAGTCATAATGCACAAGTGGTGCCACCAACGAGACATATTTTTTGAGTGGTAATATATTCTGACCATATATTATTATTGTTTATATTCTGTGTTTCTTACCTTTACCTTCTTTCTTAAGCTGTTTTAGTTTGAATGAGATAATTTCTTATGTTTGTTTATAGTTCATAGTTATGTCTGTGCAGGTAACGGCCAACGCTGCTAAATGCTTCAGAGAGAACTTGGTTCAAAGTAGTCCCCATTTTTTTTTTTTTTTTTTTACTATGAAATTCGAAAGGTGTTTGTCCAGGTCTTTTTCAGGTATGAGGTGAAATTCTCTCGTTTCTCCCACTGAACAGATTCGATGTTGTGAGGTTTATGTCAGTAAGTGTTTTTCTTCTTGTATTTTCATTTTCTTGTTCTTTCAAAAATGTTTGTTTACATTCTTCTGTTATTTGTGTGAATCTCTTTTTTTTCCCTGAATTGTCCATATCTTTGTTTTAAATGTAGCCTGTTATTTTTTCGCTTTTTACAGTGCTTGTTGTAATTAGTGATAAATATGGTGGCCGTTGACAGTCAGCAGCATAGGCAGACACTGCACACTGAAGAAGTTGATGACGTAGGAAGGCGTCTAATATGAAAATTAGTAGTCAAGTTCATACGTATGAACGTAACTAATATCAGGATTTATCACACCAGTGCATGAAAAATAAATATATAAAATGGCGCAGTGTACTTACTGGAATGTATACCCACCCAATCTGATTAGAATCAGTCGATTGAATGGGACGTTATCAAGGAAAATCATCCTAAAGGAATGGGCCAGTAGGTACTACTAGCCTCCCAACAGGTAGAGTAGGTCTGGATCAAGCGCTTTAATGGACGTCAGATGCAGTAGCCACTAGAGGGTGCTAAACAAGTGGTGTTGAAATAATAGTAACAGTTTAATAGTAACACAGTTAGGTTTAGGGGTAGAGATTAGGTTAAGGGGTAGAGATTGCGTTAGTGGTAGATATTAGGTTTAGGGGTAGAGGGTAGATTTAGGGGTTAGGAGGCTAGTAGGTACCTACTGGCCCATTCCTATAGGATGATTTTGCTTCCTAACACCCCATTGGATCGACTGATTCTAATCAGATTGGCTGGTATACCCAATATCTCAGAATGAAAAAAAAAATTGATTGCAACTTGCAACATTTGCTCATTGGTGCTTTCATTTCACTGCAGTTGATTTTTTTTTTTGTTTTATTCAATGTATTGGTTTTAAACTATCAGAAAATGTATCTTGAAAAAAAATGTTTGTCTGAAAAACTGTCTTGCTTAGTGATTTAACTACAGTGCATATAGTTAGTGTTTGCTGTTTGGAGTGTTAAAACTTAAGAACACCACAAACAACAGTTAAAAATTACGTAAATGTTTAAAATGACTCACTTTGGCAAACTTCCAATTACATGTAAGCAAATATTTCAAATTGTCAAATTACATGTAAGTAAATATATGTATATTAAACATTAGCTAGCATTATTAAACATTTGCAGTAAATAGCATTATGTTAATACAATTTCATATCACTTATCGCAAACAATTAATTAAGTAGGGAAGATGATTAATCGATCAATTGAAAATGACAAGAATATCTATCTATCTATCTATCTATCTATCTATCTATCTATCTATCTATCTATCTATATATATATATATATATATATATATATACACAAGCAATCAGACCCGGCACAGAGGGCATTACCAGGCATTATACGACCGTTTGGGTAATGGGGCCCGAGACGAAGTCGAGACGCTACTGCAACCAAACGGTCGTATAATGCCTGGTCATGCCCGATGTGGAGGGTCTTATTGCTTATATACTTCAATGTTACAGCACAATTTTTTTCCATGTATCCTGACACATAAGAACTGTTAGAAATTCCGGAACCGGGTACCCGGCGTGAAAAATACCCAGGTCTTTTTCAGTTAATGATTTAAAGAAAACATCACATATGTTAATGTTTTAAGTGCATGAAACATATTTAAATACTATATAGTACACATACATTTAGTCCCTTCAGATCTGTAGACTTGTGTAACCTTTTTAAGTATTGCAAATATCTATTGGCCATATTCCGCTGTTGTTGTTGTTGTTGTTGTTTTAAAACATGGCATCTGAGCATTGTGTGCAATCAGGAGAAAACGGAAATTTGCAAACTCTGCCAAGGAAATATTTCATTCAAAGGAAGAAGCACTAGCACACTTACCCCCCAAAAATAGGTCAACGTTTCGTAAGTGTGTAAGTAATGTTTTTCTCAATCTGATTTCATTTTGTATTTATGCATTTTGGAGTGCGTATGCATTTTAAAATAATAATAAAGAGGGTTTTTCAGTCTGTTTTCTGGTGTACACCACTCGCAATACTTTCTTTCTTTCTTTATTTTTTTAAATAAAGGCTACTTATTTGATATTTTTGGTAGGAAACTACATCTGCGCAGTAACTGTAGATAAAGCATTCAGTATTGGAAGCCACACGTTATTATTATTAATGGATCACAGAGTTATCAATGACATAAACCCAACAGGATGTTGTTATGTTCTTGTCTTTCCGATTTAGTTCCTGAGAATGGTCGCCACAGTTATTATTATTGAGGTGTACTTGCCGCTCGCTGTGTTATTGTTTTCTGTAAAACCTTGATATCCAGTCAGTTAAGAAAAGGCTTAATGCAAAGCTTATTTTAACGTTGTCTTTATTACGCCGACCAAAGACCTGCACTTACATCCGCATTGTCATATTTTCTACATTTTCTTTAAATTCTCTAATTAATCGATACCCGGGTAGTAAAAAGAGACCTGGGTCTGGTTGGATAATTTAAAACCTGATGGGTACCCAGGTTTTCGGGTACCTGTGCCAACCTCTAATATATATATATATATTAGCTCAAAGAGCCAGCTGCCCAACATTTCAATATGTTGTACATATCTTTCTCAAGGGAGCATGTTTGAATCAAAACATTGGAGGCATTTATAGGTTTTTGACAGCATAACAGCTACTTGGTATTGTTTATATTGAAATCCATGATTTTTTCTTACATGATGTAATGGTGTTCTATATTTTGTGACATCATTTTTTATTCTGTCTTTAAATCTGTATTAATTCTAATTAACATTAGTATATATAAACTTATATTTACTTATATTTATATTTATTGGAGTTAATTTGTTCAGTTTATTTATCCATTTACTAATTCTTCTATATGTCACATTGTCTAATTTTAGCTGTTATAATATTAAAGACTTTATTTACATAATACTATACATAATTTAAGTCATGTCCTTGACTGGTGAAGTGCTGTACCATTGGTTCATTCATATTTTTTTTGTATTTCTAATTAATGAAAGGTGGTTCTGAATTATTTTATATAAAGTTGTTCCATTCTCTCCAACATATTTTATTTCATCGCATTTTTGACAGGCTATTCCATAAACAACATTGCTATTTTACAGTAGGTATTAGTTTTTTAGTGGATATGTGTTGTTCTTATGTTTCATTATATTTTTACTTTTGGCCATGTATTTACACACTTTACATGTACTATTGCAAGTATTTGTAGAACCTATTCTGTCAATTATTCTTTTATGTTTACTGTGAACTAAAATCTCACCTAAATTAGCTTCTCTTTTGAATGCTACAATTGGGGCCTTAATTTTTCTGAAGTATGTAGATTCCACAAGTGTTTCCAAACTATCTTAGAAATATTAGGCAAAAGTTTAGAGTAAGTCACTACTAATGGGACTCTTTTGACCTTTTTATCTCTATTTTTATAATCTAGTAGATCATCTCTTTTTTGTTTATCCACTTTTTCGTTACAGATTTGTTTTTAATACATTTCTTTGTTTTACATAGTCACTTTTTTTGAGCAAATTCTTTGTATTTTTATTCCTAGATCCTTTGGGATTGCCCTTTTAGTGTGTATTGGATGTGCTCAGAGGAAACTCCTATCTGCTATTAACTACAGTTCTAGCAATGGTAGATGACATAGTCTGACCCCTGGTTTTAATTGGAGGAGCCACTCACACCTTCCCACCACCTGCTGAAGCACTGCTGTACTGAGTATGCTCGATTATGTGTGAAGTGTTGAATAATGGAAATTGATCATTCGGTTTCTCTTACAAAATTTCTGAGATTTTAAAAAGTGAAAAACAGAATGGGGGTGTGGCAAAGTGGCTGCTGATTGGAAACAGGTGCAGAGGTGATGCAGTGCAGAAATAAACACACACCAGGAAACTGTAATCCGTTTGGAAAAGGGGTCTTTTATTTATAACTTCCAGTCTGGCGACCAATAGACCTCCAGCAATACACACCAATGTGTAAAGCATGGAAGAAACAATAATAAATGGATTGCAGTCCAAATGATAAACACACGTTATCCGCCCCACAATAATACAAAACACGGTCACCAGTCCGGGTGTGTGCAGTAGTTTGGGCAGTAGTGTGGAGTAGTGGTTAGGGCTCTGGACTCTTGACCGGAGGGTTGTGGGTTCAATCCCAGGTGGTGGACACTACTGCTGTACCCTTGAGCAAGGTACTTTACCGAGATTGCTCCAGTAAAAACCCAACTGTATAAATGGGTAATTGTATGTAAAAAATAATGTGATATCTTGTAACAATTGTAATCAGGGTGTCTGCTAAGAAATAAATAAACAATTATTATTATTTAACAGTGACTGTGGTGTTGTTGTTCCGGGTAGTGCAGGCCCAAGGCGACAGCTCCGGAGACGTGTTAGCCGTCTAGTGATTTACAAAAACAAAAGACAATTACTAACAGCGACAAAACAAACAAAACACTCACAACTTTTTTCTCTTAGTTTTTTTTAGGGGTTTCTCCCAGTCCTTTCAGTTCCTTGTCTCTCGAACCAAGCGAAGGAGTAGATTGCGCTTCTTATTAGCTAATATGCAAAAATGTAACTAAAATTGAGTAAGTAACTGGGGTATTTCAGGGGATAAATCGCCTCGGGCTGCTCATTTCAAAGTTAATACAAACACAGGGGAACCCCTCTACGTCATCCATATGTATTTATCTTGGCCCAAAACAGAATTTGGTACAAAAACAGTGTGCAAACATGGTCTATCACAAACTATGGTCTATCACAACTGTTTTGTCAAGAAGAAATGCCCATGACCAAAACAGTTACCTCAACAACAAAGCTGACCTTTGAACCAGTGAAGAAAGGAGAGTCATATGATAGAGGACGGGACCAAGATTAGATAAAACAAGCCTGGAAAGGCTTCTGCAGTGAAGCCTACAACACAATGAAGAACTACACAGAGAATACAGTCCAAACACAGAGGCAGCCCTTCAAACAGCTAAAGACAGAAGAACCACATGATCGAGGTCCAATGACAAAGACCTCACAAGAGTATTTATTCTAGCTGTGCTGATAAAATCAAAAAAATGGAGAGAAAAATATGCGGAAACTGCCAACATTGCATTCAAACCACCAAGACTGTGTACCTAACCATGATGTAGTGGAAGGGTTGCAGCGCCAGATACCATCAAGTTATCCTGGTGTTATAGTCCTTCATCATGTGTAACCAACTTAAAGGGGCATGGTCCATGACAAGTGAGAAGGAACACCTCAGCAATTAATAGCAAAGAGCGAGAGTGGCCCATTTGATGGCCAAACACTCCTTCTCATCTTCTGGAGTAGTTAATCTCCCTCTGAGTCATTTTCTTGCTCAAATAAATAATTGAGTGTTCTACTCCGTCAACTTGTTGAGACAAGACCACCACTAAACCAATCTGGGAAGCATCTGGAGGATGAACTCTTTACTGAAATATGGTGTAATGAGACAAGCTGGGGCTTGGCATAATCTCCTCTTAATCATATCAAAGCCCCCCAGACATTCCCCTGTCCACTTAACTAATTTTGGAGCAGTCTTTTTGGTGAGATCCACCAGGGGGTTAACTCTGGGATAAAACTGCGATAATAGCCGGCTAACCCCTGTTGTGATCTCACTTGGTTTTCGGGATCGCCGTCTCCACCAAAGCCTGGACTTTGGAGGCGATCAGCTTTACCTGCCCATTACCCATAATGTAGCCAAGATATCGTGTATCTTGTTTGCCAAATGCCCACTTACCCAGATTAGCCATCAGCCCCGCCTCCCTCAGAGACTGTTGAGCTAAAAAAATCACCACATCATCAATGTATGCATCAAACTTGGAGATGACATTAACCTTTCTAAAGTCCACATCGAACCGAGTGGAGCCGTCCTTTTTCGGCACCATCACTATCGGACTGCACCACTCGCTCCGGGAAGGCACAATGACTTCAAGCTCGAGCATATCCTTCACCTCCTGGCCAACAGGACCCCTGCGGCTTTCTGGGATCCGGTACGGTCTTTCTCGGACGGCGGCACCTGCTGGAGTAATAATAGCTGTTTAATCGTATTAGTTCTACTGGGCAGGTCAGAAAAAAACACTTCTGATCAGGAAGTAACTGTTCCCCCATCGGAATGTTAACTGTAGCTGGTGGATTGACAGTGGGACCAAAATCCTCTTCTAAACTGTCATTAGCTATAAATAGGGCCTCACGTTCTTTCTAGGGTTTTAGCATATTAATGTTATAAATATGAGTTTCGTTACAGTGCTCGGGTTGTCTAATCTCATAGTTTACACTACCAATTCTCTATGTTGGCAGATAGCACACACATGCATTCTGTAAATACCAATCCTTATGCAGTGTGCCTTCCTCAACAACCTCTGCAGCCTCCCAGTAAGTCTCTAGGGAGCATTTAGAGGTCATACATCTAGTGGACCATGATGATGGATGTCTCTTGTGTTATCTGCAGAGAGTTATACATTGTTCGTCATAACTGATGATGGCTGTCTGTGGTTGCTTGTGTTGCCTTGCCCCTTCCACTGTATGTAAGGGGGTGGGAGGGAATGCAGAGTTACGGTTAAAAACCCTAAAATCGCATTTCTCATCTTTGTGGTTTTAATATCTCCCTAACTGATGCATTAACATTTTTTTTTGCAAATATATATATTAGGGATGCACTGAATCCTGGATTCGGTTTCGGTGAACCCAAATCCGAATCCTATATCCGCCCAGACACACATCCATTTTAATATATCCCTCCAATGTGTGCGGTTCTTCTATTTTAAATAAAAGACACAAATCCGGTATTGAACATAACTTTTGTATTTAATAACAAGAACACGATTGATGAACTCTGTCGCTGCTCTCAACTCCCTATTACAGGTGGCACACACACTAAACACGTCATGCAGCTCCAGAATGCAACAGCACAGTCACATCACACTTTTCATGGTAAAGTTATGCAGTAAACCTGTAATGTATAGTAATGGCAAACTGTTGTAGACTTTTGTGCTTTGTTGCTTTGTCTGAGACGTGTTATAGAGATCATACTGAGAGAAAAAAAAAATGGTGCACAGAAATATATATTTTTTGTAACTTTACAACTGTCAGATGTCCAAGATGTTGTTCAACAATATGTTTTAGTAAATAAAATTCTACTTTACTGTAATGTACAAATACAAGTTGAACCGTTTGGGAACTGCTGTGTTTTATTAAAATAATTTAAAAACTATTTTGTAGCCTATTTGATAGGTGTTACACACACGGTGCATTTAAATCAACGTGGGTTTTATTTCGCAGGGAGATTCAGGTCACTCATCACAGTCATTTTTTCCTCATAGCTCTCAGATAGGGTTGTCAACAGGCTCCAGAATCTTGGGACACTTTAAGGCAGGTCAGGCTTTTTTAACTCATCTTATCTTATTCAGGGATATATTTCCATTCAGTCAGTAATAAAAATACTATGAACTAAAAGGCTCAAAACAATAGATTGTGCGTGTCCCTTTTTAGTAGCTGCCAGTCTGTTTTTCATTCAACCGTTTCCTTCAGTTTTTCTTGACGGTTTTTGTAGATTCGGTATTCGGTCAAATCTTTTGAGATGGATTTGGTATTTGGCCAAATCTCAAGAACTTGGATTTGGTGCATCCCTAATATACATATATATATATATACAGTACTGTGCAAAAGTTTTAGGCAGGTGTGAAAAAATGCTGTAAAGTAAGAATGCTTTCAAAAATAGACATGTTAATAGATTATATTTATCAATTAACTAATGCAAAGTGAGTGAACAGAAGAAAAATCTAAATCAAATCCATATTTGTGTGACCACCCTTTGCCTTCAAAACAGCATCAAGCATCAATTCTTCTAGGTACACTTGCACACAGTTTTTGAAGGAACTCGCAGGTAGGTTGGCCCAAACATCTTGGAGAACAACCACAGTTCTTCTGTGGATTTAGGCAGCCTCAGTTGCTTCTCTCTCATGTAATCCCAGACAGACTCAATGATGTTGAGATCAGGGCTCTGTGGGGCCATACCATCACTCTAGACTCCTTGTTCTTCACGCTGAAGATAGTTCTAATGACTTTCGCCTGTTTGGGGTCGTTGTCATGCTGCAGAATAAATTTGGGCCAATCAGATGCCTCCCTGATGGTATTGTATGATGGATAAGTATCTGCCTGTACTTCTCAGCATTGAGGAGACCATTAATTCTGACCAAATCCTCAACCCATTTTGCAGAAATGCAGCCCCAAACTTGCAAGGAACCTCCACCATGCTTCACTGTTGCCTGCAGACACTCATTCGTGCACGCTCTCCAGCCCTTCGGCGAACAAACTGCCTTCTGCAGCCAAATATTTCAAATTTGACTCATCAGTCCAGAGTACCTGCTGCCATTTTTCTGCACCCCAGTTCCTGTGTTTTCGTGCATAGTTGAGTCGCTGGCCTTGTTTCCACGCCGGAGGTATGGCTTTTGGCTGCAAGTCTTCCATGAAGGCCACTTCTGACCAGACTTCTCCGACAGTAGATGGGTGTACCAGGGTCCCACTGTTTTCTGCCATTTCTGAGCTGATGGCACTGCTGGACATCTTCCGATTGCGAAGGAAGTAAGCATGATGTGTCTTTCATCTGCTGCAGTAAGTTTCGTTGGTCGACCACCGCGCCTGCAGTCCTCAACGTTGCCGTTTCTTTGTGCTTCTTCAAAAGAGCTTGGACAGCACATCTGGAAACCCTGTCTGCCTTGAAATTTCTGCCTGGGAGAGACCTTGCTGATGCAGTATAACTACCTTGTGTCTTGTTGCTGTGCTCAGTCTTGCCATGGTGTATGACTTTGACAGTAAACTGTCTTCAGCAACCTCACCTTGTTAGCTGAGTTTGGCTGTTACTCACCCAGTTTTATTCCTCCTACACAGCTGTTTCTGTTTCAGCTAATGATTGTGTTTCAACCTACACATTGAATTGATGATCATTAGCACCTGTTTGGTATAATTGTTTAATCATACACCTGACTATATGCCTACAAAATCCCTGACTTTGTGCAAGTGTACCTAGAAGAATTGATGCTGTTTTGAAGGCAAAGGGTTGTCACACCAATATGGATTTGATTTAGATTTTTTTCTGTTCACTCACTTGTATTTAGTTAATTGATAAATATAATCTATTAACATGTCTATTTTTGAAAGCATTCTACTTTACAGCATTTTTTCACACCTGCCTAAAACTTTTGCACAGTATATATATATATATATATATATATATATATATATATATATATATATATATATATATACAGTCAGCACTCGGCTATAATGCTACCCAGATGCTGCACAGTAGTGTTTCACAGCCCTTGTATTACTTAATAAAATCATCATCATTATATATATATATATATATATATATATATATATATATATATATATATATATATATATATATATATATATATATACAGTACTGTGCAAAAAGTTTTAGGCAGGTGTGAAAAATGCTGTAAAGTAAGAATGCTTTCAAAATAGACATGTTAATAGATTATATTTATCAATTAACTAAATGCAAAGTGAGTGAACAGAAGAAAATTCTAAATCAAATCTATATTTGGTGTGACCACCCTTTGCCTTCAAAACAGCATCAATTCTTCTAGGTACACTTGCACAAAGTCAGGGATTTTGTAGGCATATAGTCAGGTGTATGATTAAACAATTATACCAAACAGGTGCTAATGATCATCAATTCAATATGTAGGTTGAAACATAATCATTAACTGAAACAGAAACAGCTGTGTAGGAGGAATAAAACTGGGTGAGGAACAGCCAGACTCAGCTAACAAGGTGAGGTTGCTGAAGACAGTTTACTGTCAAAAGTCATACACCATGGCAAGACTGAGCACAGCAACAAGACACAAGGTAGTTATACTGCATCAGCAAAGTCTCTCCCAGGCAGAAATTTCAAGGCAGACAGGGGTTTCCAGATGTGCTGTCCAAGCTCTTTTGAAGAAGCACAAAGAAACGGGCAACGTTGAGGACCGAGACGCAGTGGTCGGCCAAGGAAACTTACTGCAGCAGATGAAAGACACATCATGCTTACTTCCTTCGCAATCGGAAGATGTCCAGCAGTGCCATCAGCTCAGAACTGGCAGAAAACAGTGGGACCCTGGTACACCCATCTACTGTCCGGAGAAGTCTGGTCAGAAGTGGCCTTCATGGAAGACTTGCGGCCAAAAGCCATACCTCCGACGTGGAAACAAGGCCAAGCGACTCAACTATGCACGAAAACACAGGAACTGGGGTGCAGAAAAATGGCAGCAGGTGCTCTGGACTGATGAGTCAAAATTTGAAATATTTGGCTGTAGCAGAAGGCAGTTTGTTCGCCGAAGGGCTGGAGAGCATACACGAATGAGTGTCTGCAGGCAACAGTGAAGCATGGTGGAGGTTCCTTGCAAGTTTGGGGCTGCATTTCTGCAAATGGAGTTGAGGATTTGGTCAGAATTAATGGTCTCCTCAATGCTGAGAAGTACAGGCAGATACTTATCCATCATGCAATACCATCAGGGAGGCATCTGATTGGCCCCAAATTTATTCTGCCGCATGACAACGACCCCAAACATACAGCGAAAGTCATTAAGAACTATCTTCAGCGTAAAGAAGAACAAGGAGTCCTGGAAGTGATGGTATGGCCCCACAGAGCCCTGATCTCAACATCATCGAGTCTGTCTGGGATTACATGAAGAGAGAGAAGCAACTGAGGCTGCCTAAATCCACAGAAGAACTGTGGTTAGTTCTCCAAGATGTTTGGGCCAACCTACCTGCCGAGTTCCTTCAAAACTGTGTGCAAGTGTACCTAGAAGAATTGATGCTTGATGCTGTTTTGAAGGCAAGGGTGGTCACACCAAATATGGATTTGATGTAGATTTTTCTTCTGTTCACTCACTTTGCATTTAGTTAATTGATAAATATAATCTATTAACATGTCTATTTTTGAAAGCATTCTTACATTACAGCATTTTTTCACACCTGCCTAAAACTTTTGCACAGTACTGTGTATATATATATATATATATATATATATATATATATATATATATATATATATATATATATATATATATATACTGTATGTAACAAATTAATGCATTTACCCGTCAGACGCGATTTCCGACTCCTTCACCAGTTTTCTTATACAAAGCCCATCTCTTCAATGTTAAAATGTATTTGATTATCTGTCACAGCCCAGGTTTTTTTTTTTTTTTTCGAATGCGCAAATTGGTCCATGCACATGGCTGAGTGTCAGGACAGTGCTCCAGGGCTGCAGAGTTACTCTGTTGGTTACACACAGCTTCAGTGCAACAAATAAACAAACTAGAGCGATTCCAGCTACGGTAACGTGAAACAGTTAATCATTAAACAATTCTAGATACTCTGTGATGTATTTTTTTTTTTTAAATCTGTGATCTTGCTTCTGTGCATTTTCATTAATAAGTGCACTGTGAAATTAGAGCCTTATTGAGCAGCACATGCAATTTTGAATACTGTTTCAATTCTGGATAATGTGTTGTTTTTTCTGAATATTTTGATAAAGTGCATTGCCTTTTACGTTTGACATAATTCTGTGCATGGGTAACATTTTGATTTAATTGGGTCGTAATGTGGAATTTTACATGCTGCTACAAATTAATACGTTCCAGATTTAAAAGTATGTACTGAACAGTCTATGTGTCTGCAGTTGTCTCTTTTAGTAAATGATACTTTCAGAATCATATCGTTCAGAATTAAAATATGTCTGTTGAAAATATAGTACTGTAACCAACTACAGTATATCTAAATGGAAGCCTATTTATTTTGAAACACAATCCTTTCAGCAATGTATTTGACAGTGTATCTTTTTTGTGTTTCCTGAAAAACAGACAAGGGTTGGAACGGGCCAAATATATATATATATATATATATATATATATATATATATATATATATATATATATATATATATATATATATATATTACATTGTATGAATAACACAAGTCTTTTAATATTGGAATTCTTGCATTTGTAAGAGGCATCAAAGCTGAAGTCCTTGAAATATATTGGCAATCCTTTTTTCCCTTTTGTTTTAATTTATTACAGATATTTATAAACAATGAATGGCATGACTCCAGCTGTGGCAGGAAAATCCCTGTCTACAACCCTGCAACAGGAGAAATGATCTGTGAGGTGGAAGAAGGAGATGAAGTAAGTTCCTTTCACCTTAGTCAAATTTGCAGTTTTACTCTAAAAATCATTCCCTTTAAAATAAAATTCTATTTGCACTGGAGATAGATCAAACTTTAACAAATTACCTTGGATAAAGAAGGAAAGTACAGTTTATATTTTGACATCTTTATTTAACTTCCATGTTAAATGCTGGCCCCACCAATGTAGTAAAGTTGAATGGTCACATTGTCAATATTTCTTTTAATGGAATTAGGAAGGCTGTTCAGTGCCAGATATTTAGATTCTTCAAAGAAAGCGCAGAGAAAAATGTTAATAACTCAATATGTGAATGCACAAGAACAAACCGTCTTCCCAGTGCCCATGATAACTGTGAGGTAGGATGCAAATGACCCCGAAAACCGTCCTGGGTTTCAATCTGCCAGTCACCTCAATGCCAATGTTCTGAGCAACTGCACACCTGCAATGCACAGGCTTTAGACATTGCACCTAGCTTGAAACCCCTTAACTGCTTGAGTGTTTTTTTCTTACAATGGCACATTATATCCAAGCTCACATCATGGTAAATCTTTAAAACAAACAAAAAAAAAGTCAGAATAAATTCTGCTCTTAACATCTTTGAAGGCCTGGTCACACAAGCGATTTTTGTTGACGGCAACACGAGGGAGACTTGTGTTGCTTTGTGGGACCACGCTGGTCGGCATTCTGCTGACAACCTGGCAACAACGCGCTGCTCAGTTTGGACACTGTTCTATTTTGCTGGCGTTACGATGGCAACAAACTCAATACTAGCCAAAAATTGTATTCAGAATACAGTGTTAGTAACTCAATCACAGTACACTGAATATGAAAGCGTGATTTGATGTAATGTGTATGCTATTTGAAATGATCTGCAGTTGCGCTCCCAGAGCACCTTTGAAATGAGACATCTGTCTTGTGGTTAATCCTGGAAAGTAAAACAATTAAATAAATACTCGTACATCATAAACTCAACGCAACAAATATTGTAGCCAATTCTTGTGTCCCCCTATGTTTATATAATACATCCATATTTAATTCTTGTACATATTGCTTATTGCTTATTTTATATTCCTTATAAAGCTTTCCTTTACCTCAGATTTGTTTAGAATTGTTTAGAATTCAACATACTTAAAGGTCTGTTATGCAGGTGTTCATTCCTGTATGTCAACTACCCATGACATTAATGACCAATCCCACTTTATTCAGGTTGCTCTAGTTACAGTGTTCCATAAACACATTTGTAATACTTATGCTATCTGAAACCCACAGAGTATTCCTTTCAAAAGCTTCAGTCTGCTCATAATATCATACATATGTTGCCTGATATTTCAGTAATGTACAAGTACACATGTACTCTCCCTCCAGTCTTTTTTAAATAGAGTAATAAGATTCATATTTAGGTTACTGGCATACTGTTGATGTTTTTGTTTCACAGGCTTTATTTTCACTTTGTCTCAGGTGTTCTATTGCTACTGCAATACAGCATAATTTAGATTGAATACACAGCCTACTTTAGTATCTTTAATTAAGCAATAACACCTGCAGAAGAGAGTTTTACCGTCTGGTAAGGCCCTCCTTGTGCCATTAAATGTCCTAGCTGAAGGCTTTATCGAGCACTTAACAGCACAAAGCAATCTTTACCAGACTGTTAAGCACTGTTATGGCTGTGTTAATAAAAATTACATTTAAAGCTGTTCTGTTTTTTGTTTTTTTTCATGATTTTATGCACCACTAGTTTTTGTTGCGTTTTATTCCATGAGTAATGCGTTTTGCTCACAATTCTATGTGTGGTCTGGTAGCCTTCATGCTTCAGTATCCCAGTAGAAATAGTACATTTTGAGGCCTTTACAATATTAAAATTGAGTTCCGCTGTATGTTCTCTGTATGTTTTTCTAAATGTGTTAATCTCTGCGTCGTGTGTTGTCTGTAAAGTAATTTAGTCTAAATAGACTAAATAATAATGTGACCCCACTTCTCCACTGAATACTAGACACCCCACGGTACCAAAGGAGAGATATGGGACCTGGGTTCTTTTGGCATTTAATATTATATATTAAAGAAAGTGGTGTTTAAGGACTGTATGCAATTGCAATGGAATGTATAGTGACTCCAGTCATCATAACACTATAATAGGTGCGAATGCTGACTAAATAAAAAAAAATGTGAATCTCTGAGTACAGTGAAATAGCTCACTAGGAATTATATATGTTAAGGGTGAAACCCGGTGGACTGGCGAGTCTAGTTTTGCCCGGGCCAATCTAGTTTCGCCAAGGGCTTCTGGGCAGATCCTGAAGTTACCACTTTTTTTCGGCAATCGTCCGCGTCTAATCAGGCGAATCTAGATTGGCCCAGAACTTGAAAAAGATGACTGGGCGAAACCCATTTTTTCAACAGTTTTCACTGAATTTCGGGACTAGCCCAGGCGAGTCTAGTTTCGTCCAACACTTCAACATCGTCTAGTTTTGCATTTCTACACTCTCCCATGTCAGCTTCCAAGTGTGTGCCGGGTTACCTGCCTCGTCTCCACTTCTGAAAACAATGTAACGAGAGGGTGTGTGTAGGCTGATACCCTGGCTAACACGGCCCACCATCGCTACTGCATCGCTCTTATTGTCTCCAAGGGTGAGGGAAGGAAGGTGGCAGAGCAGCAGTCCCCCGCCTATGCTGCTTCACTTTGGTTTCCCACCGGCTGTGCATTGTCTGGTTCTGACGCTACTGGGCGGCGGTGGCGGCATTGTGCAGTTCCCAGGGCTTCCTCAGTTCCAGCAGCGTCTTGCAGGTTTAATCTACCTGACAGCAGCAGTGTCCGCGTCTCCATTGCTGTCCTTCTCTTCTCTGGCCACGTGGACTTTGGGGTCCAGTCTCGCTCGCCCTCCTCAAGTGCGGCCTCGATCCTTTCGATGTGGGACAAAGCCTGCTCTAGGAAGGTTGGAGCGGCAAGCCTGAACCTTCTATCTCATGGTGACATTCATACAACAAAGGAAGGGTTCAACAATTTCAGGGTATATCAAGTAAATAATAAAGGCACTTACAATAATCAATACAAAATATATGCAGTTGTCCGTTTATGACTTTTCCTAAATACGTATATTAAATACCCTGGCGGCATCTGAAAGGCAGGATCACAAAAATAGTTATAGTTATAATCCCACCCTCCTAGAACCGCCAAAGCCATCATTTTGACTGCCTTTTACAATATAACCCACAATATTCTATTTTGTTTTTATATACAAGCTTGTTGTTATCTCTACTGGACCTGGCAGACATCAATTCCTTCTTTTTGTACAAGGAATGCACCAGGGAAAATATCAGTAGGAGAGATTTCATCTTGAAGCTTGCCACAGCACTTCGACAGAAACATTTCTATCAGAAAACTGCAACCGAGCAGGCTGCAGCAGCTCAACCTGGATTCTATGCTGCACCGAGTGACACACCCGCAAGAGAAAACATATGTTACTTTTGTTTTAAATTAAAAACGACTTTCGTTTTTACACTTTTGTATGTACGTATACCTGTTTACACCTGTTTACACACCAGTTTCTTTTGAAATGTTTACTTTATTATAGTTGTTCATGTTTTGAAGTAGTGCTTTATATGTGGCAAGTTAGAAAATAAACCCTTTTATGTTTAATTGTTCATTTAAATAGGGCGTTTCGGCTGTGCAGATGTTTGATATGATGTGCTTGAATAAAACTTTTGAGTTGTATCCCATAGTTTGTCTTTCATATCCCATAGTTTGATCTGTGCTGACTGCTTGGCAATGCATGGTTCTACAGAAAGAGGGCAGCAATCAGCCTGTCAGTCATGGATGGCTGTGGGACGAGGGTGTGTGGTCTCTTCCTCTCTCTGAATGGTTGGGAGGCTGGCCTTGGGGGATTGCTGGGCCTATAAAATAACGCTCTGTTGTTCCCTCCGGCTCCTATAGGACAATAAACGAGCGAGCAGAAGCTCTATTGCCGGACCGAGAACGGCCGGAGAACGAAAACAAAATAAAATAAAATAAAATAAATATAGGGGTTGCGGAGAAACCGTGGGCAGGCCCAAAAGTATAGACCGTAGTCTGTGTGAACGGTGGAGTGTAGGACGGAGACCTGGACCGTGCGGGTAGCGACGGTCGGGGAAACGCTGCAGAGTGCAGCACCTTTATTTTGTAGCTTTGTTAGTAGTGTTTTGTTTTCCCTTTTTCTTTGTGCCTTTTGTTTTCATTATTATTATTGAGCACTTGTATGTGCACTGGACTGTATACCAGTATTGGTAACCCTGCGGACCTGATTACTGTTGGCAGTATTCAGGCCACGGACAACAGCGCCCTCTGCGGGTAAAAGGAAATCAGTGTGCCTGAGCGGCGTTACAAATAAAGTTTTGTCTCCTGTGTGTCAGTGAATTGCCCACCACCCTTCCACAATGTTGTTAAAATATAACCGTCTTAATGACTGCCGGTGGCGGTTTTAGGTATGAGTATAACCGGGCGGTTCTAGTGTTAGCGATAACTTTCCGGTCCTTTATTAGAGATTAGAGACCTCGTATAGACCAATCAGGTTAAAGGAAATCTCTGCTCCAATATTAGGTAACAATTGAAGCACTCTAATCTGCGATGAGTAATGAGTTTTAGACTGTATATTGTGAACCAAAGAACAATTGCATGCTTACTGTACTTCAGTAAAAATGTATACTTTTCAAAACTGTTTGTTTACAATGTGTTTTTTGGCATTTTGTATAGGAAATGATTTCAAGTAAATATGAGTAAATACAGCAGAAAAA
>CM060247.1:70988263-71009478 GCA_030684275.1 Acipenser oxyrinchus oxyrinchus | reverse complement strand
ACTGCAACCGAGCAGGCTGCAGCAGCTCAACCTGGATTCTATGCTGCACCGAGTGACACACCATAAGAGAAAACATATGTTACTTTTGTTTTAAATTAAAACGACTTTCGTTTTACACTTTTGTATGTACGTATACCTGTTTACACCTGTTTACACACCAGTTTCTTTTGAAATGTTTACTTTATTATAGTTGTTCATGTTTTGAAGTAGTGCTTTATATGTGGCAAGTTAGAAAATAAACCCTTTTATGTTTAATTGTTCATTTAAATAGGGCGTTTCGGCTGTGCAGATGTTTGATATGATGTGCTTGAATAAAACTTTTGAGTTGTATCCCATAGTTTGTCTTTCATATCCCATAGTTTGATCTGTGCTGACTGCTTGGCAATGCATGGTTCTACAGAAAGAGGGCAGCAATCAGCCTGTCAGTCATGGATGGCTGTGGGACGAGGGTGTGTGGTCTCTTCCTCTCTCTGAATGGTTGGGAGGCTGGCCTTGGGGGATTGCTGGGCCTATAAAATAACGCTCTGTTGTTCCCTCCGGCTCCTATAGGACAATAAACGAGCGAGCGGAAGCTCTATTGCCGGACCGAGAACGGCCGGAGAACGAAAACAAAATAAAATAAAATAAAATAAATATAGGGGTTGCGGAGAAACCGTGGGCAGGCCCAAAAGTATAGACCGTAGTCTGTGTGAACGGTGGAGTGTAGGACGGAGACCTGGACCGTCTTGGGTAGCGACGGTCGGGGAAACGCTGCAGAGTGCAGCACCTTTATTTTGTAGCTTTGTTAGTAGTGTTTTGTTTTCCCTTTTTCTTTGTGCCTTTTGTTTTCATTATTATTATTGAGCACTTGTATGTGCACTGGACTGTATACCAGTATTGGTAACCCTGCGGACCTGATTACTGTTGGCAGTATTCAGGCCACGGACAACAGCGCCCTCTGCGGGTAAAAGGAAATCAGTGTGCCTGAGCGGCGTTACAAATAAAGTTTTGTCTCCTGTGTGTCAGTGAATTGCCCACCACCCTTCCACAATGTTGTTAAAATATAACCGTCTTAATGACTGCCGGTGGCGGTTTTAGGTATGAGTATAACCGGGGCGGTTCTAGTGTTAAGCGATAACTTTCCGGGTCCTTTATTAGAGATTAGAGACCTCGTATAGACCAATCAGGTTAAAGGAAATCTCTGCTCCAATATTAGGTAACAATTGAAGCACTCTAATCTGCGATGAGTAATGAGTTTTAGACTGTATATTGTGAACCAAAGAACAATTGCATGCTTACTGTACTTCAGTAAAAAAATGTATACTTTTCAAAACTGTTTGTTTACAATGTGTTTTTTTTGGCATTTTGTATAGGAAATGATTTCAAGTAAATATGAGTAAATACAGCAGAAAAAAACTTGTAAATACTATTTTTTTTCTATTCTAGGAAGATGTTGACAAGGCCGTCAAAGCTGCTAAAGAGGCATTTCAGCTAGGGTCAGTTTGGCGCAGAATGGATGCTTCAGACAGAGGAAGGCTCTTGAACAAGCTGGCTGACTTGGTTGAAAGGGATCAACTGATTCTAGCTGTAAGCAAAGAGTATTTTTTAAGGAAAATACTATTCCAAAATAATCTACACTTAACTAGAAAATTTGAGAATGACTGTGTAACAGGGGAGATCTGTGCTGACTGTCTGACGTGCTGCAGGAAGAGGGCAGCAGCCTCGTAAGATCTGCCTGTCAGTCATAGCAGTGTGTTGGCTTTCCCTCTCTCTGAGTGGCTGAGAGGCGGGACTTGGAGGA
This sequence comes from Acipenser oxyrinchus oxyrinchus, assembly GCA_030684275.1. Classification (NCBI taxonomy): domain Eukaryota; kingdom Metazoa; phylum Chordata; class Actinopteri; order Acipenseriformes; family Acipenseridae; genus Acipenser; species Acipenser oxyrinchus. The sequence continues at coordinate 71,007,698 of CM060247.1, read as the reverse complement.
TTGCTGGGCCTATAAAATAATGCTCTGTTATTCCCTCAGCCCTGCCCCTTTAAGACGAAAAACGAGCCAGCGGAGCGCCTGGCCGGACAAAGCACAGCCGGAGAGGAACGAGAACAAAACAAAATAAAAAGAAAGAAAAGGGATTTTTTTTTTATTAGCGGGGCAAAACTTGGGCAGACCCCCGGAAAGTATAACAGGTTGAGGGAACGTGTGAGCATAGGATGGAGACCCGAGCCTAGTTTTGAGTACTAGTGTTTTATTTTCTCTTTTTCTTTGTACCTTCTGTTTTTGATTACTATTTTATGCACCTGCGTGTGCACTGAAGGTGATCTGTTAGTCGCTTATACCATTGCTGGTAACAACAGTGCAACAGTGCCACTTTGTGGCCGTAATAAATCGTGCAGCCGAGTGGTGTTTAGAAACTCCAATTTTCTGTTTCCTGTGTCAGTGAATTCCTCACCCTTCCACAGGCTGGGATTTAAAGAGTAAGCAGTGGGGTCCTGAAAAACATCCCCATGTGTTGCTACAAGTGTTTAAATAATGTACCTGTCATTTTCTTTTCATTGTTAACATCCTGACCACTTTTTATAACTTTAAAGTCTGTTTCAAAGCCCTTTTCAAAATATCTGCTCTAGTGCACTGGTAGTGTAAGGATCATTGCCCACATTGTCAAACAGGTAACACAGCAATAATGTTCCATGATGTGGTACGGAACAGAAAAGCCAGAGCACTTGTTAATTTTTTTTAAAACAGCTCTTCCTGCAGTGATTTAGAGACAGAGGACAGATCTCAAACCCCAGTGCAGTAGCTGTGAAACAGAGTTTAAAGTTGTAAAGTTGTAGCAACACGGGGACGATAACGCTATATTTTTCGGAACCCCGCTACTTACTCTTTAAGCATGGCGACGCTAACATCACATTCTTAGTTTTAGAATTATGTTTAACTTGTCTCTTATAGTTACAACGCTATACTGGATTTAGGTTGTTCGTTGGAGAACATGTAATTGCAGAAGTGTAACGTACTACTTATTTCATCAGCACCTCTGGAAATTGTCAGATTGACTGGAGTAGGTGCAGAAACATATATGGTACCATAATGTTAATGTGCTGATGGTAATATTGAAACGGTATTTTTTTGTCCATAGACTATGGAAACTATTGACTCTGGGAAACTGTTCCTCATTGCGTACTTTGTCGATTTGATGGGTGCAATAAAAACCTTGCGATACTACGGTGGCTGGTCTGACAAAATCCAAGGCCGGACAATCCCTGTAGGTGAGTATTATTAATGCCTTTTGTTTTGTTTGTTAAGCGGCACAAATACATTTTTATATTAGCATTTTATAAGTAGCAAGCCCTTTGTTTAATCATGAAAATAATTAAACATATTTTTAGTTTTTGCTCTGGCATATGTTATTCAACTACAGTTTAAAGCACACTTTGATTTTTTTGTTTATAGATGGAGAGTATTTTACATTCACAAGACATGAACCAGTTGGTGTATGTGGACAAATCATACCAGTAAGTGTCAAGTTAATTGAGTTAAGATATTCTTCTATTCCTTGATGAGAAAGTAGGATCCATTGTTAATTATGGCCCCTTCCCTATCTTCAAAGCAGCATAAAAGGTATCAAATAGTAAAAGGAACTGTGACAAAAATAATTGATGCATTTGCCCCAAAAATCAAAGGGTCTACTCAATTGATCTAAATGATAGCAAATTACAACCATTGTTTAAAAGATTAAAATAAGGGAAATTATTTATTGTATATTCTACCATTAAAAGTAAAATGGTAGGTTTGGTCCAAATTTTATATTTAAATGTCAGCAGCAATTACAAATCAAGTCTTTTTGTTACTGTTTTTGGGCGGTATGTATAAAGGCCATTTGATCATGGGGTTTGGGGACGAAACCTCAATACTGTTATTTAGTTTTTAACTTGCCTGCGATGTATAAACCTGTCTTGTTTTGCTAGCGAACACCTTTATTAGCATATATTATGTGAGGTAAAATTGAGGTATTTGATCAACACATGACCATTTTCGTATTCAGGTACAAGCTTCTTGTATTATTGCTTCTTTATTTTTTAAGGGCCATATATTTCTAAATGTTTTTTAGTCTAAAACGTTTATATAATACAGTAATTATAATAAGTTGGTTGTCTCTCTGCCATTTTCATAAGTTGGAATGTCAGGGTGTAAGGGATTGGGTGCTACTTCATCAATAGGAGCTTGGAAGTCATCTTAAGCAATAGATGTAGTCCTCTGTTGAATTGCTTATTATGCAAAATGCAGCAAGCCTCAAATATTTTGCATGCATTTTCAGCTGAATATTGCAGTACACCTCCAGATCTGTCCAAACACCTGAAATGTATTTTTGGGGCAGCAGTGTGGAGTAGTGGTTAGGGCTCTGGATTCTTGACCGGAGGGTCGTGGGTTCAATCCCAGGTGGGGGGCACTGCTGCTGTACCCTTGAGCAAGCGCAGTTGTGCATGAGGAGAGCTCCTGCTCAAAGTTAATAAAACAGTGATTTACACTTTTTATTTTCAAAATCTTTTTACTTTGTTTTATTTCTAAAGTAGCAGTGCACCTTTTTGTTAATTAAACCTTTTATTTAGTGTTTTAAAACACTCTTTTTCTTTGTTTCTCCTACACTTGCATTGTTTGCAAGTGTAGGAGAACAGCTCATTACAGCTTGGTTTTTCCTTTGTTTGTTTTTCTTTTAATTTTTACTTCATTTAAACTAGTTTCATTTATTTGCTTTTTAATTTTTTATTAAAGAGCACTTTCTTTAGTTTATTTTAAAATTATTTAAAATCACTACACTGTTTTAGTTTTTGTTTTAAAAATCCTTTTGTTTTAAATCCCTGCTTCTGCCTTGTGCAGAGTGGGGAAGAGCGAGCAGGGAGCACAGGCCGTGTGCTCCTTTGTTTGCCCTTTGTTTTGATTTTTGATTTTCTTTTTAGTTTAAAACTATTTTTTAGTTTTAAACTTTGATTTATTTTGATTTTTCTTTTACCCCTGCACTATTGGAGTGCAGGGGTGTGTCAATTGTATTTGTTTATTTATTTAAAAATAAATAAATACGTTTGTTTGTATTAAAAAAAAAAAAACTTTTTCTGTTAGTTTGTTTTTATTTTGCCCCTGTGCTATTGGGGTGCGTGTGTGTGTGTTTATTTTGTTTTATTTCTTAATTTACAAATAAATAAATAATTTTTGTTTGGGAAAACAACCCTTTTTCTGTTAGTTTGGTTTTGTTTTATTTTTGCCCTGTGCTGTTGGAGTGCAGGGGTGTGTGTGTGTTTAATTTTATTTTCTTTATTTAAAAATAAATAAATAAATAAATAATTTTGTTTGTTCTTTTGTGTACCCCTGCACTGGTAACTGTTTGCAGTGCAGGGGTGTGTCTATCATTCTGTGTGTGTGTGTGGTTTTCTGTTTTGATTAAAATTTTAAAAAATAGACAAAACAAAAACTAAATAAAATAAAATAAAATAACAAATAAAATGGCGGGCAGACACCACAGCCCCCAAGCAATGGGCAAAGGCGACGCTGAGCAAAGCAGCCCCCATTCAAAAACATCACCAGGAGGCACGGGGTCAGGTGCCTCCTGCGAGACTCCCTCTCGATCGAGGGCTTCGTCAAGGCCATGGCGGCGGTGGGACCATCTACCATCGTGGCGGCCTCCAAAATGTGCGGAAAGCAGTGTTTTCCTGAAATCGGAGGCCGCCCATGAACACCTGATCGAGAGGGGTCTCAGCGTGGGGGATGTTCGTCCCCATTGAGCCACTCGCGGGGCTGGGCAGCAGGGTCATCCTGTCAAGCGTGCCACCTTTCATACAGGATGCCCTGCTAATGCCCCATCTGCAAGCCCTGGGGGAGATCAAAGCGGCCATTCACCCGATCCCCTGGGCTGCAAAGACCAGGCCCTCCGCCACATCCTGTCCTTCCGCCGCCAGGTGACCATCCACCTGGCGGGGGGAGGCGGTGGAGGGCAGCTTTGTGGTCCCCGCCGAGGGGACCAATTACGTCATTTTTTCTCCTCGGAGGAGGTGCGGTGCTTTCACTGCAAGGAGCTGGGGCACCAGAAAAGAGGTGCCCCAAGCTCCAGCAGGCGCAAAGCCACCAGCGCCAGCACCGCGCCCCTCGAGTCCACCTCGCCCGGGGCCCTCCAAGAGGCCCGCAGAGGGGGCAAGAAGGCACCCGCCCCCTCCCAGTAACATCCGGGGAAAGGGAGAAGGCCCCGTGGCGGCGGACCCTCAGCGCCTCCCAGCGCGCGGGGAGAAGGCCGCCCGAGTGGACCGTGGTCGCCCGCCCGGAAGAAAAGGCGGCCAGGTCCACGGGGCGGCCGAGCAGAGGCGGCGAAGCCCGTCGCCGCACCATCTGGCGGCGGGTCAGGGGAGGCCCTGAAAAGGGACTCCCTCGGCGGCACCCCAGCGAGGCAGGCGGCAAAGCCGCCCGTAAAACAAACACCTCATCCCCACAGAGGGTGAGGCGAGGCGCTGTCGGGCGAGCTCCCGTCGCTGTGACGGGGCAGGGGACCTCCTCCGGCAGCATCAGGGGAAGAGGAAGGCGCAGCGCGCCTTCCCGTGTGCGCAAGTGCACCGTCCCGGCCTCTTGGTGAGGGTCCCGAGGCGAAGAGGCCCCAAAACCAGCGACGCCTCGGCGTCCCCTCTACCGGCAGCGAGGGCTCCGGCCCTCGTAATGCCACAGAGGGGTGAAGGATCCATCCCGAGGCGGTCCGGGGCTCCGCAGAAGCGGAGCCCATGGAAGAGCCCCACCGAGGGGCAAATGGGGAGGAAGGAACCCGAGAGGGCAGAGGAGGAGCCCGCCGGGTAGATCCCCTCCCGTCACTAAAGAGACCTCGGAAGCCGGCCCGACTCTACCATCGAGGGGCGGCAGCAGGAGGTCGCCGAGGCGCAGGAGGGGCCCCGAAGAGCACCTGCCTCGGGCACCGCCTTCCTCCGACAGCGACACGGGTCCTGAAACCTGTGTTGCCGAGGAGAGGCGGCGGAACCAACTCCCGAGGCAGAAGCGGGCTCCGCGAATAAGCGGAGCCCATGCAGGCGACCCCGGTGAGGGGCGGAGGGAGGAAGAACAGCCCCTCCCAGAAAAGAGCTGCCTCTGGCTCCCGTCTCCGGGGAGGAGGCGGACTCGGCCCGAGGCTGGCGTGGGCTCCGCGGACAGCGGAGCCCATGCAGGCGACCCGGCCGAGGGCGGAGGGAGAAGAGCCCCCACCCAGAACAAGAACTGCCTCAGGCTTCCCTCTCTTGCGGCGGCGGGGTTCCGGCCCTCGTGCTGCAGCGGAGGGATGAGATAACACCCCTGAGGCAGGCGTGGGCTCTGCGGAGCCCAGCGCCTAGAATGGCCTCCGGGCGCAGAGGGAGGGAAGGACCAGAGAGGGCAGAAGGTGGTGCCCTCGAGGTGGATCCCCTCCCAAAGTGCAGCAGGGCCAAGACAGTCCCGACCCAGCGTCGAGGGCGGTTCCAGTCACCGAGGCGCGGGAGGAGCCCCGGAAGAACAACCGGTGACTGATGCGGAGGGAGGAAGGACCCGAAGGGTGTATCCCCTTTCTCTAGGGAGGAGGAAGGACCGAGAGGGTGGATCCCCTTCCTTCGAGGAAAGAAGGGCGGGCCTGAGACCGTGCCTCGGACCTCAAAGAGGGACCCAGGCGGGGACCAGACCATCTGGCTCGGCGGTGTGCGTCGGCGTCCGTCTGCACCCCAAAGTCCAGGGTGCAGGCGGTCCCCTCAGGGTCCCTCCGCCCGATCTCTCCCGCCCGCGTCCCTGGGGGCTGGGAGAAGTCGGTGAAAATAAAGATAAGGCATAGCAGCTCACCCACCAGCGTGAGTGCGTTGTGCTTCTCCACCGAGGCGGTGGAGAACGGAGGAGAGGAGGAGGACTCAGAGTCTGCTTGCAGCGTGGGCTCGGAGAGTCTGTCCGCCCCTTCTCCGGACATCCCTCTGGCGGAGCTCCTGGAGTTCTTGGAGGCCACCATCCACCGCAGGGACAAGGTCCAGCTGGCCCTGGACAAATGGAGGGATTTCAGAGGATCTTAAACTCTGTGAGATCCTTCCTCAGGGCCAGCCACGCCAGCAAGACTTGAGACGCGGCGTGCACATTCGTGCCCAGCTTCACGACCAGTTGGTGAACCGGGAGATCTCAGGATCTCCCGTGAGTGTCGCCAACTACACCTGACAGAGGATCATGTATCGCGCCGGGACCGTGAGCGTCAGCGGGTGTAAGGACCATTTCCGCGGGGCCCAGGTAATCTCCTTCCTGAAAAAGGGGGTTACTCTGTGTGCTTCCTGCAGGAAACCCACTCCACTCCGCAGGCGAGGCCAACTGGCTGCTGGAGTGGGGGAAGTGTCGTTCAGCCACCTCACCGAGTCATCTTGTGGGGTGGCGGCGGCTCTTCTCGGGTCGCCGTTCCCACGGTACTTCGATGTGGTAGGCGTCGTGCCGGGCCGTCTGTTACACCACGGATCGGGGCGGCGACAGTATCGTTCACCTGGTGAGCGTGTGCAGCGCCGTCCGCGGGTCGGCGAGGTCCAGTTTTCCGCCGGATGTCGGCCCACCTGAACACCGTCGGCGCCCGGCGAGCTCGTGGTCCTCGGGGGATTTCAACTGCACCCTCGAGGCCGCGGACGGGTGGGCGCGAGCCCTACCGCTCTCGTCGGCCGCCCTGAGAGAGCTGATCGCTCGGCTCTCTCTGGTCGACATCTGGCGGTGGCAACACCGGACGCCTCGGCCTTCACCTTCACCAGGGTGAGGGAGGCGGGTGTCTCAGTCCCGGATCGACAGGTTCTCGTGTCGCGGAACCACGCTCACTGCGTTCGCGCCTCCGACATCAGGCGGCGCCGTTCACGGACCACAACCTGGTGGCGTGGCGGTGACCGTGGTGCCAGCTAGGCACACCGCTGCCTACTGGCACTTCAACAACAACCTGTTGGAGGGCGGCGCTTTGGCGGTCTTTCGGGACTTCTGGGCGGTCTGGCACGGCGGCGATCTCGCTTCCCCACCTGGCGTCAGTGGTGGGGCGTGGGGAAAGCGCAGATCAAGATCCTCTGTCAGGAGTACACGAGGCGCGAGCAGGCGGAGGACTCGCGGATCGGCGGCTGGAAAGGAGCTGCTCGATCTGGAGAGCCGCCTGGCTCGCGAGGACCAACTTCGAGCAGAAGCGTGCGAGGAGAAGAAGTGCACCCTGCGGGACCTGCAGCTCCAGCGGTCCGGGGGCCTACGTCTTCAGCGGGTCCAGTTCGCCGGGAGATGGACGCGGCACACACTTCTTCTGGCGTTGGAGAAAAGAAGGGGACCGTAAAAACATCACCTGCCTCCTGGCGGACGGCGGCTCCCTTCTGGCGGATCCGAGGCGTGAGCGAGAGGGCCAGGGCCTTCTACTCTGCCCTCTTCTCTCCGGATCCCGTCGACTCCGGCAGCGTGCAGGGTTCTGTGGGGCGGGCTTCCCACGGTCGGCGAGGCGTCGGGGCGAGTTCGAGGCCAGCTGACCCTGGCGAGCTCTCCGGCGCCCTCAGTCAGATGCCTTATAACAAATCGCCGGGCATCGGCGGGCTGACCGTGGAGTTCTTCAAAAGTTTTGGGACTTGCTGGGGCCCGCCTGCGCGGGTCCTGGCGGAAGCCTCTGAGACGGGGAGATGCCCCTTTCGATGAGGCGGGCGATTATCACGCTCCTGCCCAGAAAGGGGATCTCCGCTGCCCTAAGAACTGGCGCCCGGTCTCGCTGCTGTGCACGGACTATAAAATCGTGGCCAAGGCCGCCTCCCTGAGCTCAAGTCCGTGCTGGCAGGCGTGATCCACCCGACCAGTCCTACGGTCCCGAACGGACGATTTTTGACAACATCGCCCTGGTTGGGACCTCCTACTACTGCAGGAGGACCGGTCGGTCGGTCGCCTTCCTCTCCCTGGATCAGGAGAAGGCGTTCGACCGGGTGGATCACAGTATCTCTTCGGAACCCTGCGGCGTTCGGATTCGGGCGCGCCGTCGGCCTGTTCGGACGCTATGCGCCTCTGCCGAGTGCCTTGTGAAGGTTAATTGGTCCCTGACCGCGCCCCTCGCGTTCAGGAGAGAATGCGTCAGGGCTGCCCTCTGTCCGGACAACTGTGCGCGCTGTGCATCGAGCCCTTCCTCTGCCTCCTTGGCGGGAGGCTCACGGGGTTGGCGCTCGGCGCCCGGACACGAGGTGGTCCTGTCGGCCTACGCCCGACGGCGTGCTCCTGGTGGCCTCCGACCCGGTTGACCTGGAGAGGATGCGGAGCTGCCAGGCGTCTACTCTGCCGCTTCCTCTGCCAGGATCAACTGGGACAAATGCTCCGGGTTACTGGTGGGTCCCTGGCGGGTGGACTCCCTCCCTGTCGCGCTCCAGCAGTTCCAGTGGGCGCGGACAGTTTTAAATATCTGGGAGTCCACCTGAGCCCGCGGAGACCTCGGTCGCAGCCAACTGGAGTGAGTTGGAGGACAAAGTGGCTGCTAGGCTGAGGTCGTGGTCGGGTCTGCTGAAACTGCTTTCCTTCAGGGGCGGGCTTTAGTGATTAACCAACTGGTGGCGTCGATGCTTTGGCATCGACTCACCGTCTGAGCCCGCCCCTGAGTTTGTGGCCAGGGTCAGAGGAAGCTGGCGGACTTCTTCTGGGCGGAAAGCACTGGGTCTCTGCGGCGGTTCTGAGCCTCCCTCTGGCCGAGGGAGGGCAAGGGTTGGTGTGCATCAGGAGCCAGGTGCACACCTTCCGCCTCCAGACCCTGCAGAGATTCCTGTCGCAGACCCGGCCCGCAGTGGTGCAGCTGGCGTCCCTCCTTTGCGCCAGCTGCACGACCTGGGCTACGACCGGCAGCTCTTCTGGATCGACCTCCGGGGAATCCGTCTCCCGAGCTGCGGTCTTCTACCAGGACCTGCTCAGGACCCGGAGCATGTTTTCTGTCGGCGAGGCGCCGTTCCGACCGAGGCGAAGGACTCCTGCTGGAGCCCCTGCTGCACAACCCCCACCTGGAGTGCGCAGGCGTTGGAGTCCCCTCGGTGCGGGCGCTGATCTCGGCCAAGGTGACCAGAGTCTGGGATCTCCTGGATCGCGGCGGTCGGAGTGGCTGGCGCCGAGTGGCTCGTCGCCAGAGGCGGCTCGGGGACCGTCAGGGCGGCCGGCCGAGTGATCGGGAGTGCAAAGCAGCGTTGCACCCAGACTCTGTCAGGTATCTCGAGGAGTTCTCAGGACGGGGAGCCATCTACCCCCTACCCCAGCTCTCGGTCCTGCTGATAGAACCCAAGGCCCGAGCCCCCTCGGCCTCCCTCGAGAACAACCTGAGCAGGATCTCGCAGTTCTCCTCGACCCCCCTCCGATCCGCGTCGAGGAGGACCCTGTCTGTGATGGCGCTCCACACCCTCCACTTCCCGCCCTCGTCTCCCGCCCGAGACACCGCTTGGCGGGAGACCCTCCGACCACCGGGGCGAGAGTCCCCAGTGGGAGGCCCTGTACTCCCGCTGGTCTCCAGGGGCGGGGACTTGGGGTGGAGGGTCCTGCAGGCGCTTCGCGTCAGGAGAGATCCTGCGTCACTTTACCGACTTCGGGCGCCGCATGCCCTTTCTGCGGTCAGTCGAGTCGGTAAATCCATTATTTTCTTTGCGCCAGGCTGCAGCCGTTTTTCTTTATTGAAGAACCTCCTGCTGCAGTTCTGGCTGCATTTTCACCCACCCTCCTCATTTTCGGGCACCCTGTTCGTGGCTCCACCAGGAAGAGGGACCTCCTCGTGAATCTGCTCCTGGCTCTTGCTAAACTCGCCATCTACAAGACCAGGAAGCGTAAGATGATCGGGGAGGGTCTCTTTGACTGTGGGGCCATGTTCAGGAGCCCTTGTCCGATCAGGGTTAAGTTAGAGCACGCCCGCGGAGTCCGCTGGCGACATGGCCATCGTTTGTCGACCAGTGGGCTCTGGGGGCGTGCTCTCTACCTCCCCTTTCGTTTTGTTAATTTAATTTACAGTCCTTTTTGAACCGGGTTTTGTTTAATTAATTAAGGCCTAGTCCTTGTTGGCACCCCTATTTTAGGGGTGCTGAAATGAATTTTTCTCCGGCCGCCTTTGGGCGACGGTGCACCGGCTGCCACTGGGCAGTCGGTGTAGTCCAACCACTAGGCTTTTAAATAGGCTGCACCCTTGAGCAAGAGCAGTTGTGTGTGAGGAGAGCTCCTGCTCAGAGTTAAAAAACAGTGCTTTAAACTTTTTATTTTCAAATCTTTTTACTTTATTTTATTTCTAAAGCAGCAGGGCACCTTTTTGTTAATTAAACCTTTTATTTAGTGTTTTAAAACACTCTTTTTCTTTGTTTCTCCTACACTTGCATTGTTTGCAAGTGTAGGAGGCAGCTCATTACAGCTTGTTTTTCCTTTGTTTGTTTTTCTTTTAATTTTTACTTCATTTAAACTAGTTTCATTTATTTGCTTTTTAATTTTTTATTAAAGAGCACTTTCTTTAGTTTATTTTAAAATTATTTTAAATCACTACACTGTTTTAGTTTTTGTTTTAAAAATCCTTTTGTTTTAAATCCCCTGCTTCTGCCTTGTGCAGAGTGGGGAAGAGCGAGCAGGGAGCACAGGCCGTGTGCTCCTTTGTTTGCCCTTTGTTTGATTTTTGATTTTCTTTTTAGTTTAAAACTATTTTTTAGTTTTAAACTTTGATTTATTTTGAATTTTCTTTTACCCCTGCACTATTGGAGTGCAGGGGTGTGTCAATTGTATTTGTTTATTTATTTAAAAATAAATAAATACGTTTGTTTGTATTAAAAAAAAAAAAAACTTTTTCTGTTAGTTTGTTTTTATTTTGCCCCTGTGCTATTGGGGTGCGTGTGTGTGTGTTTATTTTGTTTTATTTCTTAATTTACAAATAAATAAATAATTTTTGTTTGGGAAAACAACCCCTTTTTCTGTTAGTTTGGTTTTTGTTTTTATTTTTGCCCCTGTGCTGTTGGAGTGCAGGGGTGTGTGTGTGTTTAATTTTATTTTCTTTATTTAAAAATAAATAAATAAATAAATAATTTTGTTTGTTCTTTTGTGTACCCCTGCACTGGTAACTGTTTGCAGTGCAGGGGTGTGTCTGTCATTCTGTGTGTGTGGGGGTTTTTGTCTATTAATTTAAAAAAAGACAAAACAAAAACTAAATAAAATAAAATAAAAAACAAATAAAATGAGCGGGCAGACACCACAGCCCCCAAGCAATGGGCAAAGGCGGCATGAGCAAAGCAGCCCCCATTCAAAAACATCACCAGGAGGCACGGGGTCAGGTGCCTCCTGCGAGACTCCCTCTCGATCGAGGGCTTCGTCAAGGCCATGGCGGCGGTGGGACCATCTACCATCGTGGCGGCCTCCAAAATGTGCGGAAAGCAGTGTTTTCCTGAAATCGGAGGCCGCCCATGAACACGCGATCGAGAGGGGTCTCAGCGTGGGGGATGTTCGTCCCCATTGAGCCACTCGCGGGGCTGGGCAGCAGGGTCATCCTGTCAAGCGTGCCACCTTTCATACAGGATGCCCTGCTAATGCCCCATCTGCAAGCCCTGGGGGAGATCAAAGCGGCCATCCACCCGATCCCCTGGGCTGCAAAGACCAGGCCCTCCGCCACATCCTGTCCTTCCGCCGCCAGGTGACCATCCACCTGGCGGGGGGAGGCGGTGGAGGGCAGCTTTGTGGTCCCCTTCGAGGGGACCAATTACGTCATTTTTTCTCCTCGGAGGAGGTGCGGTGCTTTCACTGCAAGGAGCTGGGGCACCAGAAAAGAGGTGCCCCAAGCTCCAGCAGGCGCAAAGCCACCAGCGCCAGCACCGCGCCCCTCGAGTCCACCTCGCCCGGGGCCCTCCAAGAGGCCCGCAGAGGGGCAAGAAGGCACCGCCCCCTCCCAGTAACATCCGGGGAAAGGGAGAAGGCCCCGTGGCGGCGGACCCTCAGCGCCTCCCAGCGCGCGGGGAGAAGGCCGCCCGAGTGGACCGTGGTCGCCCGCCCGGAAGAAAAGGCGGCCAGGTCCACGGGGCGGCCGAGCAGAGGCGGCGAAGCCCGCCGCCGCACCATCTGGCGGCGGGTCAGGGGAGGCCCTGAAAGGGACTCCCTCGGCGGCACCCCAGCGAGGCAGGCGGCAAAGCCGCCCGTAAAACAAACACCTCATCCCCACAGAGGGTGAGGAGAGGCGCTGTCGGGCGAGCTCCCGTCGCTGTGACGGGGCAGGGGACCTCCTCCGGCAGCATCAGGGGAAGAGGAAGGCGCAGCGCGCCTTCCCGTGTGCGCAAGTGCACCGTCCCGGCCTCTTGGTGAGGGTCCCGAGGCGAAGAGGCCCCAAAACCAGCGACGCCTCGGCGTCCCCTCTACCGGCAGCGAGGGCTCCGGCCCTCGTAATGCCACAGAGGGTGAAGGATCCATCCCGAGGCGGTCCGGGGCTCCGCAGAAGCGGAGCCCATGGAAGAGCCCCACCGAGGGGCAAATGGGGAGGAAGGAACCCGAGAGGGCAGAGGAGGAGCCCTTCGGGTAGATCCCCTCCCGTCAATAAAGAGACCTCGGAAGCCGGCCCGACTCTACCATCGAGGGGCGGCAGCAGGAGGTCGCCGAGGCGCAGGAGGGGCCCCGAAGAGCACCTGCCTCGGGCACCGCCTTCCTCCGACAGCGACACGGGTCCTGAAACCTGTGTTGCCGAGGAGAGCGGCGGAACCAACTCCCGAGGCAGAAGCGGGCTCCGCGAATAAGCGGAGCCCATGCAGGCGACCCCGGTGAGGGGCGGAGGGGGAAGAACAGCCCCTCCCAGAAAAGAGCTGCCTCTGGCTCCCGTCTCCGGGGAGGAGGCGGACTCGGCCCCGAGGCTGGCGTGGGCTCCGCGGACAGCGGAGCCCATGCAGGCGACCCGGCCGAGGGCGGAGGGAGAAGAGCCCCCACCCAGAACAAGAACTGCCTCAGGCTTCCCTCTCTTGCGGCGGCGGGGTTCCGGCCCTCGTGCTGCAGCGGAGGGATGAGATAACACCCCTGAGGCAGGCGTGGGCTCTGCGGAGCCCAGCGCCTAGAATGGCCTCCGGGCGCAGAGGGAGGGAAGGACCAGAGAGGGCAGAAGGTGGTGCCCTCGAGGTGGATCCCCTCCCAAAGTGCAGAGGGCCAAAAGCAGTCCCGACCTGGCGTCGAGGGCGGTTCCAGTCACCGAGGCGGGAGGAGCCCCGGAAGAACAACCGGTGACTGATGCGGAGGGAGGAAGGACCCGAAGGGTGTATCCCCTTTCTCTAGGGAGGAGGAAGGACCGAGAGGGTGGATCCCCTTCCTTCGAGGAAAGAAGGGCGGGCCTGAGACCGTGCCTCGGACCTCAAAGAGGGACCCAGGCGGGGACCAGACCATCTGGCTCGGCGGTGTGCGTCGGCGTCCGTCTGCACCCCAAAGTCCAGGGTGCAGGCGGTCCCCTCAGGGTCCCTCCGCCCGATCTCTCCCGCCCGCGTCCCTGGGGGCTGGGAGAAGTCGGTGAAAATAAAGATAAGGCATAGCAGCTCACCCACCAGCGTGAGTGCGTTGTGCTTCTCCACCGAGGCGGTGGAGAACGGAGGAGAGGAGGAGGACTCAGAGTCTGCTTGCAGCGTGGGCTCGGAGAGTCTGTCCGCCCCTTCTCCGGACATCCCTCTGGCGGAGCTCCTGGAGTTCTTGGAGGCCACCATCCACCGCAGGGACAAGGTCCAGCTGGCCCTGGACAAATGGAGGGATTTCAGAGGATCTTAAACTCTGTGAGATCCTTCCTCAGGGCCAGCCACGCCAGCAAGACTTGAGACGCGGCGTGCACATTCGTGCCCAGCTTCACGACCAGTTGGTGAACCGGGAGATCTCAGGATCTCCCGTGAGTGTCGCCAACTACACCTGACAGAGGATCATGTATCGCGCCGGGACCGTGAGCGTCAGCGGGTGTAAGGACCATTTCCGCGGGGCCCAGGTAATCTCCTTCCTGAAAAAGGGGTTACTCTGTGTGCTTCCTGCAGGAAACCCACTCCACTCCGCAGGCGAGGCCAACTGGCTGCTGGAGTGGGGGAAGTGTCGTTCAGCCACCTCACCGAGTCATCTTGTGGGGTGGCGGCGGCTCTTCTCGGGTCGCCGTTCCCACGGTACTCGATGTGGTAGGCGTCGTGCCGGGCCGTCTGTTACACCACGGATCGGGGCGGCGACAGTATCGTTCACCTGGTGAGCGTGTGCAGCGCCGTCCGCGGGTCGGCGAGGTCCAGTTTTCCGCCGGATGTCGGCCCACCTGAACACCGTCGGCGCCCGGCGAGCTCGTGGTCCTCGGGGGATTTCAACTGCACCCTCGAGGCCGCGGACGGGTGGGCGCGAGCCCTACCGCTCTCGTCGGCCGCCCTGAGAGAGCTGATCGCTCGGCTCTCTCTGGTCGACATCTGGCGGTGGCAACACCGGACGCCTCGGCCTTCACCTTCACCAGGGTGAGGGAGGCGGGTGTCTCAGTCCCGGATCGACAGGTTCTCGTGTCGCGGAACCACGCTCACTGCGTTCGCGCCTCCGACATCAGGCGGCGCCGTTCACGGACCACAACCTGGTGGCGTGGCGGTGACCGTGGTGCCAGCTAGGCACACCGCTGCCTACTGGCACTTCAACAACAACCTGTTGGAGGGCGGCGCTTTGGCGGTCTTTCGGGACTTCTGGGCGGTCTGGCACGGCGGCGATCTCGCTTCCCCACCTGGCGTCAGTGGTGGGGCGTGGGGAAAGCGCAGATCAAGATCCTCTGTCAGGAGTACACGAGGCGCGAGCAGGCGGAGGACTCGCGGATCGGCGGCTGGAAAGGAGCTGCTCGATCTGGAGAGCCGCCTGGCTCGCGAGGACCAACTTCGAGCAGAAGCGTGCGAGGAGAAGAAGTGCACCCTGCGGGACCTGCAGCTCCAGCGGTCCGGGGGCCTACGTCTTCAGCGGGTCCAGTTCGCCGGAGATGGACGCGGCACACACTTCTTCTGGCGTTGGAGAAAAAGAAGGGGACCGTAAAAACATCACCTGCCTCCTGGCGGACGGCGGCTCCCTTCTGGCGGATCCGAGGCGTGAGCGAGAGGGCCAGGGCCTTCTACTCTGCCCTCTTCTCTCCGGATCCCGTCGACTCCGGCAGCGTGCAGGGTTCTGTGGGGCGGGCTTCCCACGGTCGGCGAGGCGTCGGGGCGAGTTCGAGGCCAGCTGACCCTGGCGAGCTCTCCGGCGCCCTCAGTCAGATGCCTTATAACAAATCGCCGGGCATCGGCGGGCTGACCGTGGAGTTCTTCAAAAGTTTTGGGACTTGCTGGGGCCCGCCTTGCGCGGGTCCTGGCGGAAGCCTCTGAGACGGGGAGATGCCCCTTTCGATGAGGCGGGCGATTATCACGCTCCTGCCCAGAAAGGGGATCTCCGCTGCCCTAAGAACTGGCGCCCGGTCTCGCTGCTGTGCACGGACTATAAAATCGTGGCCAAGGCCGCCTCCCTGAGCTCAAGTCCGTGCTGGCAGGCGTGATCCACCCGACCAGTCCTACGGTCCCGAACGGACGATTTTTGACAACATCGCCCTGGTTGGGACCTCCTACTACTGCAGGAGGACCGGTCGGTCGGTCGCCTTCCTCTCCCTGGATCAGGAGAAGGCGTTCGACCGGGTGGATCACAGTATCTCTTCGGAACCCTGCGGCGTTCGGATTCGGGCGCGCCGTCGGCCTGTTCGGGCGCTATGCGCCTCTGCCGAGTGCCTTGTGAAGGTTAATTGGTCCCTGACCGCGCCCCTCGCGTTCAGGAGAGAATGCGTCAGGGCTGCCCTCTGTCCGGACAACTGTGCGCGCTGTGCATCGAGCCCTTCCTCTGCCTCCTTGGCGGGAGGCTCACGGGGTTGGCGCTCGGCGCCCGGACCGAGGTGGTCCTGTCGGCCTACGCCCGACGGCGTGCTCCTGGTGGCCTCCGACCCGGTTGACCTGGAGAGGATGCGGAGCTGCCAGGCGTCTACTCTGCCGCTTCCTCTGCCAGGATCAACTGGGACAAATGCTCCGGGTTACTGGTGGGTCCCTGGCGGGTGGACTCCCTCCCTGTCGCGCTCCAGCAGTTCCAGTGGGCGCGGACAGTTTTAAATATCTGGGAGTCCACCTGAGCCCGCGGAGACCTCGGTCGCAGCCAACTGGAGTGAGTTGGAGGACAAAGTGGCTGCTAGGCTGAGGTCGTGGTCGGGTCTGCTGAAACTGCTTTCCTTCAGGGGCGGGCTTTAGTGATTAACCAACTGGTGGCGTCGATGCTTTGGCATCGACTCACCGTCTGAGCCCGCCCCTGAGTTTGTGGCCAGGGTCAGAGGAAGCTGGCGGACTTCTTCTGGGCGGAAAGCACTGGGTCTCTGCGGCGGTTCTGAGCCTCCCTCTGGCCGAGGGAGGGCAGGGTTGGTGTGCATCAGGAGCCAGGTGCACACCTTCCGCCTCCAGACCCTGCAGAGATTCCTGTCGCAGACCCGGCCCGCAGTGGTGCAGCTGGCGTCCCTCCTTTGCGCCAGCTGCACGACCTGGGCTACGACCGGCAGCTCTTCTGGATCGACCTCCGGGGAATCCGTCTCCCGAGCTGCGGTCTTCTACCAGGACCTGCTCAGGACCGGAGCATGTTTTCTGTCGGCGAGGCGCCGTTCCGACCGAGGCGAAGGACTCCTGCTGGAGCCCCTGCTGCACAACCCCCACCTGGAGTGCGCAGGCGTTGGAGTCCCCTCGGTGCGGCGCTGATCTCGGCCAAGGTGACCAGAGTCTGGGATCTCCTGGATCGTGGCGGTCGGAGTGGCTGGCGCCGAGTGGCTCGTCGCCAGAGGCGGCTCGGGGGACCGTCAGGGCGGCCGGCCGAGTGATCGGGAGTGCAAAGCAGCGTTGCACCCAGACTCTGTCAGGTATCTCGAGGAGTTCTCAGGACGGGGAGCCATCTACCCCCTACCCCAGCTCTCGGTCCTGCTGATAGAACCCAAGGCCCGAGCCCCCTCGGCCTCCCTCGAGAACAACCTGAGCAGGATCTCGCAGTTCTCCTCGACCCCCCTCCGATCCGCGTCGAGGAGGACCCTGTCTGTGATGGCGCTCCACACCCTCCACTTCCCGCCCTCGTCTCCCGCCCGAGACACCGCTTGGCGGGAGACCCTCCGACCACCGGGGCGAGAGTCCCCAGTGGGAGGCCCTGTACTCCCGCTGGTCTCCAGGGGCGGGGACTTGGGGTGGAGGGTCCTGCAGGCGCTTCGCGTCAGGAGAGATCCTGCGTCACTTTACCGACTTCGGGCGCCGCATGCCCTTTCTGCGGTCAGTCGAGTCGGTAAATCCATTATTTTCTTTGCGCCAGGCTGCAGCCGTTTTTCTTTATTGAAGAACCTCCTGCTGCAGTTCTGGCTGCATTTTCACCCACCCTCCTCATTTTCGGGCACCCTGTTCGTGGCTCCACCAGGAAGAGGGACCTCCTCGTGAATCTGCTCCTGGCTCTTGGTAAACTCGCCATCTACAAGACCAGGAAGCGTAGATGATCGGGGAGGGTCTCTTTGACTGTGGGGCCATGTTCAGGAGCCCTTGTCCGATCAGGGTTAATTTAGAGCACGCCCGCGGAGTCCGCTGGCGACATGCCATCGTTTGTCGACCAGTGGGCTCTGGGGCGTGCTCTCTCACCTCCCTTTCGTTTTGATTAATTTAATTTACAGTCCTTTTTGAACCGGGTTTTGTTTAATTAATTAAGGCCTAGTCCTTGTTGGCACCCCTATTTTAGGGGTGCTGAAATGAATTTTTCTCCGGCCGCCTTTGGGCGACGGTGCACCGGCTGCCACTGGGCAGTCGGTGTAGTCCAACCACTAGGCTTTTAAATAGGCTGCACCCTTGAGCAAGAGCAGGTGTGTGTGAGGAGAGCTCCTGCTCAGAGTTAAAAAACAGTGCTTTAAACTTTTTATTTTCAAATCTTTTTACTTTATTTTATTTCTAAAGCAGCAGGGCACCTTTTTGTTAATTAAACCTTTTATTTAGTGTTTTAAAACACTCTTTTTTCTTTGTTTCTCCTACACTTGCATTGTTTGCAAGTGTAGGAGACAGCTCATTACAGCTTGTTTTTCCTTTGTTTGTTTTTCTTTTAATTTTTACTTCATTTAAACTAGTTTCATTTATTTGCTTTTTAATTTTTTATTAAAGAGCACTTTCTTTAGTTTATTTTAAAATTATTTTAAATCACTACACTGTTTTAGTTTTTGTTTTAAAAATCCTTTTGTTTTAAATCCCCTGCTTCTGCCTTGTGCAGAGTGGGGAAAGAGCGAGCAGGGAGCACAGGCCGTGTGCTCCTTTGTTTGCCCTTTGTTTGATTTTTGATTTTCTTTTAAGTTTAAAACTATTTTTTAGTTTTAAACTTTGATTTATTTTGAATTTTTCTTTTACCCCTGCACTATTGGAGTGCAGGGGTGTGTCAATTGTATTTGTTTATTTATTTAAAAATAAATAAATACGTTTGTTTAATTAAAAAAAAAAAAAACTTTTTCTGTTAGTTTGTTTTTATTTTGCCCTGTGCTATTGGGGTGCGTGTGTGTGTGTTTATTTTGTTTTATTTCTTAATTTACAAATAAATAAATAATTTTTGTTTGGGAAAACAACCCCTTTTTCTGTTAGTTTGGTTTTTGTTTTTATTTTTGCCCCTGTGCTGTTGGAGTGCAGGGGTGTGTGTGTGTTTAATTTTATTTTCTTTATTTAAAAATAAATAAATAAATAAATAATTTTGTTTGTTCTTTTGTGTACCCCTGCACTGGTAACTGTTTGCAGTGCAGGGGTGTGTCTGTCATTCTGTGTGTGTGGGGGTTTTTGTCTATTAATTTTAAAAAAAAGACAAAACAAAAACTAAATAAAATAAAATAAAAAACAAATAAAATGAGCGGGCAGACACCACAGCCCCCCAAGCAATGGGCAAAGGCGGCCTGAGCAAAGCAGCCCCCATTCAAAAACATCACCAGGAGGCACGGGGTCAGGTGCCTCCTGCGAGACTCCCTCTCGATCGAGGGCTTCGTCAAGGCCATGGCGGCGGTGGGACCATCTACCATCGTGGCGGCCTCCAAAATGTGCGGGAAAGCAGTGTTTTCCTGAAATCGGAGGCCGCCCGCGAACTGCGATCGAGAGGGGTCTCAGCGTGGGGGATGTTCGTCCCAATTGAGCCACTTTCGCGGGGCTGGGCAGCAGGGTCATCCTGTCGAGCGTGCCACCTTTCATACAGGATGCCCTGCTAATGCCCCATCTGCAAGCCCTGGGGGAGATCAAAGCGGCCATTCACCCGATCCCCTGGGCTGCAAAGACCAGGCCCTCCGCCACATCCTGTCCTTCCGCCGCCAGGTGACCATCCACCTGGCGGGGGGGAGGCGGTGGAGGAGCAGCTTCGTGGTCCCCTTCGAGGGGACCAATTACGTCATTTTTTCTCCTCGGAGGAGGTGCGGTGCTTTCACTGCAAGGAGCTG
>CM060247.1:70702579-70987763 GCA_030684275.1 Acipenser oxyrinchus oxyrinchus | reverse complement strand
AACTTGTAAATACTATTTTTTCTATTCTAGGAAGATGTTGACAAGGCCGTCAAAGCTGCTAAAGAGGCATTTCAGCTAGGGTCAGTTTAGCGCAGAATGGATGCTTCAGACAGAGGAAGGCTCTTGAACAAGCTGGCTGACTTGGTTGAAAGGGATCAACTGATTCTAGCTGTAAGCAAAGAGTATTTTTTAAGGAAAATACTATTCCAAAATAATCTACACTTAACTAGAAAATTTGAGAATGACTGTGTAACAGGGGAGATCTGTGCTGACTGTCTGACGTGCTGCAGGAAGAGGGCAGCAGCCTCGTAAGATCTGCCTGTCAGTCATAGCAGTGTGTTGGCTTTCCCTCTCTCTGAGTGGCTGAGAGGCGGGACTTGGAGGATTGCTGGGCCTATAAAATAATGCTCTGTTATTCCCTCAGCCCTGCCCCTTTAAGACGAAAAACGAGCCAGCGGAGCGCCTGGCCGGACAAAGCACAGCCGGAGAGGAACGAGAACAAAACAAAATAAAAAGAAAGAAAAGGGATTTTTTTTTATTAGCGGGCAAAACTTGGGCAGACCCCGGAAAGTATAACAGGTTGAGGAACGTGTGAGCATAGGATGGAGACCCGAGCCTAGTTTTGAGTACTAGTGTTTTATTTTCTCTTTTTCTTTGTACCTTCTGTTTTGATTACTATTTTATGCACCTGCGTGTGCACTGAAGGTGATCTGTTAGTCGCTATACCATTGCTGGTAACAACAGTGCAACAGTGCCACTTTGTGGCCGTAATAAATCGTGCAGCCGAGTGGTGTTTAGAAACTCCAATTTTCTGTTTCCTGTGTCAGTGAATTCCTCACCCTTCCACAGGCTGGGATTTAAAGAGTAAGCAGTGGGGTCCTGAAAAACATCCCCATGTGTTGCTACAAGTGTTTAAATAATGTACCTGTCATTTTCTTTTCATTGTTAACATCCTGACCACTTTTTATAACTTTAAAGTCTGTTTCAAAGCCCTTTTCAAAATATCTGCTCTAGTGCACTGGTAGTGTAAGGATCATTGCCCACATTGTCAAACAGGTAACACAGCAATAATGTTCCATGATGTGGTACGGAACAGAAAAGCCAGAGCACTTGTTAATTTTTTTTTTAAAACAGCTCTTCCTGCAGTGATTTAGAGACAGAGGACAGATCTCAAACCCCAGTGCAGTAGCTGTGAAACAGAGTTTAAAGTTGTAAAGTTGTAGCAACACGTGGGGACGTATAACGCTATATTTTTCGGAACCCCGCTACTTACTCTTTAAGCATGGCGACGCTAACATCACATTCTTAGTTTTAGAATTATGTTTAACTTGTCTCTTATAGTTACAACGCTATACTGGATTTAGGTTGTTCGTTGGAGAACATGTAATTGCAGAAGTGTAACGTACTACTTATTTCATCAGCACCTCTGGAAATTGTCAGATTGACTGGAGTAGGTGCAGAAACATATATGGTACCATAATGTTAATGTGCTGATGGTAATATTGAAACGGTATTTTTTGTCCATAGACTATGGAAACTATTGACTCTGGGAAACTGTTCCTCATTGCGCACTTTGTCGATTTGATGGGTGCAATAAAAACCTTGCGATACTACGGTGGCTGGTCTGACAAAATCCAAGGCCGGACAATCCCTGTAGGTGAGTATTATTAATGCCTTTTGTTTTGTTTGTTAAGCGGCACAAATACATTTTTATATTAGCATTTTATAAGTAGCAAGCCCTTTGTTTAATCATGAAAATAATTAAACATATTTTTAGTTTTTGCTCTGGCATATGTTATTCAACTACAGTTTAAAGCACACTTTGATTTTTTTGTTTATAGATGGAGAGTATTTTACATTCACAAGACATGAACCAGTTGGTGTATGTGGACAAATCATACCAGTAAGTGTCAAGTTAATTGAGTTAAGATATTCTTCTATTCCTTGATGAGAAAGTAGGATCCATTGTTAATTATGGCCCCTTCCCTATCTTCAAAGCAGCATAAAAGGTATCAAATAGTAAAAGGAACTGTGACAAAAATAATTGATGCATTTGCCCCAAAAATCAAAGGGTCTACTCAATTGATCTAAATGATAGCAAATTACAACCATTGTTTAAAAGATTAAAATAAGGAAATTATTTATTGTATATTCTACCATTAAAAGTAAAATGGTAGGTTTGGTCCAAATTTTATATTTAAATGTCAGCAGCAATTACAAATCAAGTCTTTTTGTTACTGTTTTTGGCGGTATGTATAAAGGCCATTTGATCATGGGGTTTGGGGACGAAACCTCAATACTGTTATTTAGTTTTTAACTTGCCTGCGATGTATAAACCTGTCTTGTTTTGCTAGCGAACACCTTTATTAGCATATATTATGTGAGGTAAAATTGAGGTATTTGATCAACACATGACCATTTTCGTATTCAGGTACAAGCTTCTTGTATTATTGCTTCTTTATTTTTAAGGGCCATATATTTCTAAATGTTTTTAGTCTAAAACGTTTATATAATACAGTAATTATAATAAGTTGGTTGTCTCTCTGCCATTTTCATAAGTTGGAATGTCAGGGTGTAAGGGATTGGGTGCTACTTCATCAATAGGAGCTTGGAAGTCATCTTAAGCAATAGATGTAGTCCTCTGTTGAATTGCTTATTATGCAAAATGCAGCAAGCCTCAAATATTTTGCATGCATTTTCAGCTGAATATTGCAGTACACCTCCAGATCTGTCCAAACACCTGAAATGTATTTTTGGGGCAGCAGTGTGGAGTAGTGGTTAGGGCTCTGGATTCTTGACCGGAGGGTCGTGGGTTCAATCCCAGGTGGGGGGCACTGCTGCTGTACCCTTGAGCAAGGTACTTTACATAGATTGCTCCAGTAAAAACCCAACTGTATAAATGGATAATTATATGTAAAAATAATGTGTAAAAAATAATGTAATTGTATGTAAAAATAATGTGATATCTTGTAACAATTGTAAGTCGTCCTGGATAAGGGTGTCTGCTAAGAAAATAATAATAACTCTCCAAACATATTTCAGGGTTTAAATACTCTTGGTTGTCTTTTGTCTCTCAGGAATCATGGCCACAAAACCATTAATTGTAGCAATTTCTGTGGCCAAAACACCCTTGTTATTACAGTAGTTGCTGGAAGGCAATAGCCTTCTCTTAGTAGCATAAGCCTGCATGTATGTTCCTGTATGACCACATGTACAATTAAATAAAGCATACACCATGTCAGCTATTTTTAATTATCTGCAAAGCACCACAATGTAAAAAAAATGTCACAACTGATACAAATAAAAAAAAAATTGTAAATTATGTTGATTGAGCAACACAACTGTAAAGACAATATGAAACTATAAATTTCATGGATAAATTTATGTAACCTACATGAAACACATATGCTGAAAACTTGTATTCATACTGCCCTTTGTGTGTATTGTGATTTGGCATTTGGTACCCAAAATCTCAGTATCAGTATAATGTGTAGAAATAGAAATTGTAGTTATAATATATATTATTATTATTATTATCATTATTAATATACACAAGGCTGTAAAATGAGTTTCACCTGAAAAGTATGTTCTTTTGTTGCAGTGGAACTTCCCATTGTTGATGTTTATCTGGAAAATCGCTCCTGCACTCTGCTGTGGTAATACAGTGGTTATCAAACCTGCTGAGCAAACTCCACTCACTGCACTCCACATGGCAGCTTTAATGAAAGAGGTAAGAGGGAAGGATCAAGGTGCCTTTATTATCTGAAGAATGTACCATAGCAATTATTAAGAGGCCAACTTTCATTACCATAGCACTACAGGGGTCCCGATTTTTAAATGCCTGTTAGGAATAAATTAAATAATTAGCATATGATACCATAAATGCATTGGTTTAGTAGCAGGTGACATTATGAAGTTTCTAAATGTTTAGTAGAATTTTTTTTTACTGAAGTCATGTTTCAATGGTGCCTCTAGTTATTCACAAGTATATAAAGTGTCAAGTTGTACTGCCTTCTCCAACAAATACACAAAATACAAGAACATGAAAAAAATATATATGACCAGACTTTACTTCCTCACAATCAGTCTTTTGAGAACCGTTTTTGATGAAACAGTGAGCATGGAAAATAATGATCCAATCAGAAACAACAAAACGGGAACAATGCAGAATATGCATAAACAGATACTAAACAAGTGAGAAATTAAACAAAAGAAACATTAGTAAAATGTGGATGATATAACATGTCCCTTTTTGTAATTCTTTAGTGGGGTGGGGTGGTAACATTAGTGACATTCTTATTTCTTCATTAGTGTTTTACTCATTTTAATGCAGGCTGGTTTTCCTCCTGGTGTGGTCAACGTTGTTCCAGGGTATGGTTCCACAGCAGGGGCAGCGATTGCCAGTCACATGCACATAGACAAAGTGGCCTTCACTGGCTCAACTGAGGTATCGTAAATTCAGTCTTTCAACATGCATATTACAAGTTTACCAGACACTTTCATTGTACTTACTGTAAGAACTTAGTAAATGTATGGTCACTAAATTAGATTTATTATGATCTTCAAAATTAGACAACACATGCATTATTCCATCTGTCCTGGCCCATAAAGGCAATACGATGTATAAATACTGTAAAACAAGAGCAGTGAATTCAAAACTGAGACAGTAATATTATAATTGAATTAATGATGCAAAGCATTACTTAAGCACTGATTTTGAACAAATCTATCTTTGTCATGAATAGAGCAAAGCAAGTTATACTGAAACCCAATGTTATTTAACGGCAAATGATAGAGATTTCTGAACTGACAATGTAACAAAAACATATACAAACCTACTTTATGCAGCATCTACACTACTAAATTCAGATTTTAAAAAACAGCAGTCATTCTAAAGCTGAGCAAAATGCATATTGCAGACCTCAATGTGCAAGTTAGATCTTGACTAAATAGAATGCTTGTCTCATAGGTTGGCAAACTGATAAAAGAAGCTGCAGGAAAAAGCAACCTAAAAAGAGTAACACTGGAGCTGGGAGGCAAGAACCCAAACATCATATTTGCTGATGCTGATTGTAAGTTATTCACGCTGTAGTTGTTGCTTATCTTTGTTTGTTTTTAGTGAAATGGAATGGACTGCCAAGGTTGCCTACCCCTGGTTTAGTGTATTCCTGGTCTTGTCCAGAAATACATTGCAGTCACTTTTTCGTAGCTAGGAGGAGAATAATGAGTTCATATAATAAACTAGTGGAACAATTTATCACTCAAACAATCTGAAAACTTTGGCCCTTTTTAATTAACATATGTTCTTCTGTTGGTCCTGTCACAAACACTCATACATTGTTCAGCTTTCCCAATCTTTAGGACAAGTAGCAAAAAAAGGGGAAGATAAATATTAATTTTAAAGGGTAATTTTGTTATATTTTTAAGCCTTTTCAGCTTGTGCATGCTGCGGCCAACCAGCACCAGCTTTTAATTAACACATGCAAATGTGTGTATAAAACTACTGCAGACACATGACACAAGTAGTGCTCCCAGATAAAGCAGTCTTTCAGTACTTAAAAGAAGGCAGAATTGTCAAATAAGAATTTACTGAAAGACAGGTAAAATTGGAGAACAACTTGAGTCTATAATGAGTCCTGTGGTCTGATAATATTGGTGGTGAAGCAGTCTTCAGAACTGAGGGCGTGACCCACACCTTGCACACTAGCTCACATGCTCATTTAAAATTGCAGCTCTGCTGTTTGTCATAACGATTTTTTCATATACAGTATATAATTTAACTATGTATATAAGCATACAAACTGAAAATGAATATATATTGTCAACGTGCATTTTGGAAAAATGTAAAAAAATTAAATTTAATGTCAACATTGTCATGACTTCCATTACATGAGAGTAGATGTTAAAACTTCATGCTGATTTTAGACTTGGCTTTCGCCAAGATAAGCACCAACTAAGACAAACATTTACAGTAAACTAATGTGATCCATCTGTGTTTCCATCCATTTATGTTTCCTTCCATCTGATGATGTAGATATCCTTCTGCCTGGTGTTGATGGCTGAAGTGTAATGCTGGCTCCAGGGATCAGCTTATTTTGCCTCCCTGGCGCATCAGCACACACAACGGCTGCGATGCTGGCTCCAGGGATCAACCACAGTGCGGTTTCCCCAGCGCCTCAGCATGACAACCGTCTGGATTGAGCTGAGTAGGGTACATCTCTGGGGTCTTCAAGTGGGCACCCTCCATCCTTGGTGTTTCGCCGACTAGCCTACGACACCTCAAGAGGGCTCAACGGTGACTCTGGCGACCCAGAATCACCCCCCTCCCTCCCCCACTCAGCTCAGCCCAGCTTACTTACCTGTGCATCAATGTTGTTTTCTTTCTATTGTGCTTGAAATCCCCAACCAGAATCTTTCCGTCTCAACCACAGCCAGTTGCTGCTCCTCTCTGCTGCTTCAGATAAGTTCTTCACTGTGCGGCATAACTCTTGACCACTGAATCTGATGTCTCTGAGGAACCGGGTTGTAGAGTGTGCCACAAATCCTCGAAAACCCACCTCCACTGGGTAAACCCAGACTCTCCATCCTCGCTGTTCCGCTTTAGCAGCTAGTTGAGCATACCGAAGTTTCTTCCTCTCATACGCCTCATCCACAGTATCCTCCCATGGCACTATCTCTACCAGGTGAACAAGGCGTGCTGACCACAAGACAATATCTGGTCGAAGATTAGTGGTCTCAGGTGGAAAAATAAGCCGTTGACCAACATCTGCCAGCACTTTCCAGTCTCTAGCAGCTTCCAGTTGTCCTGGGCGAAGCTTGGTTTTAACACCTTTTCTTGGCGGTTGCTCTGCTAAGGCCAAACATTGCAGCACCTGGTCATGGCGCCAAGTAAACCGCCCTTGGCTAAGACCCACCTTACATCCTGTCAAAATGTGCCTTAATGTTGCTGGTGATGAACACAAAGGACATGACAGATCCTCTCCTACCCAGAGGTTTAGGTTCTGTGGTGATGGGAGAACCTCATATGTTGACCTGAAGAGGAAACTGATCCTGCTGTGTGTGTTCCATTGTCCATAGGTCTTGCCAGCCAATCTTGCTTTGTTCCACACTTGGCCAGGGAAACTGCCTTTATGCATCTTATCCTTTCCTCCTGCTTTTGCACCTCATTGACTACCAGCTGCCTCCGTTGAGCTGGGGGTGCCTTGTGCCATGCAGGAGGAGCTGAACTCAGACCAAGACCTCCTCTTCTATGCTGAACTTGTCCCATGATATCACTGATACGAAGGGCAGCCTTTGCATCTTCCACAGCTTCCTTTGCCGCCCATTTCCTTCCAGTTTTCAACACAGGTGCTGCCTCCCTTACGCATTTATCACATAACTCTACTAATGTAATTTCCAGTCGGACCTTGGTACACTTAAACTCCTCTGTTAGAGAGGAGACTGGTAGCTGCAGTATTCCTAAAAGTCCCACTCTGCTGAGGCAACATGGAACTCCAACCATTTCCTGACATATGAACTGATTAAAGCTTCCAGCTTCTCTACTGTTGTCAATGAAACCTTTTACACAGTCAGTGGCCACAGCAGCCTTGGCAGTAGACCAAACTAAAAGCACCAGAGTTTCAGTTTACCTGGTAAAACACTGCTATATATGCTTTTCAACCCTTCTACTGTTTGTTGTCTCACTTCTCCCATACAAGCTGTGTCATACCATCTCCCAAGACTTTTCACTGGCTTCTCAGACACTGTTGGCATTGCTTCAAAAACAAAATTGCAAATCTCCAAAGTAAGCTTTCACTGAATCTGTTATTGTCATTGGTACACTGAAAAAATCAAATCCTGCCCAAAGAAGTTCATGTGGCACTGACTCGTATGCATTAGCCAAATCCAGGAATGTGACATGGAGCTTTTTAGCTGATTGAATTTGTTGCCAGATCACACTGATGTGTTTTAAGCATCCCGGGAAACCTGGAATTTATGACCCTTTGTAACAGATTGAGACCTTTGTTCTGCTCTTCTCCACTGCTTCCTCAGCTGCCTCCTTTCTCTAACTAAGAGTTAAATCTCCTGCTGCCGTCTAGACTTTCCAGGAATAGTTTGTACTTTTTCCTTAATATTTTCAACTCCAAACCTCTTGCTTCCATATGCATAAATTATGTCCTCAAATTTATCCAGCATCTTTTCAAGTTCCACTTAACCTTTCCAACGCAAAACAGAGATCCATGTTTACTGTGTCCCACGCAGTTTTCCCACAAGCTCTTGGCCATTTAACTCCAGGCTTGTGCCCGTTGAGGTTCTTTTCTCTCTTACGCTGGTTCATCTGACCAGGTTCACCAGGATCATTAGGTTCATCACCAGTTGTATCCATGCAAGTCCTTCTCACATCTATAACAGGGGTGCAGATATCCTGCGAACTGTGCGAAATGTTTGCTTCCTGATGCTGGATTTCATTCGACTGACTTCACTGACTGTAAGAAGTACTGATCAATGCGAGGCCCTTGTCCCTGCTTCCTCAAGCATTTCATTCTCACTTGATGAATCTTCAAACCCCTGTCCATTGTCGCCTTGCTCCAGCCACAGACACAAACCTGGAGTTCTGTATTTGCTAACTGTAGATCTTGAGCTAGTCCTTTGTGAAGTACTCTCCATACTAATATCCGTTTCCTTTCCTAAGTT
The DNA here is from genome assembly GCA_030684275.1 of Acipenser oxyrinchus oxyrinchus. Classification (NCBI taxonomy): domain Eukaryota; kingdom Metazoa; phylum Chordata; class Actinopteri; order Acipenseriformes; family Acipenseridae; genus Acipenser; species Acipenser oxyrinchus. Next base: position 70,979,090 of record CM060247.1, on the reverse strand, counting down.
GTTAACCGTGTTGTCTAACATTGAGCCATCTTCCTCCCTTGCTCTCGCAGACTCTAGGGGTATTTTTCTCTTTAATTTCTTAGAAGCCTTGGGCGGGTATCTCCAGCATCCTGTTCCCCTTGAAAACACAGAGCTGGATACTGCCGACAAGGGTAGTTAACCCCAGCCAGCCCAATGGGGTCTTTTTCCTCCTGTCAGCTGTCTCCAGGCTGTCACAAGGTCTTCCCCTTGTTGCCAGCTGCACTATACAGAGCAGTCATTGGACGTGTCCAGATCTTCATGATTTCCATTATATGAGAGTAGATGTTAAAACTTCATGCTGATTAATATAATCAACTATAATAAGGTTAAAACAAATGTATTCTATGGCATAATGACTGCTTGCAAGCCCATATATGTTGCAGTTCTATCAGAATTTAGCTGGCAAAATTATTGACCACTGTAAATTATTAAAAACAACTAGACATTTTTTTAAATCTCCTATGGTATTGTGAACTGATGGACTCAAAGCGCTCAATAGATGGCTGCTGCTATATTTTATAACATTTTTTGAATATACTGTACTTTCTTCTCAGTTTATTAGTTTAATCTTAGTCTATAGTAATTGTACCCCTGTCAAGAGTTTATAGTTTTTGTTGTGATCTACACTACCGGTCAAAAGTTTTAGAACACCCCCATTTTTCCAGTTTTTATTGAAATTTAAGCAGTTCAAGTCCAGTGAATAACCTGAAATGGTACAAAGGTAAGCGGTAAACTGCCAGAGGTTAAAAAAAAACTTTAGGTTACCAAAAACTGAAAAATAATGTACATTTCAGAGTTATACAAAAAGGCCTTTTTCAGGGAACAAGTAATGGGTTAACAACTTACAGCTGTTCTGCAGCAATGGAAGTAAATTAAGCCTTGAAAGTTGATGCTAACAATTCCTACAGGTGTCCCAACTTTTGTTGATTACTTAACCCTCTGTCTGTATAAAAGCAGTGTTGGAACAGACTGTGTTACTACACCCTCTTAAGCATTATTTGGACAGTATTGTACTGCAGGAAGTAGTATATTGCTATCATAATGGCGAGAAAAAGGCAATTAACAAAGGAAGACAGACAGACCATTATAACCCTTAAAAGTGTAGGTCTTTCCTTTAGAGAAATTGCAAAGAATGCCAAGGTGTCAGTGAGTACAGTTTCCTACACCATCAACAGGCACTTGGAAACTGGAGGAAACTCTGACAGGAAGAGGTCTGGCAGACCCAAAGCCACAACAGAATCAGAAGACAAGTTTCTGAGAGTCAACAGCTTGCGTGATAGGCGGCTCACAGGACAGCTTCAAGCACAGCTTAACACTGGTCGAAGTAAGCAAGTCTCAGTTTCAACTGTGAAGAGAAGACTTCGAGCTGCAGGTTTGACAGGTCGAGTGGCAGTAAGAAAGCCATTGCTAAGATGGCAAAATAAGAAAAAGAGGCTTGCCTGGGCCATGAAGCACCGCCAGTGGACTACTGAAGACTGGAAGAAGGTCTTATGGACCGATGAATCAAAATTTGAAATCTCCGGTTCATCACGCAGGGTTTTTGTACGCCGTCGAGTAGGCAAAAGGATGGTTCCTCGGTGTGAGACACCAACTGTCAAACATGGAGGAGGAAGCGTGATGGTCTGGGGCTCTTTTGCTGGATCCAGAGTCGGCGACTTGCACAGAGTGAGTGGCACCCTGAACCAAAACGGCTACCACAGCATTTTGCAGCGCCATGCAATACCCTCTGGTATACGCCTAGTTGGTCAGGGGTTCATCCTACAGCAAGATAATGACCCAAAACATACCTCCAGGCTATGTCAGAACTACCTTAGAAGAAAACAACAAGACGGTAGGCTTCAAATCATGGAATGGCCAGCACAGTCTCCAGACTTAAACCCCATCGAGTTGGTTTGGGATGAACTGGACAGAAGGGTGAAAGCAAAGCAACCTACAAGTGCAACACATTTGTGGGAACTTCTGCAGCAGTGTTGGGAAGAACTTTCCGAACAATATTTGATTTCCATTGTAGAAAGAATGCCACGAGTGTGTTCGGCTGTTATATCTGCAAAAGGTGGCTACTTTGATGAGTCAAAAATTTAGATTAAATTTTGTTAAACAAAACGATTCCATGATTTCTTTTTTTTATCTCCAATTGTTTATTTGTTCTATGCTTTAATTTCAGAGTACATTGAGACATTAAACTGCGTAAATTTCAATAAAAACTGGAAAAATGGAGGTGTTCTAAAACTTTTGACTGGTAGTGTAAAGCCAAAAAAATAACCAGTATGTAACAAAGAAGACAAAGGTGTCACACTGCAGGCCTATGACACTCGGGGTCCCTATAAATAAATATAGTCGTCTACTACACCACCTGGTGATAAGCACCAGGACTAGAATTAATTGTAGTTAAGTTCCTAAATGCAACTAAAAGAATCACAGTACCTTACAATAAAAAACACAGGTTCATTAGTAATAGTTGGGATTTGAACCAGAAGCAACACCAAGGAGATACAGACAAAACTGGGTACAATTAAAATAAATTTTAGTTATAAAATATTTATTTTTAAAAAGTTTGGTAGGAATTTGACAATGGAAAAAAATGCCAAAGAAAATAACCCGAACACCCACTGAATGACTAGGGTGCAAAAGTATCAAAATAAAACAGAAAAACACCCACTGAATGACTAGGGTGTAAGTAGAAAAATAATAATAATAATAAAAAAAATTCCACTGCAGTACTGCCAGCACCAATGACCTCTTCTGAGGGAGGAAGAAACGATGGTCAATGATAGAAGCCTAGTCGTACTGCAGTTACAGGGCAGGAATTCTAAAGAACAGAAAAAAAACAAAGAAAACAGCAGCGAAAATCCATCTACATTAACTGGGTTGTTCGCTCAACATTTATTTGTACCACACCCGCGGCTAGATTCTAAAACTGCAACCCGATAAACGATAGGTTAAAACAAACAGTAGCTATATTACTATGGTACTATACTTCCCTTTTCTCAAACTGTCAGCTTCTCACAAGTTCCAAATAAATCTCTATAGTATTGCAATGTATCCTCTGCACAATTTTAAAGCAAAACAAAATCTGGAAGCAAATGAGATGTCCTTTTTTTGGAATACCATGTTCCTTTTCAAAAATGTGTTTTAATATTAGCCTTTAATAAAGGCTAATATTAAAACACTGCTTTAATTCATTTTCATGTATCTATTTCAGTACAATTTAGTTTCTTCATTTACATTTTATTTCTGCTTCTTCATAAAAAAAATAATGTTTTCTGGGGAGAGTAAACTGTGCATGCATGACTTAGAAACTCAGCTGTCAGATGAGCAGAATATCCCAAAAAACTGGGCTGAATTTGAAAATGCAAAGCGGCCCAGAATTTGGGACGTTATCTAAAAACCAAAGCGGCCCAGAATTTGGGACATAAATGAAAACACAGGCAGTCTATATGTAAAACTGTGATTACATTAGAGATAAACTAATGTATCCTGTAACAAAACTGTAATAGTGTGGAAAATATATATTCGCTATTAAAATATTTCGTGCAAACAATTATAGATATATACTATTTGAAAGAAAAAAGTACACCACCACAGAAAGCCAATTCTTAAATTCATGCAAAACATGATAATTCATATAAAGTAATATCCCATAGTTTGTTATATTAGTACAGCAAAATACCACTGTAAAAGGGCGAGGAGTAATTAAAAAGCTTGTGTAGAAGGTGGCCATCTCCCGAATTGGTCACCTGCATAAAAGCCTGCAGCTCTCTGCAATGTGTGTGGGTGTTCGGAGGAGTGAACGAGAGTGAGAGAGGAGTGTAAGAATTCAAAAGTAAAAACATCAGTGAAAGCAATCTGCCCAGCCTGACCTTTTGTTTTAGTGTATGAGATTTGTTTTTGTTTATCTCTTTCATTTCGCTCTGTGAGCAAAGTGATTTTTTTGTTAAAACATATTATTTTATTTGTGCTATTTGTTTAAATAAACAACGCAAGCGCCATTGCACCAAATCCTTGCAGTGCCTGTTTTTCGTGCATCTGGCCTGACGTCACCACTCAGCCATCCCTGTCACCAGCGCCTCCTAGACTCAGGCTAGATGCAGGAAAAACAGGCACAAGGTTTTTAATTACAATTGGCAGAGGAGGAGCTGCCAACCTCGCCTCTGCCAGAACACATTTAAATAAAAATAACAAAACAAACTCACAGCTACGCCGTCATTTAAAAATACATAAATACATATAAGTAAGTAAGTAAGTAAATAAATAAATAAATTAATAATAATAATAATAATAATAATAATAATAATAATAATAATAATAATAATAATAATAATACAACAAAACAAATACAAAATAATAAATTGCCCAGGAGCAGAGGGGGTACCCTGTTCTAAAAATAAACAAATAATCATGTACAGGGCTCCTCGCCCTGTTACAACCACATTATATTTTAATTGAAAGGTTGTGGAAAGCAGATCTCTCTCTCTCTCTCTCTCTGATCGCAATGTTAATAATGCCTGCAAGCTTTCCCACTCATGTGACGACATGTTCCTGTGACAGACAAGGGCCAATGTAAAGAGGTAAACAAAGCAAACAAATATTTAATTCTCAAACAAAACCTGATCAGCAATAATTTATATAACCATAAATCAAACAAATTAATCAAAGAATCCTACAAAGTGACTGTGTACAACTACGAAACTCAATAAATAATAAAGTGAAAAATATAAGCAAACGTGCAGATTTTCTTTTCGATGTAGCTGGCGCAGCTGTTTGCTCAGTGCATGGGGAAGTAGACTGCCGATATTTATTTTTAGTTACCAATTTCTTGCTTGTATAGTAGGTTAATTGTCTTTTTAAAAAAAGGTATAAAGCTGCGAGGATATTTTAGAAACTTTATTTTTTTTATATACTATAGTATAATGGAAATAGCTTACATGGATATATTTTTTGGTTTCTGCCTTGTGCAACAAAAGCAGACAATACAATTTTAGTTAATAAGCAACTTTAATGTTTAAAGAGTTGACAATAATTCTGTGGATCTGCAATTTCATTGAATACTGGCATTTCTTTGAGCACTGGCACTAAAAGACCCAAACAGTATCAACCCACGAACCTTGCATACCATTAACTCCAACCGCAGAGAAACAACCCAAGCATACTACAATAGAATCTTCCCATGTGTCCCTCCCTGGTTCGAATCTGCATAGAAAACAAAATGTAAAAGGCACAGTACAAACCCAGCCTGTTTTCAAGATCCTCAGGTCTAAAATCCTAAAATTCTTAACAACATAAATGCTCCAAGAAAGGTGCTATTCTCCACCATATTATATCTTGAAAAAATGTAAATCTAAATCTAAATGTTACTATCCTGTTGTTTTTCTAGAAAATAAATATGTAAATAAAGAAATACATAATAAAGTAAATAAACTAATATATGTGGCATTTCATATACAGTAAAATGATATTGGCCAGGTTAGAATTCCTAAATCAAATTTCAGTGAAAGGGTAGGGTATATACGAATTAAGTTACAATGTGTAGGTTTTTATTTTTTTATTTTCCATTGATGCAGTGGACCATGCAGTGGAACAGGCACACCACGGTCTGTTTTTCAATCAAGGCCAGTGCTGCCTGGCAGGATCCAGGATATTTGTGGAGGAGACCATTTATGATGAGTTTGTACGCAAGAGTGTGGAGCGAGCCAAGCAGCGTGTTTTAGGAAACCCTTCCATCCCTGGAGTGGATCAGGGTCCACAGGTACTGTATTGCTGGATTGTTTTATTTTGATATGCCTTATCTAAAGGGGCTGGTAAAAACAAAATTGTGTTATGTATATAGAAGTGTCTCATAAAATCTCATCAGTCCAGTCTACTTTTAAAAGTCTCCATCCTAGTACCCTAAGAAATAATCTGCATATTTTCAGAACATTACCACTAACAGCTACTGTTACCAGTGACCTGAACAATAATCTGAAACACATCTCAATCATGCTGAATCATTGCATTATTACCATGATGTTTATTCGTACTATTGTAGTACTGTATATGGTAAGATAGGGGCAGCTTATTTTTATTTTTGTATTGAAGTATTTGAAAATGGAAAATAACTAGAAGAAAATGTATCAAAACAGTATGTGCCCTGCAGCACACTATAAACAATTCTGCCTTTGGTTTTTTTAGAGGTAACTTTATCCATAGCCCTTGCACAGTCGTAGTTTATAATAAGAACATTTTCTTGTGCTGTTGTGTGCATGGAAATGTTCTGTAGTTGTTTTATCAAAGCCGTGGGCTGCAAAGACTGTTAAAAGTATAATGAAAACATAAGTTTGTGGTGTGTGTGAAGTGCTAACAAGCTACATTTTAGTATAACATTGTAATCATCTCACTGTTGTGCTAACAGATTGACAAAAAGCAGTTTGATAAAATCCTGGAATTGATTGAGAGTGGGAGGAAGGAGGGAGCCAAGCTGGAATGTGGAGGATCACAGTGGGGAGACAAAGGCCTCTTCATTCAACCTACAGTATTCTCAGATGTTACAGATGAAATGCGTATTGCCAAAGAAGAGGTAAGATGTGCCAAATTTATAACACAAGTTTATCAAGCAAATAAATGGAGCATTACAAAGCTGGAATTTTTCAGCCTGTAAATCCAAAAAAGGTCAATTCACTAAAAAATGTATGCATTCTAATGAGTTCTTTGAGATTTCTCAGTGTTTTTTTATTTTTTATTATTATTTGTGAATATTTCATAAACTAGATTTTCTGGCTTTCAGAATCTTCGCTGTGTTCAAATAATAAAAATTACTAGAGTTGCTGGCAACGTTATTGCTTCCAGTACCAGTAACAGTAACAGTACCAGTACCAAACACTTTAGCACATAGTGCAGAATGCATACATGGGTTACTATATGTGTTCCATAGTAACTATAGTAAACACTCTCTCAGGAGTTATAAGCCAGTTTTACATTTTACCTTTAAGAGAGGTCAAAGGTCACAGACAATGACATTTTTTGATACAGCATACATGGGTTACTATATGTGTTCCATAGTAACCATGGGCCTATCTGAACTCTAAGGAGTTATTAGCCAGTTTTGTATGTTGATGATGTCATCCAACGTGGCCGCCATGTTTTTTATTGCAGCAACTTCCCTTGACCAAATTTTAAAGACAACCATACTCGGATCATGTGTGCCAATTTGTGGTTCAATCGGACTAGATCTTTGTAGTTTGTGATTATGACGTCTGTACCGTGCGATTTGGACGTCATGCAGCATGGCCGCTATACCACACAACCTGTCTTACGAACACCAGTTAATCTTGGACTATCCCTCAACAAGTTTACCAACTTTCAACACTCTGCAATAAGTAGTTTTCGAAAGACACATTTTTACATTTAGGCAATTTTTCAATCCAGTATGGCGGCCAAACCATGTGACCTACAACATTATTATTTGTTTATTTAACAGACGCCTTTATCGCAGACGCCTTTATCCAAGGTGACTTACAGAGACTAGGGTGTGTGAACTATGCATCAGTTGCAGAGTCACTTACAATTACGTCTCACCCGAAAGACGGAGCACAAGGAGGTTAGGTGACTTTCTCAGGGTCACACAATGAGTCAGTGGCTGAGGTGGGATTTGAACCGGGGACCTCCTGGTTACAAGCCCTTTTCTTTAACCACTGGACCACACAGCCTCATCTGTTCAATTAACATTAACTTCCCATAAGCATCTACCATTGTACCAGATTTCGTCAGTTTTCGAGCAAATTTTGGCGGAAAGAAGAAGAAGAAGTAGAAGAAGAAGAAGAAGAATCCCAGCAATAACAATAGGCTTCCCAGCCCTATGGGCCGGGAAGCCTAACCTAGAGCTTTCTGATAACTAGAGGGTGCATCAAATGAACAAAAGGTCTTCCATGAAGTTATTTCATGTAAATTAATTTAAATGAAAAAAAGATTGTGAAAAGCTCTCCAAGTTTTGATGTGGTTATTTGTGTTATGTCAACTTTATCTTTTTTCTTTTTTTAGATATTTGGACCAGTCCAACAGATTATGAAGTTTAAAACTCTTGATGAAGTCATTAAGAGAGCCAACAGCACACACTATGGTTTGGTAGCAGGAGTTTTCACTCAGAACATTAATAAAGCACTCACCATTGCATCATCCCTCCAAGCTGGTACAGTGTGGTAAGTGAACTTCTTCACAGTAAAAGAACTACTAAAAGGAAATCGAAGAAAGAGTAAACAATACCATCTAACATGACTCATGCTTTACAAATCCAGATATCTTTTACAGAACTACATTTAAACAAAAGCCTTATCAAAAAGATAACTCTTCAGCCTTCAGTATCAATTGACTGTTCTCCTAATTATGCTGGGAAGAAAACTCCAAATATGTGGAGCATAGCAGCTAAAAACCTGGGAACCACAAAGATTAGCTTTTGCTGCGACCAGGGACATGAGGAGTAAATTTACTCAAATTAAGCAAGAAACAGAACTTTAAAATCAGTCAAAACCTAACATGTAGTAAATTAAAGGACCTAAGAACTGCAATAATGTGGTGACTACTTCAGCTGCAGTTTATTTAGTGAACCAACCAAGCAATAATAAATGTGAGTTCACTGTAAGCACCTTATTGATTAGTTGAAACTTGTCTGAAAAAAGAAAATGGCTCGAGAGAACGTAGCTGACAGCTTGCATGTTCTCTTGCATATTTCAAAATCGTAGTTTTTTTTTTTCATTTGTAATACAATTCCTTATTGTACAGTTTTTATATGTACCTCTAATAGAAACATAGTAGATATTAAAATGAAAGTAACAGAGTGTTAGTGGGGAATCTGATCAACCATTGCTGTGCTGTTAAAAACATCCTCAGCTAACCACCACGGATAATTGATTTGTAATGTATTAGCAGTGCTGGAAGGAAACACTTGTCTAAAAACTCAGTTCATCCCTCAGGGATCCTTAAGACATTACTTCTTGCTACCAATGTAATACACATCATAGCACTGAGACTGCCCTACTGACACTTCATAATTATATTTTACATGCAATTGAATACAGGCGTGCTGTAATATTAGACTGCAGCATGATTCATCCACAGCATTTGACACTGTTGATCCCCAGCTTCAGTTACCTTCTTTGAAGTATAGCTTTCTTATTACTGGTACCATGATTAGCTGTTTCATTCATATCTGGAAAACTTAACACCATCCCAAATATATTAAACTAAAAATATTTTGATCCACAGATATGTGGCTTTTCCAATTAATTATATTCTTTGAGAACAAAGTTTTCCAATATTATAACAGCAAAAGAACATTCAAGGAGGAAATAAAATGTCTAAGAGATACAAATGGTAAAATCATAGATGAAGAGAAAACAAATGGCAAATATATTAAATGATTACTTTTTTGTAAAGTTTTTACAAAGGAGGATACGGACAACATGTCCTACATGTCGACCTGTTCCTATTCAGTTTTAAATAACTTTAGCATAACTGAGGCAGAAGTGATAAAGGGACTAGGAGTTCTTAAAATAAACAAACCCCCTGGGACGGATAAGATCCTCCCAATAGTACTCAAAGAAATGAAAGAAGTTATTTACAAACTGCTAACCAAGATCATGCAACAGTCTCGTGAGACAGGGGTTGTACTGGCAGACTGGATAATTGCAAACGTTACACCGATCCACAAAAAGGGAAACAAAACCGAACCAGGTAACTACAGACCAATAAGCCTGACTTCTATTATATGTAAACATATGTAAACTATAATAAGATCCAAAATGGAAAATTACCTATATGTTAACAGTATCCTGGGAGAAAGTCAGCATGGTTTTAGGAAAAGGAGATCGTGTCTAACTAACCTGCTTGATTTTTTTGAGGATGCAACATCGACAATGGATAATTGCAAAGCATACGACATGGTTTATTTAGATTTCCAGAAAGCTTTTGACAAAGTCCCGCATAAAAGATTAATTCTCAAGCTGAACGCAGTAGGGATTCAAGGAAATGCATGCATGTGGATTAGGGAGTGGTTAACATGTAGAAAACAGAAAGTACTGATTAGAGGAGAAACCTCAAAATGGAGTGAGGTAACTAGTGGATACCTCAATATTAGGTCCTCTGCTATTCCTAATCTACATTAATGACTTAGATTCTGGTATAGTAAGCAAATTTCTTAAATTTGCAGATGACACAAAAATAGGAGGCGTGGCAAACACCGTTGCAGCAGCAAAGGTCATTCAAAATGTTCTAGACAGCATTCAGAACTGGGCAGACACATGGCAAATGACATTTAATAAAGAAAAGTGTAAGGTACTGCATGCAGGCAATAAAAATGTGCAATACAAATACCATATGGGAGATACTGAAATTGAAGAAGGAATCTATGAAAAAACCTAGGAGTTTATGTGGACTCAGAAATGTCTTCATCTAGGCAATGTGGGGAAGCTATAAAAAAGGCCAACAAAATACTCAAATAAAATACCCAGTGAAACCAATTCCCCAGTAATGTTGTTGAAGCTGACACCCTGGGATCCTTTAAGAAGCTGCTTGATGAGATTATGGGATAAATAAGCTACTAACAACCAAACGAACAAGATGGGCCGAATGGCCTCCTCTCGTTTGAAACCTTTCTTATGTTCTTATATATGAACTTTTAATGTTAGTATATTGATATGGACAGTTGCAGCCTTGTCACATATTCTAAATCAATGCGCTGCCTCACAGAATTTAAAGTATCGGATGGTAGCCGTCTTTCTTTTACAGTTACAGATGTACAGTTGTAACTATGAAACTGAGTGACCAATTACCTGCAAAAAAATCCCAAAGTAGTAAGTAGACATGCCGATTTGGATGAAGAACAATTAAATGAACTGGAAGATAGCAACAACAAAAAAACAAAAAAAAACAAAAAAATCGCTCTTTATACTCAGTCTCCCCAACTTTGTCAGTTAAAATAATGTATTTTTAGCGGTTTGTAAATGCTACAGAAAAACACAAAAAGACACTTCTGCACATTATCCAGCCCTCTCTGAGACAGACCTAGAACAAATTACTGAAATCCGAGACGGAGTTGTATTTGAATGCTAATGCTGGCCCATCACCCCTTCCTCCCTTGCAAAAGACTGTATTATGCCATTGAGCATCTGCAATTCCATACAACAGGAAGTTATTCTCGGACATAGATTCATATTACAACACTATTGATAGTCCTGTCATGAACCTGTGTCTCACGATTGACTATACCTATACACTTCCCCTCATGTTGCCCTGCATGCAGTTCCCCACCCCTCACTCCAAACATGTGGATACCACATTAGACATTGTCACATGCATCTCTCTCTCTCTCTCTCTCTCACTCTCACTCTCACTCTCTCACACCCCAGGCTAATTCTCACCCTGGGTGAGTTTTTCCTAGGCTAATCCTCACCCTATCAGGTCTGCCTCTGTCCTTCGTAGAATTTTTGTGTGCGATATACTAAACAGCTCTTTTTCAAGAACAACTACCGTAATATCACCGCATGTTTACGAACAGCATACATTACTGCTCATTATACAGGAGAGATCGGAATTTGCATCTCATTATAAATAGATTTGCAATGTCGAAAGTCAAGATTTAGAACTTCCTTCTGGCAAAGATAAATGAGTGGTATAGTGAACAGGAACAATGGTAGGCAATATAATAGGATCGAGCTATGGCTTCTGCAGACTCCGACCTTGATGAAACTATGCCACCGGCCAAAAAGAAAAGAAAAACAAATTTCCACAAAGACGAAATTGACCTGTTAGTCAGTGAAAAGGAAAAAAATCAGGAAATATTATTTAACACTTCGCAGGGCCTAAAAGCATTACCAAACATAACATGGGAAAAAAATAACTAACAAAATAAATTCACTGTGATCAGTGCCGGCGCTAGGATTTAGTGGGTCCTGGTGCAAGACTGTCAAGTAACCAACTGTGTGTAAAGGAAAAAAGTACAGTACATACAGTAGGCTACGCAAGTAAATACGTTGGCGTATTTCAGTTGTCTATGAGCAACATAATTAATTACTGATAAGAAAAGATTTCAGTTTGTGTTTAATTAAGAACTCTGCAATGCTTTGTTTCCATGCTTCGCTTTAAAGCACCTTAACATATAAAATAAACCAAAACAAAATGTATTTATTGCCATTGTTATTTAATATAGACTATTAATAAATATTATTATTATTATTTTTCTTTTATATTTTCAGGTGCTTTATTTTAAAGTAACTAAAAGTCTGGAAACATTTAAACAGGAAGATTCACATACAAACAGCTAGTTGAATCTACGCCAGTGAGAGGCATTTGTAAAATAACAGACACAAAGTTGTAAATCTGGAAAAAATCATAGTACATCAAGGGTAAGCACAAAACTTCCTCCTAAAACCTAGGAACAGGAATTACGCTTAAAATAACACCTTTTTGGCACCGATAGTGATTAATTTGCTAACCGATTCAAAACTGATACAGTACTCTTTTGTAACCTGATAACTCATCATCAAACTCAAATTCAAATGGTTATTCAGTCTTTTCAAAACTGACTTGCCATTGTGAGAGTAATCTAGAGCTGCTGCTGCATTTTTTAATGTGTAGGACGGTGCTGTGTTAATAGCCATTGTGTTAAAATTAATTCTCGTATTCATAATTACTGTTAGTCGCTGATGCATTTTTACTGTATGTAGGGGTGTTTTGTTCATTTAGTTTGCCAGTTTGTTTATGAACTTTAATCCTGACCTATGAGGGCGCTGTGTAAAGGGAACAGAGTGCCCCGGACTGGATGATCTGACGATTCATTCCAGGGAAAGGTAGAGGTCGACGATTTAGAAAGGGGGCAGAGCTACGGTACACCAAGTCATCGCCCCTGAAGGGAAGCGATGTGGCAACCACGGATTGAAGGAGAAATGGTTCCACTCGCTAACCAAGGGGGTGTAGCTACGGTACACCAAGTCATCGCCCCAGAAGGGAAGTGATGTGGCAACCGCGGATTGGAGGAGAAATGGTTGCACTCGCTAACCAAAGGGGCGTGACTGACGGTACAAAAGGGGATGTGGCTAGGCGATCTGTTCCTTTGTTATGGTTAAGAGAGAACCACTAAAAGGAGAATCATAATTGTACCGTGAGTGTTTGTTTTGTCGTGTCTAATGATATACTTGTTTGTTTATTAGTCAGCTAACAGGTACCGGGAGCTGTCGCTTAAGACCAGCACCAACCCGGACAACACTTCACAACTGTACACAAATAAATTGTATTTCACCACTTGCATGTTAGCACTCACTCTAGACTTGTGATCGTGTGTGTTTTTGTGTGTGTTATACTGTGTTTATTATTTCGGGTCTATAAACCCTTTGTTTGGAACAGTGCAATACACAGTGCTGTGTATTGCCTGGGATTATTCTTTGCGATCGCCAGATCGGGATTATAAAAATAAACGTGCTTGGATCGTGAACTTTGTTGTCTTCTATATCGTAATCACATCACCTCTACACCTGTGCACTGCAAACCCCTTTGCCACACTTTGGCATATTGTGTTCGGGGGTCAACTCGGTCTTAGAGAACAGAGAACACTTTGCTTGTTTCCCGAGGGGTGTTCTCTTAACCAGAGACTAGTGTGTGTGTGTGTGTGTGTGTGTGTGTGTGTATATATATGTGTGTGTATATATATATAGTATATATATATATATATATACTGTATATATAATTTTTTTTTTTTTTTTTTTGTTAAATGTGTGGCTACATTTCTTAGCTTGGACGCACATGTGCGCCTAAGAAAAAAAGTTAGTGTAGAGCCCCCTGAGAGTTAACCAACACCAGAGTAATCTTAGCTAATGTATCCCTCTTGTTTAGATTCACTTTGTATAATTTTCTGTTTCAGTCATCAAACCCTGGTAGCATTTTAAAACCCTCTAGCATCATTCTAACTCTCATACTCATGTCTAACCTCAAAAGTACATGTGATACACCAAGGTGTAACCATTAGCATTTCACCCTGCCCCTACAAGATTAAAACCCTCTAGCATCATTCTAACTATCATACTCATGTCTAACCTCAAAAGTACATGTGATACACCAAGGTGTAACCATTAGCATTTCACCCTGCCCCTACAAGATGTAAGGAATACTACATTTGTTCTACAGTATGCAGCATTCGTATTAATGTATTTCTTACATTAATTTAGGTTAATGATTACACTATGGGTACCATATGTACTTGGGGGTAAGACGATGCTGAGAGCATGATTCTGATGTGACGAACCAAAAAATATGACGATGGAAATTAAAAATGATAAAAAAAAATTAATCTAAACTACAATAATTGTGTCATTAGTTATTTCACACCCATACTAAGTTGCTCTTTAATGGGTTTTACAGAGCATCTTATTATTATGTATTGTATGGCTTTCTATAATGTATTAACCAGCTACAATGAGTTGACATACCTTGACTTGACCTTTTAATACAATGTTTTTTTTGTAACAGTAATAGATACTTTTTTCTATCTATAGGGTTAACTGCTACAATGCAATGAGTTCCCAGTGTCCTTTTGGAGGGTTTAAAATGTCTGGGAATGGAAGGGAAATGTGAGTAACCAAATTAATATACTTGCTTGTGTGGAGAAAGGCAAAGACAGAGTTGTTGTTTTTTTAAAAGTTAAAAAAAAAAAGTACTTTAATTATTACAATCACAATTCTTAATTAGCCCAATTGCAGTTACCCTGCAGATACTGTATAAGCATGTTAATATATTTTGGGTTGACATATGATATCACCATTACAGGAGATAGCTGATATTTATTTATACATCCAAGATTATTAATTACTGAAGCTTTTTTTTTTCCTCAGGGGTGAATATGGCCTGCAAGAATACACAGAGATAAAGACTGTTACAATCAAAATCCCTCAGAAGAATTCCTAAGTTACAGACTTTTCCAAGAAGACAATAAAGCATGCAAATATATCACACCAGTGGCTTTTTTGTGGTCATTTCAGTAGTACAATAAATGTGAATTTTTATTTGAGGCCCTTCTGCTGAAGAAACCCCATATAGAACAGCAGAAATACTTTAAAACAATTCCAATGGGGGTTTAGGACTGTACTGTAATGTCTGTGGTCTTAAACACTGGCAATTTTTTTTATTTAATGGTCAGAAAAAAAAGTTACAGGGAGTTGTGCAGGTCATCTGCAGGGAAAACATTTAGGGGAGAGGGGGCAAGATTGAAAGCACTGGTTGAGACCTAAATGTGCAATCTGTAATATTTATTTGTTTTCCTGCTGGAGCACTGGGCCAAGAAAATGATTCAATTTAACACAAACGTTGATGCATTTCACACATTTTGGGCTGGTAATTAAGGTTAAGGTTCAATAATGAAACTGCATCTCTAACTGAATAATTGTTATTTTATTTTACATGCCCTTTAATCATGTAGAACTAAATACATTTTGTTTGTGAAGGAATTTGTTTGACTTTTCTTTTGACTAGATATTTAAATGTTATTGTTTGGCAGTTGCCTGGGTGTGCTGAAAGCTTTTGTAACGACAATATCTCAGACCTTCATAGGCAGGCTTAACAAAAACTTGGAGGAAGATTCAGGCATGCACATATCCACATTTGCAAGTAACAAAGTAGATATACAGTTTAAGGTGGAATAACAAAGACTACAGGGTGAGTTTAATTACTGAATTTGAATAAATTAAATGATGTACTATACTACTACCAAAAACCCTGCAGAATGTATTGGTAAAGTATATTCTTTGGTACATACAGTATATTCTTGCATTTCTTTTTACTGTACAAGTATTTCTATACAGTATACTTCCAAGAAACATGCCATTATTGAACAAAGAACAAAGAACAGCAAGGCAAGCTGTTAAAAATAAGGAACTAAACATGCTTCAGATATTGAAACACATGAAAGGGTTCTTGGCTGCTCAATATAAATGTACTGGCTGATGAATTTCAGCAAACAAAGAATCGTTTGTTAACTTTATCTTGAAAGAATGTGAAATTAGAAACCGAGGGCTGTGTTTTTTATTCTGTAAAAGGAGTAAGCTGCTGATTTGACTGCATATACTTAATTTGCTGAGTGGCAAGACCACTAATATGTGCCATTGCTCTTTGATTCTTTGTTTTTATGAGATGACCTTTTTTGCTATTTGCCGTTTTTCGATGAGCACACAGTTTGATGGGTGTTTTCATGTCATTTTTGAAATAGTAATGGCTTTCACGAATGCTCTTTGTTTTCCATTATAATGTGTCTGTCGTTTTTTCAGAGGACATACTGGTGCATGTAAAGCGAATAGGCCCCATTCAGAAAGCTTTAATTGTCTGTTTTGATGGCTTAAATAAAGTTTGATATCATGGAACTGAGACTGTTCTTGCTTTCTTAGATAGTCAATAATTTCATCCATTCAAAACACGCTTTAAACCATCAAAAGACTTTAAAAACTTTATAACTCGTAATGAGTTATACTTTGTGAATATGGCCCTATAACGCATAGATGTTACTGTGTGTTTTAGCAAAGTGATCCATTTTGAGCACATTTTTTAAAGATGTTATCAACTATGTATATTGTAGTAGCTTTCTCAACAATTGATTTAAAAGATAGCATTTTTCTAAAGTCCTTTTTGAGTACTCTGCAGTTTCAAGAGAAATTAGAAAATATTTACTAAAACACATGCTAAAGATAACGAACAGATCAAATAGCATTGTTGAGCCATATCCATAATTTTATAAGCCTTTCAAACTTAGATATGAACTGCCAACCAATTATTTACACCATAGTACATCATGATGGTAAAATGGTGCAGAACTGACTTTCAACTTTAGAGACCCATTGGGTGCATTCTTGATGTTCTTTTCCTTTTCATCACCATTGTTATATAGCTTATAAAAAGAAACATGGTGCACCTTCATAAAATGTATGCTTACGATAAAAAGAAAACTGCTACTTTTAATATAATCAAGTCAGTCTGAGCAAAAAGACTACATATTAACATAGCTTTATAATCATCTTGGGTATAACTTTTACGTTTCTTTCCATTTAAATGTTTCAGTTTAAATCGTTTAATTTGTTAATTGTTTATCATGCATTAGAAAAAATGTATTGGAAATGTCTGTGAATGAAGTGTTTAACTGGCTGAAGGATGTAATAATGAGTTATAAATGTGTAAAGTATTTAATCTGAAATCAAAATAACGCACATTTGAAACTGTTTTTGGTGCATACGTAATGTATTCAAAAATACAGATAGCAGTGATGCATGATGGAGAAATGTTTTCTGACACCAGGAGACAGTGTTGTAAGGCTCATTTTAATAAATGGTTCAGGCACGTGGGCTTGAAATGACAGTGACCACAGGGTAAGCTTCATTCTCTCAAATGCATGATTTGAGAATTAACTTCCACAATGCAACATTTAAATGTGTTCAGATTAAAACAAAGTCTGCTCATCTTAAAGAGTAAGTAGCAGGGTTCTGAAAAATATAGCGCTACAAGGCCCCGCATGTTGCTACAACTGTTTAAATAATGTACCTGTAATTTCTCTTTTCATTGTTAACATCTTGACAATTTTTTAAACAGACTTTAAAGTTGTAAGTATAGAAAATTGTCAGGAAAAATTACAGGTATGCTATTTAAACAGGTGTAGCAACACGTGGGGATGTGTAATGCTATATTTTTCAGAACCCTACTCTTTAAGACAGA
Source organism: Acipenser oxyrinchus oxyrinchus (assembly GCA_030684275.1). Lineage (NCBI taxonomy): Eukaryota > Metazoa > Chordata > Actinopteri > Acipenseriformes > Acipenseridae > Acipenser > Acipenser oxyrinchus. The sequence continues at coordinate 70,961,360 of CM060247.1, read as the reverse complement.
TACCGCCATATAAAAAAGCCAGCCTAGTTTTTAAGTTTGCCTATCTGGAACATGAGTGTTCTGCATTATTTCCATTAATTACCAAGATTTTTACCTGCCATGAGCACTCCATGAAAAAACACTACAGCCATTTTATAGAAGTCTAGTGTTGTTTAACCTTCAGAGGTTGGACATAAATATTTATACATGTAACTGTGGTATTGTTAAAGGAAAATACATGTATAGTAGTTAAAGGATACAGTAGATTTTTAGTGACCTACACTATCAGTTGCACTTTGTGATTTATTATTACTATTTTAGTTGATTAACAACTAGCTTACTCAAGTTTCTGGTGACATTGATAAATGTCACCTGAAACACTTGATAGAATTACATAGAGAATAAAGTACAACCTACTGGACATAATCAGATTGTTAAAAGCCACCAAGGAGTTCTGTGACATCACAAAGGACAAGGCCGCAGGTGGCTTTTACAATCTGAATTACATACAGTGGCTTGCTTGTATTTTGTTTTGTATAATTCCAGCACTAAAAAAGAAACACATGCAAATAAAAGTAAACTAAACTTTTCCCCTTTGATTTACACAACCTACTCAACACTTGAAGAGGCAAGAGAATTTTTATTATAAAACAACAGTTAATGAAAAATAAAAAAAACTGAAATGTCTTGGTGTGGCAGTGTGACCCCGCCTTGTGTGTATTGTTTGTTTATATGTTGCATGTAGTGTGTTAAATATTGGTGTATAGTCATTGGTACACGGGATATAAATGGGTCTGCATAGCACGAGTGATAAAATGTATATTTGTATTTAGCCACTAGGGTTGAACATCACTTCACGTGCTGATTAAAATGTAATACTATGTGAGCACGGGGAAGGACACGTAATTAATCCATGTGCAGTTGTACCGAGATTCTAATTGAATGATTGATTAGCAATCGAGTCTCGGTACAACTGCATAAAAGACGCACATTGTCACTCAGTCGGGGTTGGGTGTACAGAGAGGAGGTACGGAGAGGTAGAGGAGAAGCGAAAAATAACAATTGCTATTGGTTCAGCACAATACTTGTTTGTCCGTTTCGTCCCGTTTGTGTTTGTTTACTGTTTTGTTTGGCCCTTGTGCCCATTTGTTTTTTGTGTGTGTTTTGTTTAACTCCTTTATTTTTATTATTATTTAATAAAGAAACCGAGCACTTTCGCGTCTCGGTTTTAACCCACAGCTGCTGTGTTTCTGGTCTGTGACGTCACCACTGCAAGCCATCCTGCCACAGTTGGTGTCCGGAAGTGGGACTACAGTGCCTCCAGGAGTCAGACCGGAGAGTTGTGTATGGGGAGAGAAAAAAGAGAAAAAAAGTGAGTTCTGAGAAGAAAAGAGAAAAAAAGTTTTATGAAGAAAAGGGAAGGAAGAAAAAAAAGGGAAAGAAAAGAAAATAATTTGTTTGTTTTTTTGGAAAATAAAATAAAATAAAATAAATAAAATAAGGAAGAAAATGGGAAGAAGCGGGCGGAGGAAGCAGCAGCAACAGCAGCAGCAGCGTGGGGCCGGTCGCAGGTCCCACTGCATCTCGACCACGCTGGACGTCTGCCTCACCTGCTTGAAAGGTGAGGAGTGGTGCTTCGCTATTGGCGAGGTTGGGCACATAGCACCCGACCAACCCCCTCCATGGCAGGAGAAGGATGAGCCAGAGCGTCCAGCAAGGGTGAGGGAGGACCTGCATCCTCCAAAGAGGACGAGTGCACTCTCCTCCGAGGGAGTCTGGGACTGGCTGGTGGAGCCTGGGAGGGATTATGAGGAAGCCCTCCTTGCAGTGATCAACCTCCTGTGGGCCCGAGATGGGGAGCGCTGGGAGACCTGGGAACAGCAACACCACCCAGCGTCCCTCCCAGACAATGCAGCCATGGTGCTCAATTACTTGGCTGCCGATATGGGAGGGGTCCCGCCATCTCCAGGGAAAAAGGGAGAAGCCCCGCTGCCGTCTCCAGCTCCCGAAGGAGAGGAGCCACCACTGCCTCTCCAGTGCCCAAAGGGGAGGAGCCATCGCTGCCGTCTCCCGAGGAAGAAGCCTCGCCGAGGTATCCAGAGCCAGCGGAAGAGGGAAAAGGGAAGGTCTGGGACGATGGCTCCCAGTACCGGGAGGAGCCCGAATGTCCTACGCCTGAGTGGGAGCAGCCCAGAAGGGGGGAGCCTGTGCATCCAGCGCCCAGAAGGGGGGAGCCCGTGCATCCAGTGCCCAGAAGGGGGGAGCCCGTGCATCCAGTGCCCAGAAGGGGGGAGCCCATAGGTCCAGAACCTAGGCCTCCAGGAGCAGAGCAGCGGGAGCTGCCTCTGCCTCCGCCACCTCCACCGCTTCCACCGCCAGGAGCAGAGCAGCGGGAGCTGCCTCTGCTTCCGCCACCTCCGTCGCTTCCACCACCAGGAGCAGAGCAGCAGGAGCTGCCTCTGTCTCCACAGCTAGGAGCAGAGCAGCAGGAGCTGCCTCTGTCTCCAACACCTCCACCGCTAGGAGCAGAGCAGCAGGAGCTGCCTCTGACTCCACCACCGCTAGGAGCAGAGCAGCAGGAGCTGCCTCTGTCTCCACCACCGCTAGGAGCAGAGCAGCAGGAGCTGCCTCTGTCTCTACCACCTCTAGGAGCAGAGCAGCAGGAGCTGCCTCTGTCTCCACCGCCAGGAGCACCACCGTGGGAGAACAGCTTGCCGCTCCCAGCTCCACCAGCAGAGGGTGAATGCCTGCTGGTTCCGCCTCAGCCGCCGTGGGAAGGACTGCTCCTACCCTGCCTCTCATCGCCCAAGGGTGCCTGCCTCGCACCGCCCAAAGATGCCTGCCTCGCATCGCCCAAGGATACCTGCCTCGCACCGCCCAAGGATGCCTGCCTCGCACCGCCCAAGGATGCCTGCCTCGCACCGCCCAAGGATACCTGCCATGCATCGCCTGGGGCTGCCTGTGGCTCCGCATCGCCTGGGGCTGCCTGTGGCTCCGCATCGCCTGGGGCTGCCTGTTGCTCCGCATCACCTGGAGAGCCACCAGTTACAGGGTACGAGGGAGAAGTGGAGCTCCCACTGCCGCCTCCATGGCCAGGGGCTCCCCTCCCGAGTTCGCCTCCCGAGGGTCCGCTGCTGCTGCTGCCGTCGCCTCCCGGGGGTCCGCTGCTGCTGCTGCCATCGCCTCCCGAGGGTCCGCTGCTGCTGCTGCCGTCGCCTCCCGAGGGTCCACAGCTGCTGCCGTCGCCTCCCGAGGGTCCGCAGCTGCTGCCGTCACCTCCCGAGGGTCCACAGCTGCTGCCGTCGCCTCCCGAGGGTCCTGCTTCGCCTGGGTTCGCTACCAGTCCTGCCATGCAGCAGGAAATACTGTGGCTGGAGCCCCACGGAGGGGAGCTGCCGGCCACGAAGAAGGGGGGAGAAGTCAGGAGACCACCTTCCCCCGCAGCAATTTCGCTGCTGGAGTTAGGGTGGCCGGAGCCCCACCAAGGGGAACTGCTGGCTACGAAGAAGGGGGGAGAGGTCCAGAGACCACCTTCCCCCGCCACAATTTCGCTGCTGGAACATCTGTGGCTGGAGCCCCAGAAGAGGGAGCTGCTGGCTGCAAAACAGGGTTGGGAGGAGGACCTCCCACCATGGCCACCCCCTGGACATATTGGTGCCCCTGTTCCTGGGCCGGGACAATGACCGGGACTTTGGGCCTAAGGGGGGAGGTGGCCTTTTAAGGCCATGTGTGCTGCTGCAAGGTGGGAGATATGTGGCAGTGTGACCCCGCCTTGTGTGTATTGTTTGTTTATATGTTGCATGTAGTGTGTTAAATGTTTGTGTATAGTCATTGGTACACGGGATATAAATGGGTCTGCGTAGCACGAGTGATAAAATGTATATTTGTATTTAGCCACTAGGGTTGCACATCACTTCACGTGCTGATTAAAATGTAATACTATGTGAGCACGGGGAAGGACACGTAATTAATCCATGTGCAGTTGTACCGAGATTCTAATTGAATGATTGATTAGCAATTGAGTCTCAGTACAACTGCATAAAAGACGCACATTGTCACTCAGTCGGGGTTGGGTGTACAGAGAGGAGGTACGGAGAGATAGAGGAGAAGCGAAAAATAACAATTGCTATTGGTTCAGCACAATACTTGTTTGTCCATTTCATCCCGTTTGTGTTTGTTTACTGTTTTGTTTGGCCCTTGTGCCCATTTGTTTTTTGTGTGTGTTTTGTTTAACTCCTTTATTTTTATTATTATTTAATAAAGAAACCGAGCGCTTTCGCGTCTCGGTTTTAACCCGCAGCTGCTGTGTGTCTGTGTTTCTGGTCTGTGACGTCACCACTGCAAGCCATCCTGCCACACTTGGTTAGATAAGTATTCACCCCCCTGAGTCAATACATGGTAGAGCCATCTTTGGCAGCAATTACAGCTGTGAGTCTTTTGGGGTAAGTCTCTACCAGGTTTGCATATCTGGATCGTGCAATATTCGCCCATTCTTCTTGGCAAAATTGTTCAAGCTCTGACAAGTTGGATGGGGATCGTTGGTGGACAGCAATCTTAAAGTCTTGCCACAGATTCTCAATCAGATTCAAGTCCAGGCTTTGACTGGGCCAATCTAGGACATTCACTTTCTTGTTTTTAAGCCACTCCAGTGTCGCTTTGGCGGTGTGCTTGGGGTCATTGTCCTGCTGAAAGGTGAATCTCCATCCCAGTCCTAGGTCTTTTGCAGACTGAAGCAGGTTTTCTTCAAGGATTTGCCTGTATTTAGCTCCATCCATTTTGCCCTCTACCCTGACAAGCTTCCCAGTCCCTGCTGATGAAAAGCATCCCCATAGCATGATGCTGCCACCACCATGCTTCACAGTAGGGGTGGTGTTACCTGGGTGATGTGCTGTGTTGGGTTTGCGCCAGACATAACGCTTTGCATTTAGGCCAAATAGTTCAATTTTTGTTTCATCGGACCACATAATCTTTTGCCACATCTTTTCAGAGTCTCCCACATGCCTTTTCGTAAATTCCAAGCAGGATTTTACATGGCCGTTTTTTCAGTAATGGCTTCCTTCTTGCCACTCTTCCATATAGGCCAGATTTGTGGAGTACCTGAGCTATTGTTGACACATGGACAGTTTCTTTCATCTCAGCCATGGAACGCTGTAGGTCTTTCAGAGTTGTCATTGGCCTCTTGCTGGCTTCTCTGACCAATGCCCTTCTTACCCGGCTGCTCAGTTTTGGAGGATGGCCTGCTCTAAGCAGATTCTGTGGTGTGGTGCCGTATACCTTCCACTTCTTAATGATCGACTTGACTGTGCTCCAAGGGATATTCAATGCCTTTGAAATCTTTTTATATCCCTCCCCTGATCTGTGCCTTTCCACAACTTTATCCCAGAGTTGTTTTGAAAGCTCCTTGGTCTTCATGGTAGTATCTTTGCTTTGAATGCACTACCCAACTGTGGGACCTTACAGAGACAGGTGTATTTAATCTGAAATCATGTGAACCACTTTTACTGCACACAGATGGACTCCATTTAATTTATTGCATGAATTCTGAAGGCAATTGGTTGCACCTGAGCTTATTTAGGAGTGGCATAGCAAAGGGGGTGAATACTTACCTAATGAAGACTTTTCAGGTTTTTATTTTTAATTGATTTGTTTTTCACCCCCATTTTTTCACACATTGAAAGTGGTGAGTAGGTTGTGTAAATCAAAGGGAAAAAAATCCCATTTAAATGCATCAAGATTTCAGGTTGTAACACAACAAACTGTGAAAATGTCCAAGGCGGGTGAATACTTACTATAGGCACTGTATACAAATATATAAAAATGAACCATGCGATCAAAGGTAAAAAGTAATGCCAAATGCTAGACCCTTGATATTGCTCAGAAGGTTCAGGTTTATTCATTTATGTGTAACTGGTATTAAATGGATGGAAAGGAATCAATAGTATTTTAAATGCTGAGTTTCAATGGACACTTTACTGCTGGTGTTATTATTATTTATTTGGCAGACACCTTTATCCAAGGCAACTTACATGTGTTACAAGGCAGTACAGTATTACAATGCAAAATTAATATTTAAATACAGTATAGTTTACAGCAAAGGCAAATAATACTACTGAAATGCAATATGAACTAGGATGCAACAAGTAAGGATTGCAGCAAGTTATATCTACAAAGACATTAGTAGTGCAATAGTGCAAGTATGGTGCATTAGCTGGGGATCCAGTATTATGGTCTTAGGTCAGGCAAGTCCAAGGCATAGTAAGGGCGGGAGTTCAAGATATTGTGATAAAGAGAGAAAGAGTTGATGTTGTAAATCTCCCTCCCGATCGGAAAGGACGCTGTGTAAGGACGGTGGTATGCTGCCTCCTAGATGGACTGCCTGGATGGTAGGTCGGAAACTGGAAGGTGACCATATTAGGGGGAGCGCGTAGTTGCATGTACCCGGAAAGACTCCGTTGCAATCAGCTGCGGAACGGCCCTCTATTGGAGAAACCAGGGCAACGGATTGATTGCGGGGAGGGCTTGGTGGGAACAAAGGGGAAGCAGCTATGACAATACTCCGCCTTGCGCTGATAAACGTAAACAGACGGCCGGAGGCTGTATTGTTTTATTGTTTTGGGTTACGTGTGTTTTGTGTTGCAGAGGAGGAGTGAGCACCGCAGAGCTGTAGCTACAGAGCCAGCAGAGGAGGAGTGAGCCGCGGACTGGCAAAATATATAGAGCACGTCCCTGCACTGCACAGCACCGCACCGCACCACTTACGGCACCACGCTTCTCAGGACCGAGAGCACTGCGTGCACGGAGAACGTGGGGACGGACAAAGTCCAGTTTTTGATTACTTTTTGTTTAATTAAGAGAACTGCCGTGTACCCCCCCCCAATACCATCGCTGGTAAAGGGGTGGACTTATTTGTGTTATTGTTAATATTTTTTTATTATTAAAACATGCAGACTGTTTTGGGAGAAACATTGTTTGGACATGATTTATTCACTGTACCACAGCACCTGACCACAATATCTACAAGTGCAGTCTAAACAGGTGGGTCAGGTTCTCCGGTAACTGGTTCCACCACAGAGGGGAGAAGGAGCAGGCACAGGAGGATGGATAGTGGAGGGGAGCCATGACCATTCAGCCAGTAGAGGAGCAGAGAGGGTGAGAGGGGGTGTAGGGAGACACAAGGGATTGGAGCTAGGAGGGGCAGTGTGGTTAAGACAGTGGTAGACAAGAACAAGGGTATTGAAATGAATGTGAGCTGAGATAGGTAGCCAATGGAGGGTGTGAAGCAGAGGGGTGTCCATCTCTTTTCCACTATGATCTATGGACTAGCCAGTTAATGAGACGAGTATTTGCATCTCTTGACTGAATCAATAATGGAAAACTTCAACCCCTTCATCATGGATGCATGTTGACTGGACACATTTTACCAAATACGGATAGTGGCACAAAGTACTGCACTGAAAAGCTATAGCAGTATCTGGTAAACCGTTATAAATGTTTACCACAGTAAATCTGCACTGTAATTTAGCAGTTGTCCCATTGTTATACTATGTGTTTACAACAGGTTACCATGGTTTCCCATGTTTTTTAATATACTTTATCCTACCTCTTTGGGCTTTGAAAATGCTTACCTTTACACTTTTACTATGGGAGACTTTTATAAGGAACAATACAATAATCTTGCATGGTGCTTTGAACCATAGCAACCTACAACACATACCATTTGCATCTTCTTTTTAAGTTCCAGATTTGAATTTTCATACGCTTTGGAAACAGCATTTAAATAGTAAATCGCCAACCTGTGGATTAGATAGAAGATGCCATTTTAGTTAACAAAGCCCCTCTTGAATAGTAGGAAAGGAGTCCAATTTCAATAAGCTTGGAAAGATTGAATTTATAAAGCCAATGAATTATTACAGAACAGTATTTAACAAATTAAACACAAATCTACAGATTCTAAACACATTTTAGTATTTATATACTTTTTACTGTAATGTTCATTGTGTATTTTTTATGCATCTAAATTATAGTATAAAACAATTGAAGACAAACATGTCTTTTAAACTGTATCACAGGATATAAGTTTAGTTTTAAAACTTTTGGCTTACCAGTGTTTCAGAGTCCAGACATTTTAAATGTGTGAACATTTTTAAGTTCTACTTGTAAGAATTATACCCTATGCATGCTGTATGTTGATATTATCCAAATATGGCTAAAAAGTAAGCAATAATGGCTATTTAAAAAAAAATTAAAGTTATTTCCAATACTTACACCATCAGCAGAACAGCAGGGATAATCAGTCCTGGGTTGGCTACGTAGCTGAAAATATTTCCAACAAAGGCTGGAAAATCTAATTCAATTGTCTCCAGAATGATATCAAACATTTTCGATTTCCCACTGTTTACAAAGGAACCGATTAGTTAGCATTAGTGTTCAGAGTTCTATATTCACTTGGGGTAGCCAAACTTAAAAATTAATTTCTTATCCCAGTAATGCCCAATTTTACTTTACCCATGTAGAACATGTATAATACTATATTAAATGATACAAGTGTGGGTAATCGGTAGGTGAAATCAACATCAATAATCAGACTTTCCTCAATTAAATAATTCCATCATTCTTACCCATTTTGCATTTTGGTCTCAAATGTGCAGTTTTTAAAGAAACTGTGTTATAGCAAACATTAACAGACATCTGATACTAAGTCTTCAGTTTGTTTGCCTTGTCTTCTAGAAAGTCTGTTAGTGCTTTACTTTCTTGGTCATTCTACCCTGAGGGTGTCTTCTAGTTCAAGTTACGATGTTATTGGTTGAAAGTATGTCAGTCAATAGGGGAAACAGCTGATTGGATCCAGATAAAATGACCTATTGTAATACGAGATTGCTTCATAGGAGGCTGTGTGGTCCAGTGGTTAAAGAAATGGGCTTGTAACCAGGAGGTCCCCGGTTCAAATCCCACCTCAGCCACTGACTCATTGTGTGACCCTGAGCAAGTCACTTAACCTCCTTGTGCTCCGTCTTTCGGGTGAGACGTAGTTGTAAGTGACTCTGCAGCTAATGTATAGTTCACACACCCTAGTCTCTGTAAGTCGCCTTGGATAAAGGCGTCTGCTAAATAAACAAATAATAATAATAAAATGGTAATACACGTTTCTTTCATGCTTTAAAATGGTTACAAAATGTCTTTCAAAACTGCATATTTGAGACCTATGTACTGTAATGAATGGATATGCATGGCAGAGAAAATGTATGGAACTATTTTATTGTAACCTTGGGTGTGGTTCAGCTGGGGCTCCTCCCCGCTGTTCTACCCCCACATTTATCGTTGGAACCTGCTTCTCTTCTCCCCCTCCCCTCCTGTCCCAGTGCTCCTGCAGAACAGCCTTCATTCTTACTACAGCTTCAAAAACGGTCCTGCAGCCTTCCTCTGCCACAACATAATTAAGTCCCAGGATCCACAACTATTCAATTATCTCAACCTCAGTGATTTCTTCACAGTATTTTCTGTCACCCGGGATCTGCTGTAAGAAGCATACAGAAATGTTCATTCTTCAATGTCGACATTGATTTAGATACAACGTCGTCCTCCGCGAGGAAGGTTCTCTGCGAGCCAGAGGGGACCCCTGGACAAAACCTTTTTAACTCTTTTCTCGTTTTCTTTTTCCCATGCTCACTCTTTCCTTTTCACCTGTACCAGTCTCCCTCTCTGGAGAATAAAGCTAATTTCCCAGCCTCTGAGCCCAGTCATGTCATCTCCAAAGCAGCGCTTTGAGAGCTGGGGGGAGACCCTTGGCCCGCTTGCATGTTTGTTTGTTTGTTTTTCAGTTTCCGACATTTCAGTCTCCCCCTTGGAAGTCTGGCCACACTGACCTCCCTCAGCAAGCTGGGGGAGACCTCTGGACTCTTCATCTTTATGATTCTCCTGTTATTCTATTTTCTGTTTCCCCTTGGCAGAAATGAAACTTGCTTCCCAGTCTTAGAAACCAGCTCCGTGAGGGTGGCTCTCAGCAAGCCAAGAGGAGACCCTGTTCTCTTTTCTAAGTCACAAGCACTTTCCTCCCTGTCTAATTCCAGGGGTTCTTCCTCCATGCAGTCCTTGCTCCTGTCCCGTGAATTAGCTGCAATTACTTTATTTTCTTGATTCCAGAAAAATAAACATACAAGACTCTTGCAGACATTATAAAAGAGAAATAGAAAAGTAAAACACACACACATTTAAATGACAATTTGTAATGGTAATGAGGTTATAGTCTCTTATTTATGAATGAAATATGACATACCTGCAAGATCTAATAAATATGTAACAAAAAAACAAGCAAAAAAACAAAAAAAAACAACAGCATATCGACATATGACGGTACTATACCTGCAGAAATGTACACCTGCTGCATATAATTGAATTTGGAACATTGTTTGAAGCATTTCAGATCTGAAAAGAAATATGTATATACCCCAGAAATTCTTGTTCATACTCTATAGGTCTTCATCTGCATACTTCATGTGTGGTACAGAACATGTATGGTAACATACTTACCTGAAGGGTCCACAGTCAAATGAAGGTGGTAAGGTCATGATGGTGTAGACTACCGGTAACAAACTTAGGAACAAGATCAGCAACAGGAGCCCCATGTAAATATTATTGGACCTGGATGCTTTGAAAATGCGTTCATGAGGAACATTAGAAGTCATTACAGCCCAGGATTGGTAGTACATGGAAGTCATCAAACGCAGGAGGACATTAATTCCAACTAGTCCTGGAGCATAGAAGGCACCCATCCTAAAATGCAGAGATTAAAATTAGGAATCAAGTACTTCTCCTTGTTTTTTTTTAAAAAAATGGAATCGCCAATTGTTTTTTACCCCATTTTCTCCCCAATTTGAAATGCCCAATTTTAAGCCTGGCTCACCACTGCAAGCCCCAGGAGAGACGAAGACGAGCACACGCGTCCTCCAAAACATGTGCCATCAGCCGTCCACTTCTTTTCACTCTGCAGGCTCGCCATGCAGCTACCTTCAGAGCTACAACATTGGAGGACCACGCAGCTCTGGGCCGCTTGCAGGCAGGCCTGCAGGCATCCGGCCAGTCTACAAGGGTCGCTGGTGCCCAATGGGCTGAGGACACCCTGGCTGACCTAAGCCCTCTCCACCCAGGGCGTTGCTCGGACAATTGTGTGGGGCCCCCTGGGAACTCCTGTCATTGGCTGGCAGTGGAATAGCCTGGAACCGAACCAGCGATCTCCAGGCTATAGAGCGCATCCTGCATTCCACGCGGAGTGCCTTTACTGGATGCGCCACTTGAGAGCCCCCTAGTACTTCTCATTTTAAAGAAGAATGATAAAACATTGGTTAGGCTTGAAGGCTTAGAAGTTAGCTAATATAAAATAAAGAAAACACTGAAATCGTATAGATATGAGAAAGGTAGAATCCAATATATATAACAGCATGTAGAAAGTAGCAAGAAAGGATGGAGAGGCGTGTAACCAATTTAGAGGAAGTAGAACGTTATTTCAGAATGGAGAATCCACAATGAATAAATGATTTATTGATCACAATTGCAGATGATTTAATGAACTGTGATGGGCGCTCAGGGCCTGATGACTGTGATGGGCCTGAGTGAATGATAAATTTGGCTGGAGGTCTCGTCCGTGGGTGCTCAACGGCTACCTGCGTGAGGCTGGCTGCATGAATGATTAGTAGATATGGGCCACCTCCCCCCAAAAGACGAGGCTGCCAAACCATGAATGGCGCACAGCCACCTATCCCCCAAAATATTGAAAAATTTATGAAAATGAGCAGCTGAGACACGGCCCTTCCCCCAGAGCATGACTGCACCACGCACCCTGCAGAACTATGTATGAACCACTCAGCACTCGGGTAAGGAAAACCCCCTACTCAGGGAATCTGTGGCTGAGGGTAGGCCTTCCTCCAGGCTCTAAGCAGTCGACTCCCGTTTCAGCGTCCCAGCGCATGACTGAGAGGCCAAAACAAATGAGGCAACATGGGAGAATAACACACAGAGCCTTTATACGCTTGCTGATGATATGTTGGTTAGGAGCAGATTCTCCTTGCAGAAAAGCAACCAAGTTTACAATTCTGATACATTAGTGTTTTCTGTTTATTCTGCTATTAATTGTGCTATCAATTGCTCTTTTTATTTTAAAATTAAGTTTTTTTTATGATAGGACACTGCTATTCATACCAGATCACTCCTTGATTGAAGACAAGTCCCAACACATTACCACTTATATCAAACTCTGCATAAGATGGCTGTGCATAATAATAACAAAATATATATATTTAATGATTAGTACTAATGCATCAAGAAGTCATTATGAAGTTGAAGTTGAGTTGACATTGCGGTTCTCTGGTATCTTTGAACAACAGCAGCTACTGAATAATGGCTAATTGTATTGATTACATACTGTTTAATAAAGTTTATTTTCACAAAAATGCAAGATCTTTTAAATCGAAAAGTTTAGGTGTAGGCTTAAAGCAATTTGTTTTTCAACTTCACTTGTTGCATCTTTTCATAGTGTTAGAGTTTATGATTGAATGCTTTAAGGTATAAATAACACACATCAGAGTTTTAAAAACATAGGTATTCTTACAAATCCAGATTCCAGGTCCCAACACCAGCAATAATTAAGGAATCGCACAATCACAGCTCGAAGGAAATCTCCAATCAAAAATAGTAATATATGTAACTTGTATGTCAGAAACAGTAAGCTTCACAAACTCCGGCAAAACAATAACATAAAATGAAATTTATAAACTGTATTAACATTACAACAAAACAGTTCTGTCAATGTAAGTGCATGCCAGGGTCCAAACTGGGCAGAGCGTATGGAGCTGCAGCTCCCCGTCAGACTGGAACACAATAAATGTGAAAAACGTTAACACAAAAAGTAACAAATACTTATCTGAATAGGCTCTCCTGTCAGGTCAGCTCTTGAAAGGAAAAATGGTGCGTGCATTCCTTTATACCCTCGGGGGTGGGCATGACTGCGTTACAGATTATATATATATATATATATATACAGTATATATATATATATATATATATATATATATATATATATATATATATATATATATATTCAGATTTTGGGGTCTTTAGGAGGTAAATACCCATTCGGTAATGGTTACATTTCGTACTTGAAAGGGGACTCTGCTTGACAAAGATGACTGAGTAAAAGTAAAAAAACAAAAATAGTTTATACAACTATAGTCATGGTTACATTGAAGTAAAACAATATTTAGTTTACCTTAATGTAACATATTGGAGTATATTGTTATATACAGGTGGTGTTTTTGATACAAGAGGTGCTCATTATACAAGGGATGTAACCCAAAGCTGGTCTGTAGTGCACTACCACACGGTACAGCCTTCATCGACGGGCACTATCGCTTAAATCAGGGGTCTCCAATCCTGCTCCTGGAGGCCGGTGTCCCTCCTGTGTTTTGTTCCAACTGTACCCTAAATTAATTAATTGGACCAAGTAAGAATCTAATAAGCACTTAATTGGTCCAATTAAGTAATTTAGGTACAGTGACAAAAACTAGAGTGACACTGGCCCTCAGGACCAGGATGGAGACCTAACTAAATAGTATCATGGGCGATAATGGCAATACAACTTACTATTAAATGAAAATACTTTCATTGTTCAAGGCGGAAAATTTTGTTTTTAAATCGTTCCCGTTTTTAGTGGTTTATTATATACCGTTACTGAAAAAAGTAACTTATTACTCGTTATTGGTTTCTTCAGAAAAAATGTTATATAATGCCCTTGCACATATGGTGATAAAGCAGTAAACGCCAAGTTCAAGCCTCCTCCCGATCTTGTACTATTCTGCTTCAAAATACGCACCGGTAGATGCGTTTCCTGTGAATTACGTTTTTGAAGTGTATCGTCAAAATTGGCATACACATTTTTTGTTCTTAGTGCCTAGTCTTATTCAATGACAAGGTTAAGAAACACTGATTTCATTGGCTCACGGCTTACTATTGCCATGAGACATCCATGAAGAGAGATTGTGTCATTGGTGCTTAGACACCGAAATTAGAGCAGTCTGGCACGTCAGGGTTAAAAAAGGAAAGACCACTAATGTAAATGTACAAAAAAAAGGTAACAAGATTAACTTGTTTCTTTTTTGCAGGAAGTGACTGTAATATTATTTTTCACGTTAAAAATCTAACATGTTATATTACCTCATTATTGATAAATAAAAGTAATATTACAGTAACGCTTTAGTTAAGTCGCGCTTAATCCCTAACTCTGACCGGTACTATGATTTATGACTCTTTGAATAATGCCCTTAAACTTGAAGTCAATGTGTCATTAGAAAGCAAGAACAAAGTAATCAGACAAACAAAACTAATTTCATGTCTCCACTACATGCATAGCAAACTGAACTACATTGTTTAATGAAAATAAAGCTGCTTCCATATATCTATAATCAATGTGGTAGGCTGAATCCAGATACCAGGTAGTAAGGCCTTCCTCAAATTACTATCAAGCTGTTTTTAGATGAGAGCCCATGCCTGTCGCTTCTTTTGTGAGCTCGATCGAATCACTGCTTATTCCAGGTTCACACTTGACTGGGATCTCAACTAACATTTATTTCTTAACAACAATTTTGCTGCAGCATGTGTGCATTACTGCCCAAAACCAACTTAAGGTCGATAATATATTCTGACCCATACATTATTCTACTTTTATTTTAAATATCCAGGGCCAGCTTCGGATGTCAGCATTTCTTATGTACGATATTTCTTTTCTTTCTTGGAGGCGACTTTAAAAAGTCCCATGTATTATTATTATTATTATTATTATTATTATTATTATTATTATTATTATTTTGGTATACAAGCACTTGATTAGAAACAATGCACCTGACAGGACTCAACTTTCCCTATGTGGAACAGGAGACTGTATGACAATATATAAGCAACACCTCAAATACGATCACAAATAATATTTCAAAAAAGCACATCTTTTCACATTTATTTTTACTCTAAGTTGGCTGTGTAAGTTACTTCTAGATTTAAAAAATGTTTGGTAAAAGTGAAACTTAACTGGCAGTTGGGGTGTGCTTAAGATCGTGCTTTATGTTAATTATCCTTGAGGTTTTCCACCCATTGTTTAAATGGCACCTTTCAGTTTCCTGCAGGTAGTTTACATGTTAATAAAAACAATGTAACCTTGGCAGCCTTACTAATGACACGTTAGAGAAAAAGGCAGTGTGTATAACAATAACAAGTGCAGAATTACAATTCCAACAGTGGTTTCCCAGCATGGTCCTCTGATTACATCTGCAGGGTCGCTGGGTGGTGGGGCGGCAGATGTGTTCCCTGTGAAATTGGCATAGTGCATATGTGTTGCCCATGTTGTGGCATTCTTTATAGACTCTTCCACTGCAAGCTGAAAGAAAATAAACAAACAAACAAACCACAAAAAAAGTAATTGTCTGTAAGAAAATATGTGACTATGAATGTCATTTTGAATCGGGCCAACTAATCTATCTTATGGCAGGCATTAAGTGTCGTTCCTTACAATAGTAAAAACTTCATCCAAAGTTTTTAGTATTTTGAATTGATTATTTCCTCTACAAAATATAACTTTCAAAGTACAGTAATTCTACATAGGCATACTGTATATTTCGGGCTGAGTGGAAAAAATGTTGGCAGTTTTTTCTACCATATACATTGTTTCTTTACTTACGTGAGACACAATGCAATTTTGGAATTTTGTAAAACAAGAGAAAGACGATTTCCACTTCACCTTTTGATTCACCTCATCAAACAGGGCAAAAAGGGAGGTATATAAGTTTCCGAGGAACAAGGCAAAAATTCTCCCCAGCTGCCACTTTAGTGCGATACGTGGGTGGTATTCCACTAGTTCACTAATGCTCTCAAAGAGGGGAGGACAGACCAGACCTAGCAAGGACATCACTATCTCAACCTAGAGGGCAACACATTAACATACAATTAAGCAGCAGCAGTGTCCCCCACCTGGAATTGAACCCACCACCCTCCGGTCACGAGTCCGGAGCCCTAACCACTACTCCACACTGCTTAAAAATATTTTTTTCCATAAGGGTCCAAACGAAGACAGACGGAAAGTGAATCTGATTATTCTGATTGAATTTGTTTATCTACAGATAGCGACAATTATTTCATTTTTTTTTAGCTTTCAGTTTGTGTGTTCTCTTTTAAAAATTGGCTTCACACTGCTAAACGTAAAACAATTATATACCATAAAGAAATGCCTAAATAACCTATGCAGCTACTGGCATGTAAGAACAAAATCCTTCTCTTTTCTTTTTTTGGGGGGGCTAATGTTGTGTAGTTTTTAAATATCAAGTTCCACATGTTTCATCATGGCTGTAAAAAGAGCTTAAACACCTCCTCGCAACGTGATGATGCACCTCCTTTGTAGCCAGCTTGGCTACATTGAGTATCATACAAATCCTGACCAGATAGTCACGCTCAGCCACTTGGGTGAGCAGTGGGCAGCTGTAGTCAGGAACGCCAGGCAGTAGAAACGGGGTGTAAGTGTTTCTTGAGCTTAAGGGTGTTGCAGAAAGCAAGATAAAGGTAAATGTATCTTTAAACTTAATATGCAACCAGCCCCTGGCTTTTCACATGGTCTACTGGTAAATTAAAAATATTTGACAGTTGACCACCCTCTCCCATTTCCTTTATCCTTTTTACCTTATAAAAATGTTAGTAAAAGACTACTCATATAAAATGAAATTAGAAGATTTGTGTGACAAGGAGTGCAATGCATTGTCAATTTCAGCAAAAGTATAAAGAGAAAACCCTTTCTCATACCATCCCAGATCATCTCTGGTAGCAAAGTCCTGTGACCGGTTTACTACAAAGTAAATAAGATAACCACTTCCACCTAAACAGCATAAAATAAGTATGTTTGCCAAGACACGAAGGAATCTTCTTAAATGGATGTTTTCATCCTTCTGGTTTTCCTCTTCATCCACAATAGATTCCTACCAAATTAAGTTAATTATCAAAATGGTTTAAATAGGGTTTCCCAACATGAAAATCCAAGCATTTTAGCAGATTTCTAAGAAACAACCACTTGAGATTATTACCTTAAAGCTGGTAGTAATGGAGGCAAATTTGTTGTCAGCTGTTTCTGAATTACCAATCAGGTAATCCCAACTGGTAAACATTTTCCAGCTGAAATTGAAGTCGGAGTCTTCACCATCTCCTCCACTTTCATTGGCGCTTGAAGCCATTCTGAAAAACAGAACAACAGACTGTTGAAATAGTGTGCATTATAAACCTCAGAACTTTCATTCGCCAATCGGAAGTACATTCCAAGTCACTACCACACAAAAGTTACTACAGAACATTCAACTCAAAATGAAAGGAAAGTAAAACATTGAAAATGTAAATAAATCTGGAATGTACATTTTTCCATCTTAATATAACAATAAATTCCATGTTCACTCATTTCTAAATGCAATAAAACCCTGATTATTAGGCATTACCTTAGTATTTGACCTTGTCTGTACTGTAGCCTGTGGCTCAGCTACTTAAAACCTTCACCGCATGGTCTGCTAACGAACGCCCTCTAATCAGGGTTGTATTACTTAAGAATCAATGTTGTCATTAGAATGTAGTGATACATGGTTCAATTTGGGGCTTAGGGTCAAGTTTGAAAAAGTTGCTTTATAATACACACAATCAATCAATTGTTGCTTTATTGTTCGACGCATCTGAGGTCAAGTAATTTCCCAGTCAATCCCAGTAAATTATATTGCATGCAATATTCAGGTATAATTGTGGTAATGATCCCTTTGAGAGAAAAGTAACTCTTAAAAGCATCACTCACGTTCTTATAACAACCATCAGGCTGTACCCAAAAGTGCCAATCCCGACCATCAAGTATGCCAAAGGTAATCTGAATTTCAGTAAGCCAATTGTCCTTTGATTATTGTAATAGCCATAAAAGAGGACTGAGTACTTACAATAACCCTGTGAAAAATAAAAAAAATGTGTTCATTAATATACAATATAAACAACTTAAACCCTCAATCCTAAGGTAAGTAAAACTAGAGAAGAATCTAGCAGAAAACCTGTTCAATCAGTATCACTGTCAATGGTACCTGCATGACATTACATAACCTGCCATGCAATTATTGTGTGATAACATGCTTATATGCTGAGCATTAGTTGGTTGGGGGGGAATTCAGAAAGCCATTTACTCCAAAGTGTGGTTAGCACCATTTTTTATAAAAAAAGAGAAAAACACCCATTGAAGTTACAAATCTTGTATTTCCTAAAATACAAACCCAAACTAAGAAAAAATGAAGGTCCTAAATACTTCAATTATCTCCAAATTTCATTAGCTTTTCTATTGCAGAACCTACTTACATCAAAGTCCCAGATTGTTGAGAAGTCCATAGCTTTAGCCTGTTCAGCTCTTGGGACAGTTTTGCGGGGAATACTTCTGTAAGGTAGCCCCATTAGAACCTGGAATTAAAGATAAAGTTACACATGAGCTAAACCAAGTCTGTATTACATTTGTTAAATTACTCAAACAGTACCTCGGTTATTACAACCAGCCCAAATGTGAAGCCAAAAAGAACCAAATTCATTCCATACATCCATCTGAGAAATACGAAATAGGAGGCTACAGAGGATCCAAAGTGACCTGTGGATAAAATAAAAAGCATATAACTGCTTCATAAACCCACTCAAAAGCATATTGGGACAGAGTAGAGGCTGTTGGTGTATTACTTGGTCATGGTTCTGTAGCAACTGCCAATACTAATATTGATTTTGCAATAGATTTGTCATGGCTGTTCAGAGAAAGACTGGATCATATTGTATGTATTATACCTGAATACTGTAGTGCATATTTATGAAGATATAATATTTAATATTAATACCTCAATATCCTAGGCCACACCCCCACTATGTTGGTAATATACACAAATATTAGTTAATATTAATTTCTTAATATACAGGGTGACTCCTCCATTATGTGATTAATATTTAAATATTATTTAATGTTTTCAAATATATCAGAAGAACTGTGAACAAAATAGAAGATAAATATGTACTTGAGACACTTACAAATATGTTCACACACAGCAAAGTTCAGTGTAAATCAGGGCAGCACCTGGTTTATTATTCCAGTTCCAAAAGCAGGTCAGTAAACAGGCAAGGGTCAGGTACACGTAGCAGCTTATCCACACAAAACAGGGTCAGGCCACCAATCGGGTAATCAGAACAGTCCAGGTCAAAACTCACAGGTATCAGTAACTTAGTCTCGCACAGGTTCTTCACTCTCTCCCTCTACTTCTCGCAGCACAATGCTGTCTCCTACTCCTTCACTATCTGAATGAATTTTGTATCATGCAAACACCCGGTCATTGTGACATAATTTCCTTTCATGGGGCTGTCTGGGAAATGCAGTCTCCCTGTGTCGGCCATCTTGTTTCCGATAATGTGCCAACAAACTTGCCCTCACGTATCTCCCATTAATGACCCTACCCCTTTTTCTGTTACTATATATATATATATATATATATATATATATATATATATATATATATATATATATATAATGTGTGTGTGTGTGTGTGTCTGGCAAGTCTAGTTTTGCCAAGGGCTTCAGGGCAAATCCCGAAGTTACCATTTTTTTTCGCCACTCGCCTGTGTCCAATCGAGCGAATCTAGATTGGCCCAGAACTTGAAAAAGACGACTGGGCTAAAACCGTTTTTTCAACAGTTTTCACTGAATTTCGGGGCTAGCCCAGGCAAGTCATGTTCGCCCATGCCATTAATTTGGGCGAGTCTAGTTTCAGCCAATGCTAAAACATCGATGCTGGGCCAGTCTAGTTTTGCATGTGCCAATTATTTGGGCAAGTCTAGTTTTGCATTTCTACACTCTCCCCTTCCAGCTTCCAAGTGCGTGCCGGACTACCTGCCTCGCCTCCACTTCTGACAACAATGTAGTGACTGTGTGCTGGGTTTCCGGTGGCGGTGCAGAAATGGCAGAACACCAGGGCTGGTTTTAATAGCAGTTAAAACCACTCTTTTTATTCTCTCTCTCTCCCAAAAAGTCTCAGTCCTCCATACGTGCAGGCAAACTCGCTACACACAGGTGGGTAAAACTATCAATAACTCAATTAGTCGGTACTCAATAAAGCTTTAGAAGGGAACTGAGTGGCTACTTTCGTCTGGTCGAGGCCTCGAGTTGGTGATTTGATGATTTACAGTATGTACTGTTTGGCTGGATGAGTGAGATGCCACCGCCATTATTTGTTTATGTTTTAAATACCATGTGGGAATGCGTGACTGATCAGCTACATAATATATAATTAGGTGACATTCACGCATCCATAGTAAATCCGGGCAGAATATGACCGAGGGATAATATAATAATTGATAGCTAGTTAGTCCCTCAGTCACAAATATAAAAAGACCTGCAGTTTGGCTGCACAGTGAAGAGTGTGTTTGTGAGTGGAGAACGGGTGAAGAGGTAAAAAGAAATACAGTAACAATTGCTACGTATGCTGGTTTTGCAACCAGCATCTACTTGTGAATATTTATTGTTTGTTTATTTGGCCAACGTGCCCTTTTGTTTGTGTAGTTGTGTTTTGTTTTTTTTAAATCTTTTGTTTTATTATTTAATAAAAAGCTGAGCGCCGTAATGTCTTGGTTTGCCCCACCATTCCTTGTTGTGGTATATATATATATATATATATATATATATATATATATATATATATATATATATATATATATACAGTACTGTGCAAGGTTTTAGGCAGGTGTGAAAAATGCTGTAAAGTAAGAATGCTTTCAAAAATAGACATGTTAATAGATTATATTTATCAATTAACTAAATGCAAAGTGAGTGATCAGAAGAAAAATCTAAATCAAATCCATATTTGGTGTGACCACCCTTTGCCTTCAAAACAGCATCAATTCTTCTAGGTACACTTGCACAAAGTCAGGGATTTTGTAGGCATATAGTCAGGTGTATGATTAAACAATTATACCAAACAGGTGCTAATGATCATCAATTCAATATGGCCTTCATGGAAGACTTGCGGCCAAAAAGCCATACCTCCGATGTGGAAACAAGGCCAAGCGACTCAACTATGCACGAAAACACAGGAACTGGGGTGCAGAAAAATGGCAGCAGGTGCTCTGGACTGATGAGTCAAAATTTGAAATATTTGGCTGTAGCAGAAGGCAGTTTGTTCGCCGAAGGGCTGGAGAGCGGTACACGAATGAGTGTCTGCAGGCAACAGTGAAGCATGGTGGAGGTTCCTTGCAAGTTTGGGGCTGCATTTCTGCAAATGGAGTTGGGGATTTGGTCAGAATTAATGGTCTCCTCAATGCTGAGAAGTACAGGCAGATACTTATCCATCATGCAATACCATCAGGGAGGCATCTGATTGGCCCCAAATTTATTCTGCAGCATGACAACAACCCCAAACATACAGCGAAAGTCATTAAGAACTATCTTCAGCGTAAAGAAGAACAAGGAGTCCTGGAAGTGATGGTATGGCCCCCACAGAGCCCTGATCTCAACATCATCGAGTCTGTCTGGGATTACATGAAGAGAGAGAAGCAACTGAGGCTGCCTAAATCCACAGAATAACTGTGGTTAGTTCTCCAAGATGTTTGTGTCAACCTACCTGGCGAGTTCTTTCAAAAACTGTGTGCAAGTGTACCTAGAAGAATTGATGCTTGATGCTGTTTTGAAGGCAAAGGGCGGTCACACCAAATATGGATTTGATTTAGATTTTTCTTCTGTTCACTCACTTTGCATTTAGTTAATTGATAAATATAATCTATTAACATGTCTATTTTTGAAAGCATTCTTACTTTACAGCATTTTTTCACACCTGCCTAAAACTTTTGCATATATATATATATATATATATATATATATATATATATATATATATATATATATATATATAGTGCCTATAGAAAGTCTACACCCCTTGAATTTTTTCACATTTTGTTGTGTCAGTGCCTCAGAGTTTCATGCATTTAAATGTGGATTTTTTCCACTTATCTACACACCATACTCCACACTATTAAGGGGAAAAAGTTTTATTGAGAAAAAATGAAATATTAAAAACACAAAACTGGAAAATCGTAATTGGATAAGTCTCCACCCCCTGAGTTAATACTTGGTGGAAGCACCTTTGGCAGCAATTACAGCTTTGAGTCTGTTGGGATAGGTCTCTACCAACTTTGCACACCTAGATTTGGCAATATTTGACCATTCTTCTTTACAAAACTGTTCAAGCTCTGTCAAGTTCCTTGGGGAGCGTTGATGGACAGCAATCTTCAAGTCATGCCACAAATTTTCGATTGGATTTAGGTCGGGGCTCTGACTGGGCCACTCAAGGACATTTACCTTTTTATTCCTTAGCCACTCCAGTGTAGCTTTGGCTGTGTGCTTTGGGTCGTTGTCATGCTGAAAGGTGAACTTCCGTCCCAGTTTCAGCTTTCTTGCAGAGGGCAGCAGGTTTTCCTCAAGGACTTCTCTGTACTTTGCTCCATTCATTTTCCCTTCTGTCCTGACAAGTGCCCCAGTCCCTGCCGATGAGAAACATCCTCATAATATGATGCTGCCACCACCATGCTTCACAGTAGGGATGGGGTTCTTTGGGTGATGAGATGTGTTGGGTTTGCACCAAACATAACGCTTTGCCTTTAGGCCAAAAATTTCCATTTTAGTTTTGTCAGACCACAAAACTTTTGAGTGTTTTTTTGCATACCTCAAAAGGGATTCAAGGTGGGCTTTCTTGAGTAATGGCTTCCTTCTTGCCACCCTACCATACAGGCCAGATTTGTGGAGTGCTTGGGATATTGTTGTCACATGCACACTTTGACCAGTCTTGGCCATAAAAGCCTGTAGCACTTGCAAAGTTGCCATTGGCCTCTTGGTAGCCTCTCTGATCAGTCTCCTTCTTGCTCGGTCATCCAGTTTGGAGGGACGGCCTGATCTAGGCAGGGTCTTGGTGGTGCCATACACCTTCCACTTCTTGACCGTGCTCCAAGGGATATTCAAGGCCTTTGATTTTTTTTATACCCATCCCCTGATCTGTGCCTTTCAACAACTTTGTCCCAGAGTTCTTTTGAAAGCTCCTTGGTGCTCATGGTTGAGTCTTTGCTTTGAAATGCACTATCCAGCAGAGGGAACCTACAGGAACTGCTGAATTTATCCTGAAATCATGTGAATCACTACAATTTAACACAGGTGGAGGCCACTTAACTTGGTGTGTGATTTTGAAGGCGATTGGTTACACCTGAGCTAATTTAGGATTGCTATTACAATGGGGGTGGACACTTATCCAACCAAGCTATTTCAGTTTTTATTTTTAATTAATTTTCTACAAATTTCTAGAATATTTTTTTTCACTTGGAAGTTGTGGGATAGGATGTGTAGATAAATGAAAAAAAAAACTATTTTTATGCATTTTAATTCCAGGATATAAGGCAACAATAGGTGAACATTTTGAAAGGGGGTGTAGACTTTTTATAGGCACTGTGTATATATATATATATATATATATATATATATATATATATATATATATAGATAGATAGATAGATAGATAGATAGATAGATAGATAGATAGATAGATAGATAGATAGATAGATAGATAGGCTCACAAAAGTAAGAAGCATATAAGACTTAGAAATAATGGTTCCAGAATTAAAAGTATAGACACAAGTAGGAATAAAACATTTAAACAAACATTTTCATAAGCACACAGGCTTCCGTGTGGTTACATATTTATTATTGTTTTCATAACAGACGCCCTTATCCAGGGCAACAAGATATTGTTACAAGATATCACATTATTTTTACATACAATTACCCATTTTTATTTAGTTGGGTTTTTACTGGAGCAATCTCGGTAAAATACCTTGCTCAAGGGTACAGCAGCAGTGTCCCCCACTTGGGATTGAACCCACAACCCTCCGGTCAAGAGTCCAAAGCCCAAACCACTACTCCACACTGCTGCCTACACGTGCACGCAGGATTCGGTTAAGCAGCGTCTGTTGTGTTGGAATTAAGGCTTCATTTTTGTTTTACAAGTTCAGTTTCGAAGCAGTTTCAATTGCATTTAGTTTTAAGTTTTAATCCAGAGTTACTTCAAACTTGTAGATAAACTCAATCAATGTTTTAATGGTTCCAACGTTCGCAGTTGTTTTCAAATCCACACAATGTCATCAGTTTAGTTAAAGTCTCATCTTGTTTCAGTTGTTCATCAAAGTAGAATTGTTTGTATTTTTAATCTTAGCAAAGTGTTATGCTGTATTAAACGTTATTACTTCTGGTTTGCATGTAGATATTTCTTATATAAATAAATAATATTTTACTTGAATCTTAAAGTCTTTGAAACGTAATACTTATTCTGGAGATGTGGTCGTTGTTGAAAAACAAAGTTGGAATGCAGTTGTTTTTCTTCGTAACACTTAGAGTTGCAGGATGTAGCGGTGAGTAGTCTTCTTCTGGACAAAGATCTAGTCCTTTGAATTAGATCAACAGGAATGCTCTGGGGGAATATTAAGAGAGACAAACTTAATTAACAGCATCTTTAGTCTCATCAGTACACAGACTTAGTTTCAAGATTTAAAATGTAATTTTAGAAAGTACATTCAATTACAACTATGAATTTCTCCAACAATGCAGTCTACAGAAAGGGTAAATCAAAGGCAGGTTATCAATTTGTCCACTGAAAATAGATCTTTATCTACATACTAATGCAATGGTAAAACAGTGAGAACAGGGAATAAAAAGTGCTTTAACCTCACTTTGGGTACTGTAATAGGGCAAGCAGCCCTGTACAGGGTTTGTTTATTTTAGAACGGGGTCTGCCCCTGTGTTATTTTGTATTGTTTGTTTATTTGTTTTATTGTATTTAGTTATTGTGAATATGACGGGGAAACGCCGCAGGTTTTGTTATTGTTTTGTTTATGTATTTAGGATGGCGTAGCCGATTTGTTTGTTTTGTTTAGCGTGGATGGGTAGCCCCATCCACAGTAAACTAATAAACTCATGCAGAAGGTGGCCATCTCCTGAATTAATTAAGTGATTAATTTTGTTGCTAATTGGGAGATGGTCACCTAAATATAAAAGCCTGCAGCTCTCCAGCTCGCGGGGTGGGTGTGTTTAGGAGCGGAGAGAGTGAGAGGAACGAGAGAGAGTGTGAAAACAAAACTTAATAATAATCTAGGAACAGTGAAGGCAATTGCTCAGCCTGACCTGGGTTTTATTTAGTATTTTGTGTTCGAGACTTGTTTTGTTTACATATTTATTTTCGCTCTGTGAGCAAGTTTCTTTTTGTTAACATATTTTATTTCTTTTTGTTATTTAAAAATAAAAGGGCGCGAGCACCTTTAACTGCAGTCCCTGGTGTCAGTTTTCCTTCCTGCTTCTGCCGTGACGTCACCGCCCAGTCACCCTGTCACAGTTACATATATGTACAGACATATTCTCCTTACAAGAGTGTTGTTTCTTAGGAAGGTGGAGATGTCCTTTAACCTGATTGGTAAATAGGTCCTTAAACTCTGATAAAGCACCTTGATTGTTGTTGTTCAAACTATGTTTAATCTCTGTTCCAAATCAATCCGACGGAAAACACGTAAATACAGTATTCATGTATGTAACTTTTTTTGTGTTTGATGTTGTCTGCTTCCTTGCTGTCCTATACGTTCAATGTATCTATTTAAATTTAGTAAAGCAAATAAAGTTTAAAAAAAAAATGAAAATAGTGTTTGCTGTCAGCGGCAATGCAGTAACCAATAGCAACTAGTCTCTGGTTTGAATGACAAGTTAAAGAAATAAAACAACTGGATGTAGTCTGATTCCTCTCAGCAAGGTAATTTGAGAATATTACAGTAACAACACAAGAATTGTGCTGCTCTTGTATCTGTATCTCACCACACTGTCACACGTACAGCAATCACAACAAGCTATTATTATTATTAGTTATTATCAATACTTGCTTTCGCTTGAAACATCTTCTAAACACCAGATGTCGCTCACACATTTCCTCCAAAAGAACAGTGTTTTTCCAACAAATATGTGACACTCTTTTGGCATGTTCCGTTTCTTTGGCAATGATTTGATGTTGTACGCACCAAATAAGCCAAAAGAACAGCAGAACCACCTGACGTAAAGTGTTCTCCATGTTGGCCATGATGGAAAACATTTTTCCAGAGAGAACTTCCGCTCTACTAATCAGCAAGTGAGCGAATCTGAATGCACTTTCACTGGCTGCCTACGAGGGCTTGAGAGGAGGCGAAATTCGGAGTGAGATATTGAGAGTGAGACAAGTTGAGAGGATTTCTCCGTTTGCTTACAAGGCTTGAGAGGGGGCAAGATTTGAGAGTTTGAAAGTGAGACGAGTTTGAGAGGGATGGCGAGATTGAGGGATGGAGTTTGGGAATGGTGCTTTATAACATTGAGGATAGATACTGATAGCAGGACGAGATAGGGTAGACGAAGAGTTTTCCCTTCTCGTTGGGTCAGGCAGCATCCTCTGGCTGCTGGGCGACGTAGAGAGGGAGGCACTAGAAGAGCAAAGTGTTAGATATAAGCACTTTCCGGCGGGTCAGGCAGCATCCTCTGACTGCTGTGTGACGTAAAAGTGAGAGAAAAAGAGCAACGTTTAGACACATAACATACAACAAATCTGAATCTCGCTCCCGACGGGTCAGGCATCCTCTGGCTGCTGGGCGTTTAGTGGAGCAAAAGACAGGAAGGGGACAAACAGGACAAAAGGACAGATCTTTCGCAACTCAGTGCAGCATCCTCCGGCAGCTAAGCTGGCAGCTGGGCCACATGGAGAGCTTAGGAAAAGTGTCTTGGGTCCGTTTAGGAGAGACGAAAACAGAGAAACCCCCCACGCCTCGGTCGGGGCCCGCTCGGCAGGTGGAGGCACGACCTACTGCATGATGGGGCTGAAATGGTCCTGGACCTGAAATGGAAGAGAGGAGATGGGACAGCAAGGTTGAGGCATAAGCAGCAGAAGAATAGGATGTGGCCAGGGGTCCCCTCAGGCCGGTGAGGAACAGCCGGACAGCAGTGGTTAAGATGAGAGGCCGACCCGGACAGCCGGGGGAGTGAGACTCACTTCCCCCCCAAAAGAGGACCCCCGGTTCCCCGCAAGAACCGCACCATGGGATAGAAAAGAGATCGCAGAGCCACACACATACACAAAAGCTAGAAGAAAAGAGAAAAGACAAGAGATGTTAGTAGACAACCTATGCCTATAATCCATCCGCACTGTGGAGAGGAACCCCCCCCCCCCACTGCTGGGAGGAAACCTCTGGTGGGCCTGGAGGAGAGGGCGCCCCCCACTCCGGGCAAGCTAACAAGTGCTTGGTGAGCTGTGGCAATGTCTACAGAGGATGATCTAATATAAAGTTCAACAGCTGAAGAGGTCCAGCGCCTCATAGTCTTAAACAAGTGTTGACTGATTCCTGCCCTGACCGCGGAGGTAGCTGCTCCAATCCGGAATGAATGAGGAGAGAAATAGTTCGAAGAAAGCCGGACCCATGACAAGAGGGTGGATAGACGGGATGAGAACCAGTGTCTGGAGCTGTCGATGAAGAGGGGATCCGACAGAAGACACGGAATCCTGCAGGCAAGGTATCTGGACAGAGCAGAACTGGGATACAGAGGAGAGTTGATTTTAGAAAACTGAACGAACTGACCTTGGCTTAATTGGTCAGTTTTTGAAGATCTGATGTGGAGGATAAAGTGGTTTCCGGGGATTTGAGAGAGATCGGAGCGCTTGAGGCCCAGAGCTGGGAAGCTGGTAGTTGATGAAGTTGAGAATTCTGAAAAGTGGAGAAATCCAAAGAAGGCTGTCAGGCACAGGGTTTCCATGATGATGTCATTGAATGGGTTGAAGTATCCTTGCCAGAGAGCGGAGATGAGACGAAGGAGAAGGTCTGTAGAGATTGGTTGTCTTGATGGAGAGGAAGGGGGCAGGCTTTTCTCCATGCCTCTGAGCGTTAGGCGGATCTCTGGAACGGACGAGAGAGGAGGAGATAGATTAAAGGCGAAATTGATACTGAATGTCCGCTAGGTAGCATCTAATAGAGGAGGGGGCTAGACGCAGAGACAACCTGAGGTGAGTGATGAAGGCGAGAGATCCGATTTTGCTCGCAAAAGTGAGTAAATGAAGACCAGGCAGTTGAGTAGGAGGAACGGGTAAATGTGGCGAGAGTGTTCTCCATGAATCCACATGCTGATTGAAGGAGGCCGGAGAGAGAGTTATTCAGTTGAATATTGTCTTGCTGAAGGGTGGTACGAGTCAAGGGTTGGGGTCTGCTCCTGGGACCAAGTTGCGGAAATTCTGGATCTTCAATTATCTGTTTGCATAGAGCTGGAGAAATGATGCGTCTGGATTCGATGGTATAAAGCGGGTCTGCTGGAGTGGCTGAGATTAGACTAAACGTAGGGTTCGGGCCGATTACTTCAATGACAGAAGATGTAGAAGCTGTTGTAATAAGAGGAAGAGTCTTGTCAGGACGAGTTTCAAGAGCAGTGAGGCGTGTATTTAGAGATTCGATTGATATCATGAAGAAGGGAGGTTTTGAAAGCGTCGAGGTCGGCTGAAGTTGATGGCTGAGACTGTATGTGTTGAGAGCATGGAGCGTTGCCTGGAGAGACAGTATGAGCCTGCCTTGGCCGACGAGGAGGGCCGAGGGTGGAGGCAGGAGATCCGGGTGAGATGCTGGGATGGGTGCGGCATTTAGCAGAGGGAGACCTGGAGCCGATGTCCTGGCGGAGCTGCCTACCGGTGGAGCGATGAGAGGAAGCAGGCGAATCGAATGCTGATACGTGGGACTGCCTGGTTGGGAGGGACTGCCTGATTGACAGGTAGATCCATGACGAGCAGCTGAGGAGGGATAGGCACTTCAGTAGCTGAATGTTTTCGAGGGTGACACGTTTCCTTTTTGAAGCAGGAAAGACAGGAGTTGCGGAGATTGAGTTGCAATATAGGGCAGCAGTGTGGAGTAGTGGTTAGGGCTTTGGACTCTTGACCGGAGGGTTGTGGGTTCAGTCCCAGCTGGAGGACACTGCTGCTGTACCCTTGAGCAAGGTACTTTACCTAGATTGCTCCAGTAAAAAAACCCAACTGTATAAATGGGTAATTGTATGTAAAAATAATGTGATATCTTTTAATTGTAAGTCGCCCTGGATAAGGGAGTCTGCTAAGAAATAAATAATTATAATAATAAAATAATTCTTCTCTATCCACCCCGATGGGTATTGGAATCCCATTTTCGAAAAGGGTTTTAAGAAGCTTCGGCTACGTCCAGCTGCTGTAAGACAGCGTCTTAGGGGGTAGAGGAGTTGAACACTTAGGTCTTACTGATGTAAAGCTTGGTTCTGGCGATGGTGGGGGTTGCTGCCTGCGCTGAGAAGAGCGAGCCGAGCGCTGAGGCTGACCTGGTGAAAGCTCGTCGCTGTCGTCCGAGAAGAAGCCGAAAGCAGTTTCCATCTTGCTGGATCCTTCTGGCCGTGTGCCAGTTATTAAGCTCAAAGCAAACAAAATATATTTTTTTACATACAAACTATAACGAAAAAACTAGAAGAGAAAATAAAGATCCCCCCTTTTTTTGCTTTGGATCGGTAATTCAGTTACCAGGTAAGCACGCAGTCTGAGAGTCTCCAAAAAACAAACACAGACAAGGAGGCGGAAATAGTGCTGGGTTAAAGAAGAAAAGAGAGAGAGATAGACAGGAGGGGCAGCCAATAACATACGTGGAGCAGCGCTGGCCATGCCCTAATAACTGACGAGGCGAGCGCTGCATTGTGTGGTTAGCTGGAAATGCTAAATGAGGCTGAACTGGGATCAGCTTCCACCCGGAAGAGATCGGCGGACGCTTCCCAGGCCGGGCGCCACGGAGGGAAGGTAAGACTGGCTAAAGAAAAGACTCAGGATAAGAAAAAACAGCGCAAAGCGGGAGAGAGCCCTCTATGGCGTCCCCCGAATTACGCCTAAAGGGTAACATTTAAAAGAAGTTTGCTTGAATTTTTCCCGTATGAAACAAACCGAAGCAAACCTGAAAAAAATTTGTTAATTTGCAAGTGAACTAGGTGTGAAAGTGCCTTTACACAAATACATGGACCTGAACTCAAATTAAAATAAAAAAATACAAAGTTAGCTGCACTTCTATTCTTTTACGTGTTTTACAAACAGTTCACAAACCATGTTCACTTTTCTGTATGAGGTACCTGAACTGATGAACAGCTTCAGTAAGGAGAAGATTTTTTTATATTGAGGTATTATTTAGGCTGTTGGAAATACCCCCAACGTGACATAGTCCACCGCTTGGATAATGAAGCCTGAAGGCAAATGAAAACCGCATTACTCTTGGAATATTGAGGAAAATGTGTGTATTCATTAGCAACAAAAACTAGGGCTGCATAAAATCACGACAAAAAGAAACAAAAACTTTGGCTTGTGACATTTAATGGCACAAGGTGGGCCTTACCAGATGGTAAAGCCCTCTTCTTCTGGTTCTATTGCTTAATAAGAAATGTGACGTGATCAGAAATGACTTGCCTTCATCATTGTTATTTTAATAAGAAATGCGATGTGATCAGAAATGACTTGCCTTCATCATCATTATTTTAATAAGAAATGTGGTGTGATCAGAAATGACTTGCCTTCATCATCATTATTTTAATAAGAAATGCGATGTGATCAGAAATGACTTGCCTTCATCATCATTATTTTAATAAGAAATGTGATGTGATCAGAAATGACTTGCCTTCATCATCATTATTTTAATAAGAAATGTGGTGTGATCAGAAATGACTTGCCTTCATCATCATTATTTTAATAAGAAATGTGATGTGATCAGAAATGACTTGCCTTCATCATCGTTATTTTAATAAGAAATGCGATGTGATCAGAAATGACTTGCCTTCATCATCATTATTTTAAAGGCATACAGTCTTCTTCCTTTTCCTTTGCCCAAAGCCCCTTCAAATTTTTCCACAAAAACTTGAGCTACTCTAAAGGGAAGATTGTATAGAGAAAATTGATCTTCAATAAAGGAACCAGTGAACGGAACACAATTTGTACTTACAATATATACTAGACCACTTACTACACACACAACCTGCTGAACACGAGCAACCAACAAATAAGCCAGGTCTGAGGTGTCCATTTTTGTTCACAGTCAAATCATCCAAAAACCAGGTTGCACCCAAGTAGAGCCCAGTGCTTTTTGCAAAAATATGAAATAACACAAAATAAAACAAAATGCAACTAAAAAATCATGCAAAGCAAATATAGAATGGCATTTTAAAATTGGGACATTTACATCAAAAAATACATTAAATAAATATTTGCAATCGTAGTTTTCAAGGCTCATCCATTACCAAAGACGCAGTCTAAAGAGAAACCGGAAGCTCTGTCTAGCACTTGTGCAAATGTATCATTTGGAGCGAATTAAAATTGTGATGGAAGAGAAGAGACGTTTGTTTCTGAAATGCCTAAACCACGCATAACAATAAAACAATGCTGCAAAGAATTTGAGTATGAGGGGATGTATGATACCATCGAAAGATACCGTTGTTAGGCATTATCTGTTTATTCCGTTTGGGGAAAATATGGCTTGCTTGCTTGCATTTTGTATTAGTATGCTTTCATACTATTTTGAAAGCATCACGTGGTGCAAACTTTGCAGTGGAGCAAATGCTGCTTTGGTTTTGAAGGAATTTGAATAAATGAATGAATCTGCTTTGCTTGGTGCTTAAATACTGAGAAACCCCAAGCTTGTTGTACACTGGAACCCTGCTTCAGTGCAATGGGATTGAAATACAATTCCTATTGTTTTTTTTAATGGGTACATTGCTGTATGTGCAATTATTATGACAGCTCCACAATAGTAGAGCAATATATATATATATATATATATATATATATATATATATATATATATATATATATGAATGATCTTATTGTATTTTTATAGAGGGCATGGGCAGTTATTACTGTAAATAGGCAGTTAATTAAAAAGAGTGGGGGACTGTATGTTATGTTACCGTTACTGCCACTAATGAGAAATTATGGTAACTAAATTATTTTTCTGTGCTAGGTCTGTTTGTCAAAATTTTTAAAATAATGTTTAATAAAAAATATGTATATAATTAAAACATGAGGTATACTTTGTTTTATTTATCTATTTGAGTTATTTTATTAATGTGTATCTGTAATAAAAACAAATAAAACAATATTTTTACTGGATAAAACTAAATAAAACTAAATTTGTGAGAAAAAAAAAATATATATATATATATATATAAAAAATTAAAATAATTTCATGGGGCTCTACACCCAACTCACCCTAGGGCAGAATAAGTTGGAATAAAATTATTAATAAAGTTGGCCACAGTGCAATCAGAAATAAAACCCACATTTTTAATGATTATTTTCTTCTGACATGAACGCAGTTTGACAATGAAACGATTGTACAATACAGCAGATGTTTCCAATTGTTTCCAGATGATTACTGAATGGTTGTACAGATGATTACTGCAGTCATTTGTCCAATTTGACTTTCGGCCAGTGTAACTTTTAATTTGATATTGGCTAAGCTGGTTTTTGAGATTTGACCAGTCAATAGTCATAAAACAGAACATTTGATCACCAAGAAGCCTGTGGCTTGTCAGCAGTCTGATTTTTTATCCAATGTAACAATCGGTACATTTTCACAGAAAGGCCCATCTCTACAGTGGAATATTAATTATCTGGGCGTCTGGTAATAAATAAATAATAATGATAATAATAATAATAATAATAATAATAATAATAATAATAATAATAATAATAATAATAATAATAATCACTTTGGAAATGAATTTCGGTCAGTGAAAATTACTTTGTATTCTAACAGTAGATTGTGATACATTGAATGAACATGTATTTCCATTCATAAATCGCAAGTATATAACTATCACTTTTAGATGGTTTACAACAACCACAAGCAATAAAGTGTTACATTCAAACAGTAATTTCCTGTAAACGAATAGATGCAATTCACCACACATTCCACACAGACTGTATTACTTTAGTGCCGCCAGTCTCCTCTTCATGCGCCAGGGTTTATTCCTCATGTTGGACACAAGTTTCTTCTTCTCTTCGACCTCCTCCATTTGCTTGGTCAATTCTCCCTCACACACATAGTCTTCATCTGAGGAGGAGGAAGTGGAGGAGCTGCAACCAAGGAGATAAAACAGCCTGGTAACAGTATCTCAAACTTTAGACAATTAAGGAAAAGCAATCATGCAATCATTATTATTATTATTTATTTCTCAGCAGACACCCTTATCCAGGGTGACTTACAATTGTTACAAGATATCATATTATTTTTACATACAATTATATTATTTTTTACATTCAATTACCCATTTATACAGTTGGGTTTTTACTGGAGCAATCTAAGTAAAGTACCTTGCTCAAGGGTACAGCAGCAGTGTCCCCCACCTGGGATTGAACCCACAACCCTTTAGTCATTTAAACAAACATTTTTATAAGCACACAGGCTTCCGTGTGGTTACATATTTATTATTGTTATTATTTATTTCGTAACAGACGCCCTTATCCAGGGCAACTTACAATTGTTACAAGATATCACATTATTTTTACATACAATTACCCATTTTTATTTAGTTGGGTTTTTACTGGAGCAATCTAGGTAAAGTACCTTGCTCAAGGGTACAGCAGCAGTGTCCCCCACTTGGGATTGAACCCACAACCCTCCGGTCAAGAGTCCAAAGCCCTAACCACTACTCCACACTGCTGCCCTCCAATCATGGTTGTTGTATTATCCATATCATCGTCAATTTAAATGCCTCAGTGACAAACTTTACAAGAAAAAATGGGCTAATGGGCTAGAAGTTACTAGTTTGCCCACATTTAGGCTTCCAGAACCATAAAGACCCAACTCCAAACCCAGGTCACATACAAGGACTTTCAATGGAGGCATGTCTCCTACAGTACATACATACTGTGTTTCTTTTTTTTCTTATTTTTATCCTTGCTGTCATCTTTATCTTTATCCTTCCCTTTACCCTTCTTATCAGTTTGTTTCTCTTTATTATTCGGCTCCTCTTTCTGCTTTTGGTTCCCACCCTTTTTGTTGGTCTTCCTGTTTGGCTGCTCGTCCTTACTCTCTTCATCACTGTCTTGTGCTTTAGCCAGCTTTTTCCTGTTCCCTCGTCTTGGTTTAGAGGCTTCGTTCTCTTCTTCTTCCTCACTGTCATCTTCAACTGCAGTCCTTCTACCATTTCGAGCCTGAGGTTGGGACCTTTTGTTATTTCTGTTATTCCTGGCACCCGCTGGGGAGGGTTTATTGTTTTGTTGTCTTCTGTTTGTTTTTCCACATCTCCCTGCATCATCTGTGTAGGAATAAAACCAATGAAAAAAAGGAAAGTATATTTAAATAAATACTGGGTAATATAATTACTATGTTCACTGGCTAAAACACTGAAACATTGTGCAACAATGCAACACTGATATGCTTCCCCACAATCAGGCTCAAGGAGCCTTTTCAGAGGCATGTTTTCTGGAATTATCGAAGCAGAAACCACAAACTGAGTCATACAGGACACCCATAATAGGATATATAAGAGGTAAGAAATTAGACAGTGGGAAAATATAGATGATATAAAGAATGCCTTTAAAGGAGAAAGACTGGAAACTGATGAAGTGTTAATGTAAGCCAAATTAGACAACTGTGGGAAAAACTGCTTTGGACAACGAACACCTATGTAAGCCAACAGCAGGTTTAGTAGTTCATGCACTTGAAGTATAATTCAACATCATTTTGCTTATTTACTTCATTTTAGTTGACACTTAGATTGTAAACGTATCTGATTAAGTTGCAAATGACACCAGTCATGTGTTGAAAGGAAATAACCTGCAAAATAATACACTGATATTTTTATATAATTGATGTATGTCTTTAATCTGGAAGTGAAATGTAGAAAAGCATGTTAAACTACAGGTAATTATGAATGGCTAGGAATGGAAATAACATGCAAATGTATAGTGAATTGATAAAGTTTTACATATTTATTTAATAATCACCCCCAAAAAGCTTTGCATTTTTTTTTACCATCACTGTCGATCTTCACCTGCCCATCAATCTCAATTCCCACTGTAAAAAAAAAACAAAAAAATACAATTACATTAAAAATAGGTTATCTTACTGATGTTTTCAATTTTGTTTTAATGTAGTAAATTATTAAACAATTTTTGCTTTGGACTTTAAAACTTGCAATTAAATTAGATATTGCTCCTAGTAAATACATTTCAAAGGTAACTGATTGTGAAAAAAAATAGATAAAATCATCATAAGGGCATTCTTGGACCTTAAATAATATTGTGCTAACTACATAAACAATAAATCAATGTAAAAATGTTACGGTTCGTATGAAAAATAAACACAAGCTACACCAAAGGATATTTCCTATTAGGAATTATCCTACCTTATTTTAAAATGATAAACACCAAAACAATACATGTTGTATCTGTTAATAAAATTTAACATTTAGCACCTGTGGTCTTTTTTAAAATATAAGTATAGAACTTAGAATAAAGTTTATATATTTATGGTAAAAAAATTACTCATCATTACATGCAATAAAAATTATGCATTTTTTTAAAAATCAGTAGATGCAGGTTTGGATGCATGTATCCTTGTATCCTTGTGTAAAGTAAATAATTGACTGCACTTACCATCTTCCATTTTAATTTCTAACTGAGTTTTGTTGTGTCTTGGCATATTTGATCAACTTTGGGATAGAAAAGTCAGTTCGTTTTGGCCTCTATTCACTATGGCTTTCAAGCACTGACAAATAACCTCCTTTGGTACAGGACAAAATGAGTCTGTTGTACGATCTACTGTGTTACTGTTGCAGCCCACCTGTCTCCATGACAACAGCAAATGATATTCCACAACAGATGAAGCCCTAAGAGGGTGAAGTTCAAGACTAAAAACAATACATAATAAACAATCCAAATAAATATAAATACATGTTTTTGTCAGTCACTATGCATCGGGTTTGTTTGTTGTCAATCTACTCCAAGAACAGAAAATAAGCTAGTGACAAAATACTTACTCAAACAGGTAGTCTGACTCCAAGGATGAAAGTACAGCATGTTCAGTTATCTTCAGGTACTTCACAGTGGTTTGGAATATCAGGTTAATTTTTAGAACCTTTGTGACTTTTTAGTTCTAAGGACCATTATTTCAAAATTAGGTTAATCAACAATGTTTTTTAGTAATGCATCTCGAAAACTCAAACTTCCTTCTGTCTCTTTATTTTTATATTTGCGTTAAAAAAAAACATCTCTGGTCTTAGAAGATGCTGCAGCTTTTTTCAATGCTTCTTTGTTGTCATTTTAATCATGAAATGTTTTTCATGTTACTGCATTCACACTCTCAAAGATCAGTTTGAAATGGACACATCTGTGTTCACTCTACTTATTTTAATACACAGAGAATCCACTTAAACTGAAATATAACAATCAACATAAGCGCATGGTTAATGTTCTGTTAACGTAAATGTTTGGGTGAAAAGTAGAAGTGAAAGCCCATCAAACTGAGTCATTCATTCCCAGGGTGTTATAACATGCCCCCCTGAAAAATAAACTTGCACTGTTTAAAAGATCCACCATAATTGTTTCCATGCAAAGCGCAGCAACAAAAAAATACCACAATACTAATTCAACCATAACAAAATATTTCCGGGGTAAATGACTGTGTTTACATTGATCTTGACACTTGTCTGCTTTAAATAACGGTTTGGTGACTTTAAACCAAACATTATACCATTGAGTAAGAAGTTTAAAAATTGATGAGGATTTAAGTTACACCTTTTGTATAACTTCTAGCCGATTTAAGACCAAATACAGTCTAAGCTTATGTTTCTTCCTAAGATTCATTCAATTCACCCAAGGCTGATCCTTGTTTAAAATCGATTGCCATAGTTACCATTTACTCAGACAGGTGACAATATAATAACACCATTATATGTTGGTTGGCCTATGTCACAAGATTGAATAACAAAAAGGAATCCCTTATGGGAAAAACATATAATTTTAATTTTTTTATATATATTTAAAATATATTTTAGTCTGTAATCTATATATTTATTTTATATGTTGAAAATATATGGTGCACTATATATTTTCATTAGTCTGTAATCCATATAAAATAAATATATCGATTACAGACTAAAATATATTTTAAATATATAAAAAGGGGCCAATTTCTATATATGAAAAATATACGGATCATACTTTTCTACCATATATTAAATATGTTTGTTCCATAAGGGATACAAGCGCATCTTCCCAGCATTCAAACTTAAAACTCTGGGTTACTTATAATGAAAACAGATACTTTGGAAAAATGCCCAATACTGGTATTCAGAAAACTTTAGTATTTATTCAGTGAAAATAACCTCACATTGGAACAAAAATAACAATAATTGTTATATATAAGTTGTTTGCGCTTGCTATTTAAAGTAGCTATTCGGTCTTCAAAACAGACAGATGTCCTTCCAACACATCAAAGATACAAACAGTTCCTGATTAATTACATGGGACTCTGTGGCAATGTGGCCACGCCCTTGTGCGTAGTTTGTGTTATATGTTGCATGTTGCGTGTGTTAATGTTGGTGTATAGAGATGGCTGCACGGGATATAAATGGGTGTGTGCCGCACGAGTTATTTAAGATGTAATTGTAGTTAGGCACGAGGTTGCACGTAATTAATTCACGTGCTGGGATTCAAGTGAATAATTAATTAGTAATTGAATCCCAGCACAACAGTATA
Organism: Acipenser oxyrinchus oxyrinchus; assembly: GCA_030684275.1. Lineage (NCBI taxonomy): Eukaryota > Metazoa > Chordata > Actinopteri > Acipenseriformes > Acipenseridae > Acipenser > Acipenser oxyrinchus. The sequence goes on along the minus strand of CM060247.1, from coordinate 70,923,495 downwards.
TATAGATGCACGATTCACTCACTCGGGGTTGGGTGTTCGTGAGTGGAGAACGGTGTGGAGAAGGAGAGACAATAAAATAGAGTAAAAAGAATAACTGTAGAAACTCACCGTGTTTGTTTGTCTCCGTGCACTGTTTGTTAGTGTCTGTCCGTTTTGTTTATCTATTTTATTTTGGCGTAAGTGCCGTGTCCTGTGTGTTTTGTGTTCTTTTATTTTGTTTATTAAATGCTGAGCACAACCAAGTGCTCAGCTTCACCAACCTCACTGTCTGTTGTGTGTTACTTCCTGTTTCTGGTCTGACGTCACCCACTCCGGCCGTCTTTGTGACACGTGGTGTCATCGTGGGATTACCAGCGCCTCCTAGACGCAGACCAGAGCAGGAACCGCAATTTGTTGTTAAAAAAAAAACGAAAAAAAAAAATGACAATGGCAGAAGACGCCATCAAACTGCGGGACTGGGTCCTGGAAAATGCTGGGCTGGAGGCCCAGTCTATGCCCATAGCCATCCGGATCCTGTGGCTGATGGACAGGGAGAGATGGGAGGCATATGAGAGGGAACACACCCCAAACTCCCTGGAGGAAGGTGTGGAGTTGGTCCTCAGCTACCTGGAGGCAGCTATAAGTGGAACAGCAGCCCAGGTAGCAGGATCTCCAGCAGGAGGATTCATGGCCAGCTGTACCTTCCTAGAGATTGGGAGGAGCCTGAGCGTCCACAGCCCAAGCGGGAGGAGCCTGAGCGTCCACAGCCCAAGCGGGAGGAGCCCGAGCGCCCACAGCCCAAGCGGGAGGAGCCCGAACGCCCCACAGCCTGAGTGGGAGGAGCCCGAACGTCCCTACGCCTGAGTGGGAGGAGCCCGAGCGTCCCTACGCCTGAGTGGGAGGAGCCCGAGCGTCCTACGCCTGAGTGGGAGGAGCCCGAACGCCCCACGCCTGAGTGGGAGGAGCCCGAACGTCCCTACGCCTGAGTGGGAGGAGCCCGAACGTCCCTACGCCTGAGTGGGAGGAGCCCGAACGTCCACAGCCCAAGAGGGGGAGTCGGTGCGCCCACAGCCCAAAAGGGAGGAGTCGGTGCGCCCACAGCCCAAAAGGGAGGAGTCGGTGCGCCCACAGCCCAAAAGGGAGGAGTCGGTGCGTCCACAGCCCAAAGGGAGGAGTCGGTGCGCCCACAGCCCAAAAGGGAGGAGTCGGTGCTTCCACAGCCCAAAGAGAGGGAAGTCGGGCTTCCACAGCCCTAGGGACCCAAGCTGCCAGCAGAGGGAGAATGCCTGCTGGTTCCACCTCCACCAGCAGAGGAAGAATGCCTGCTGTCCCCATGTCCACCAGCAGATGGAGAATGCTTGCTGTCCCCATCTTCGCCAGCAGAGGGAAAATGCCTGCTGTCCCCGTGTCCACCAGCAGAGGAAGAATGCCTGCTGTCCCCGTGTCCACCAGCAGAGGAAGAATGCCTGCTGTCCCCGTGTCCACCAGCAGAGGAAGAATGCCTGCTGTCCCCGTGTCCCCAGCAGAGGGTGAATGCCTGCTGGGTTCCCATCCACCAGCAGAGTGTGAACGCCTGCTGGTATCACTTCCCACCGTCACCACCCGAGGAGAGGAACAGGAGCTGCCTCTGCCTCCACTACAGTCCCCTGCAAGAGCGGGAGAGCCGCACCAGTCCCCTGCAAGAGAGGCGGAGCCGCACCAGTCCCCTGCAACAGTAGGAGACCACACGCTGCTCGCACCTCCATCGCCAGGAGACTACACGCTGCTCGCACCTCCATCGCCAGGAGACTACACGCTGCTCCCACCTCCACCGCTTCCTCCACTAGGAGCAGAGCAGCAGGAGCTGCCTCTGCCTCCGCCACCACCAGGAGCAGAGCAGCAGGAGCTGCCTCTGCCTCCACCACCTCAACCGCTTCCACCAGGAGCAGAGCAGCAGGAGCTGCCTCTGCCTCCTCCACCAGCAGAGGGTGAGTACCTGCTGGTTCCGCCTCCACCGCTGTGGGAGGACTGCTTGCCCCTCCCACCTCCACCAGCAGAGGGTGAATACCTGCTGGTTCCGCTTCATTGTCGTGGGAGGACTGCTTGCCCCTCCCACCTCCACCAGCAGAGGGTGAATACCTGCTGCCTCCGCCACTGCCAGGAGCAGAGGAGCAGGAGCTGCCTCTACCTCCGCCAGGAGCAGAGGAGCAGGAGCTGCCTCTGCCTCCGCCACTGCCAGGAGCAGAACAGCAGGAGCTGTCTCTGCTTCCCGCACCTCCACCACAGGGAGTACGGTGGCCGGAGCCCCAGAAAGGGGAGCTACCGGCTACAAAGACAGGGGAGAGGTCAGGAGACCACTTTCCCCAGCAGCAGTTTCAGCTGCAGGAGTTCTTGTGGCCGGAGCCCCACAGGAGGGAGCTACCGCCACTGAAGAAAGGGGAGAGGTCAGGAGACCAGCATCCCCGCAGCAATTTCGCTGCAGGAATGGACCAGCATGCTGTCAGCCGTGCCACTACCGGCAGGGGTGCTGACAGCATTGCCAGCCATGGGCCCACTGAAGCCTCCCTTCCCAGCCCGAGACTTTGTCCTGGACTGCTGGGTCTTTAAGGGGGGAGGTGGCCGTTGAGGCCATGTGTGCTGCGCACAAGGGGGGGGGTATATGTGGCAATGTGGCCACGCCCTTGTGCGTAGTTTGTGTTATATGTTGCATGTTGCGTGTGTTAATGTTGGTGTATAGAGATGGCTGCACGGGATATAAATGGGTGTGTGCCGCACGAGTTATTTAAGATGTAATTGTAGTTAGGCACGAGGTTGCACGTAATTAATTCACGTGCTGGGATTCAAGTGAATAATTAATTAGTAATTGAATCCCAGCACAACAGTATATATAGATGCACGATTCACTCACTCGGGGTTGGGTGTTCGGTGAGTGGAGAACGGGTGTGGAGAAGGAGAGACAATAAAATAGAGTAAAAAGAATAACTGTAGAAACTCACCGTGTTTGTTTGTCTCCGTGCACTGTTTGTTAGTGTCTGTCCGTTTTGTTTATCTATTTTATTTTGGCGTAAGTGCCGTGTCCTGTGTGTTTTGTGTTCTTTTATTTTGTTTATTAAATGCTGAGCACAACCAAGTGCTCAGCTTCACCAACCTCACTGTCTGTTGTGTGTTACTTCCTGTTTCTGGTCTGACGTCACCCACTCCGGCCGTCTTTGTGACAGACTCATATTGCAGAAAATAAATACTTAATGTGTACCATACATACATTTCACATAGCTCATTAACTATTAATTGAACCAACTGGGCTCAACATCCTGCACTATATAAATCGAAATACTATACTTGAAGAATTGTTTGTTGTTTATTGTTTTCCCTACAAATGCATTTTCCAAACTATGCACCATTTAAAAGGTAAGAATTCCTCATACTTTGTAAACAATGAGTATATGTATGTATTGTTCTAATACAGCTAAAGAAAATGTTATTGAGGATATATTGTTTAATGTGTGTGCATAAACAAAATGTTCACATACTAGAAGTAGTCCTTATATAACAACGTTATAGAACGCAATAAATTTTTGTCAAATCAAAGACAAAAAATCCTCCTTAGTAAAGTGACCATACTCTTTTTAATATATTTTATTATTATTTTAAACAAAAATACATTTCAAGAATCACAGTACAAGTATTAATACAATTAAAGAGCAAGATAAAATACAATTACTTCAGACATTGTACATTATAACATTATTTATCAGGTGCTACATATAAGAGATTTAAAATGCTATATTGCAAGTATATAGTGTTGAAGATAGGAGCCCAATGTAAATAATGTATGACTGAAGTAAATAAAGGAATTAGAATGCAACTATCATTCTGGAACTTCGTTGTATTTGTTTTAGTCTTCATGGCACAGTATCCACAAAAATGATGATTGTCATGACTGCTTATTACTGGATTGAATTACAAATAAACACTGGAGACACTGCAGTGGGACAGTGGAAACCAACTAAAAACAGTTTCAAATACTTCTGAATACTTGTTCAGAAATGTATGTAATTCTTTACACTGTAGATAGGAACCCTACATATGCACAAGCATACATACAGATTGTGAGTCATAACACTGGCTGTTGAGATATAACAAAGATTGATTCATTCTGTTTGTTTCCTAACAAAAACAAGAAGATCATAAAAAATGTGTTCAGTAAAAAGTCTTACATAAAAAACAAATACTGACCCAATAAGGAAATCTTTCAGCAGTCTTTAGAAATAAGCACAATTCAACTCTCTAAAGGTGCGCTGTGAGGCTGGTGCTTCAAGACAGATATATACAGTATTGCACCCCCAAGTGGGCACAATGTCGTTTTTCATTACAGCATTTCCTTCTGATGAATCAAATACTGGTAGTTACTCAATTTTCAGTAATTTCAATGATTCCCTGAACTGTTCTGTGGTCATGTCTCGACATTGACCAATTTATGAAATGTCACAACAGGTTCAGTGTCCGTAAGTACTTTACAGGTTGTTCATCTATAAGGATTTGGACCCCTTGGCATCCTTGGTCCAGGGTGACGTGGGTTGCCAGGTAGATACCCAGGCATTCCGGGTCCTCTCGGCCCAGGGGGGCGAGTCACAGCTATCCGGGGAGGAGGCGGCCTCCGGCGCATTCCTCTCCCACTGGGGGGGTACAGGTGTCCATCATTTTGCCCAGGCTGGTTCCTCTCTGATTCTCTGCCCCTGGCTCTTCCAACTGCTTGAATGGATAGGGGTTTACAGATGTATTTTCTATACATGGATTTTGTTCCACTTTCTTACAGCGAAAGCATTGGATGCTTATTAGATTACATAAAGATACTGTTTGAATCCTTGTGCTATCATCACTCCTACCTTTTGTGCTGTTGTCTTGTTTGAGTTGACTGCTCTTAGCTTCTTGTAAATCAACTGCCATCTTTTCCGCTACCTTTTTGTTCTTCTTTTTACTCTCCTCTTTTTGCTAGGAAAAAGGTAAACTATTATAAGAATCTTGAGGAAGATGGTAGTGTAGCTAACTGCTAATAATATTCATAATAAACTGCACCATTGCATTGTGGAATCTGAATGCCAAGTATGGAATGACATTAATATGCAATAATCACTACAGTTAATACACATCTTGGGTGCAAGTATGAAGTAGGACAGCCATTGCCGTTAGGATAATGCATTATGTTCAGATGGTAGAGTATCAGAACATTCTTGGAGTTTCTGAAATGACAACCATCAGTATCTGTGGGATGGTCATCTGTGTTTCCTCATACACATAGTCCTCAGCTCACAGAAGCACACTCACTGCCAGCATGCCACATGAAACGACACATTGGCAAAAATCCTAAGGCCCCTGTTCATATGCATATAATAGGAGTCTAGCGTTTATCAGGGCTAGTTTAGTTTCTTACATTGTGTTAATTTATTCCAACACATCTTTGCACATTGTCCACATCCACCTTCACAGAGAGGTGCTTTTTCCTGGAAGGTCTGCTAACATCACACTTAAACTACTGAACTCTGAGAATATTGGGTTTTTAAAGAACAATGGCAATTCCAATTTCAAAATACAGATTTTCTGAACAGTATGCTCATTATGCTTAGAATATTATATGAATATATAAAAAGCCATATTATTGAGTTTATCATATTAACTTGGATTGAAGTTTGAGCTTTTTATTTCAATATGTATTTAATAGCAAGAGCTGAATGCATTGTATAACTTACATTTTGCAGTTTCTTCTTTAATTCAAGATTGGCAGTCTTGTATGACTTGGAGGTAGCATGCAGATAATAGATTGCTAAACTATAAGATATAATAAGAAAAAATGGTTTATAATAGTACTGCAATTACAATTCAAGGTATAAAATACAACATGCACTTCCAGAACACAGCACATTGAGAATAAACCAATACAACATGCACTTCCAGAACACAGCACATTGAGAATAAACCAATACAACATGCACTTCCAGAACACAGCACATTGAGAAAAAACCAATACAACATGCACTTCCAGAACACAGCACATTGAGAATAAACCAATACAACATGCACTTCCAGAACACAGCACATTGAGAAAAAAACAATACAACATGCACTTCCAGAACACAGCACATTGAGAATAAACCAATTTGTGAATAAGCTGTTGCAAAAAGTCTGAAAAAATATAATGGTTAATATGTTTTTATAACAAACCTCAAACAGCAATTCTCAACAGTTCAGGTCAATTAGGCCCTGAGTTATGACTGAGAAAATGTGGATCAATCCAAAAAGGACAGCCAAAGGAATGTTGTCCATTTGAACCTTCTTGGTGTCCACAAAAGTATAACCATGCTTTGAAGCTTCCCAACTACAAGGAAATCAAGACATTTAAAAATACCTAAAAATACTCGTGACTAGACACTTGAATTAACCTTGCTGCCTTTGTGCAAGACTGCAGTGCTGACCCTCACTGCAATTTGCATGTTGACCCACATTTTCATTGTTCATTTCTCACAAAAATAATTTAGTGCCCTGGCCCTCACAGCAATTTGCTTGGGCGGAGTCTTGCAGTGCTGGAGATTGTCCTCCAGAGGCCGCTAGCTTGCCGACATTCAGTAAGTGCTGCCTCACAGAAGTAGTAGGACTGTCACCAGTACTTTATTTATATGAACAAAAATCATACTTGCAGGCAACAAAAAGTAATCTGACGGGTATTTCAGCACACAAAGAACCTCTGTAGCACTTACACCATGAGCAGTATAAAAGAAAGAATTAGTCCAGGATTGGAGGCGTAGCCAAACACTTTCCCAAACCAGGCAGGGAAGTCATTATCCAGTGTCTCTTGGATGACATCAAACATCCTGTGTTTTCCACTGAAAACAAACACAACAACTTCACAAAGTTTTCTTTTTTTGAAGTGAAAGCTGTTCCTTTTTATGTTGTTTTAGAACACCCTGCTGTTTAAACACATCACTAAAAATACAGTATAAATATGAAAATACAATACAAAAAGTATGCAGAAATTACAATTAATTAGTCTCAATTGTATTTTTGATGTTGTTATGAGTGAATTATTTGCACTATTCCACTTCAAATAGATTTCACTGTAAAACTACAGTGCCACAAAATAACCAAGTAAAACAATTAATAAAAAAGGAAATCAAGCCACTTTCTTTGCTAATCTCCAGTTTTAAATTACATTCCACTACAATATTCCTCACACTCACACTGCACTCTAGTGGACATATATCATATTGCACTGTGTGGCCTCAGTGCGCTAATATACCTATATTATCAGTAAGTACTATTTTTTCTGTGAGACAACATTTTTTTCATGATTCAGTCTGTGTCAGGGAGTGTTGAGTGCTGTGTAATTAAAAAGTCATGCATTTGGTATTAAATAATTTCAAATAGGTTACCTAAAGGGGCCACAGTCAAAGGAGGGTGGGATTGAGACAATGGTATACACCGCAGGTAGTGTTGAAAGAAAGAGAATAACAAGCAGCATGGCTATATAGAAGTTATTGGATCCAGAGGCCTTGAACACCCTTGCGTGAGGAACATTACAGCACATTACTGCCCAGCATTGCAGATACATGGATACATGAAGACGAATGACATTGATGGCTGGAAGGCACGGAGCATAAAAGGCACCCATCCTAAAGAGAAAAGAAAGAAAGGGGTAGTCCAAAACAAAACAGCACTTATTCTGTATGTAGTATGTCTGTGTGTTATTATTAATTAGTCATTTAGCAGACACTTTTATCCAAAGCAGAGTCACTTACAAGAGGACCTCGATTTTACATCTCATCCGAAGAACGAGATGTGTATATAAATGCTGCCTTTTCAAAGTTGGGAAGTTATAGGATTTAGGAGGAAGGATCTATTTTTTGTATCCTAATTCAACCAAGTTACAGCAATAGAATTAATGTTAGATAAGGTTCAACCTTTTGTGATGCTAATTCAAATAAACTAACAGGAGATTTTAAAATCCAATGCACAATCCACACGTTTACAGTTCAATATATATATATATATATATATATATATATAGTAAATATGGACTGGAGAGGAGGGCTATAAAATATATATATGAGTCAGTCAAAATAATGACAGAGGCAAGGTTGTAAATATGACTTTATATACCAGTATTGTAAAGCCATACATATTTGCGAGCCTTTTATTATGCGTTTTTCGCGTATGAAAAAAAAAGTTTTTGGCAGAGATATCTTATTGCTGTACATATAAGGAAGTAATATACTACTACCAGTGCAATAGGTCACCAACATTTCTGGAGCAAAATAGGTTTTATGGGTGTGATTCAATATTTTGGTCGCAAATATTTATGGATTTATAGTATTTTGTTTAACTTTCGCGGATACAGCATAAGTAAATAACAGGAAATGTTTTTGATGTTCATACTGTTTTTTTCTTTCTTTTGTTGTATGTTTTGTAATTCATTTTCTGTTAAGTCACGGAATCGCCGTTCAGCAGTTTTTTCATTCAGCGATTTTATCTTGTTGTTGGAGTGGAGGTGGAGGGCGTTCCTTTGAAAAGTGGGGGGACTGACAGTGATGTGAACCAATCACATGACAGATGGAGACTCTTGTCCGGTGGTGTAAGGATGTGAGGGCAATAGTTCAATCTATTTTTTCTCCTATGATGAGATTTTAACCAATCACAGGCCAGAATGTCCAACCATATATACAGTATATATATATATAGTATATTTATATATATATATATATATATATATATATATATATATATATATATATATATATATATATATATATGTGTGTGTGTGTGTGTGTGTGTGTGTGTGTGTGTGTGTGTGTGTAAAACATGCTTCCTACCAAATCATTCCTTGGTTGAAGATCAGTCCCAGTACATTCCCACTGATATCGAATTCTGCATAGGATGGCTAAAACAAAAACAGTCTAAGTTAACAGACAGCTTTTAAAATGTAGCCGACTTCAATAACAGAGCAGAGACTGGGTGTGAACATACACTCTGTAATAAAACATCTGGTACCACTTCAGATTACAGGGTATACAGTATAACCATGTAATAACATTGTAGTAACCATGTCATGACGTCACAATGTAATTACATCAGGTTAAAAAATGTTGCCCGCAAGGCCATTTCCATGTAATTACTCAGTAGTTAATGTTTAAGATAGGAATGATTTGTAGTTACCTAGTTATTGTAATATAATACCATGTCATGAGGTGTTTGTTTTGCACATATTATTATAATAATAATAATAATAATAATAATAATAATAATAATAATAATAATAATAATAATATTCTTATTTAATGGTTAGAGTTTGTTTTAAAATGTCTTTTTTTCTAATAATTGTTTCTCCTTCATCGTATGTGCCTTGAGCCCACATTGTTATTTGGTCCCTTCTGAGTGAATAATATATTGGTAGAGACTGACTGGCCAAATGCTTCTACTGCTATGGAAAACTCCTGTCACTATTTGAATGGGCTGCTTACCTGCCTGTCACCTCTGAGCACAGCTTTCTATTTATGTTTGGGTCTGTGGCGGAGTGTCCCGCCCCTATTTATTATTATTTGTATTTTTGTTTGCGGCGCAGTTAAAAGCGCCGCGTCTTTTATTATTTATATTTAAAAACCCCGTGAGGATGCATGACTGATCAGCTACTGATTATGTAACTAGCTGACAGTCATGCATCCTTACCAAACGCTGCAGACTGTGGACGAGGGTAATAAGATAATTAACAACTAGTTAACCCTCGGCCGAGTATAAGAACCGCAGCTGTCCGTGCTGCGGGGTTGGTTGTTGGGTGCAGAGAGGAGGTACGGGAGATAGAGAGGAGACAGAAATTAACAATTGCTAAAACGTGCTGGATTAGCCAGCACGACACTTACTTGTTTGTCTGTCTGATTCGTTTGGCCCTCGTGCCCATTTGTTTTGTTGTTTTGTTAAAATCATTTGTTTTGTTTATTTGATTTATTAATAAATATGCTGAGTGCCGTTGCACTCAGCTTCACCCGCCCATCCATTGTTTTGGTTTCTGTACTTCCTGGTCCATGACGTCACCACTGCGAGCCAGCCTGCCACAGGGTCATGTACCTTTTACAGTTAAACCTGTATAATTCTGCATTGCGCTTGCTGCACACTTATATTCTTTTATTACATATGCTTTTATTTCATTAATAATTTAGATGGGCCAGCATTGTACAATCACTGCATTGAAATAGATACATGCCACTGAAAATAGAAATGTATTTGCAGTAGATAAGTAAAGGCACTAGCTACTTTAAGGATTCTTTAACTCCTGTTACATAGATATCTAGGTGTATTTTTGGATTGCAATGTTACCTTTCTAAAATATATAGGTTGATTTAAGTGCAGTATTTTTGGATGCTTGCAAGAGATTATTGATTGGTGATTGCTTCTATGATATACTGGCCACTATAGCCTGGACCCTAGTTCTCATAGGCTGATAGGAGCACTGTTGTATGTGGTTGTGTTGAAATTCGCACAGACTGTAATAGTTTTTTTTATTATTATTATTTTTCTGAGATTATTGAGTGTTACGTTTTGTGAAGCACTGCGGTCACATGATAATTATTTAGACAATTACTGTTATTGTCTTGATTTATTTTAGTTTTTTTAAATAAATTTAGTCGTTGCCAATTATTTTGATTATTTTCTCCCAATTTAGAGTTTGGACTCAAACTCGCGACTATAGAGCGCATCCTGCACTCCTCGTGGAATGCCTTTACTGGATGCGCCACTTGGGAGCCCAATTTATTTTAGTTATTGATTTACTTTATTTGATATTACCTATTTAATCTATTTGCCTTGGTCTGTGTTAAACTAGGATTATTCTGAAACTTTTGATATAAGTAATTGTATACCGGTATTGCTGTAAAGTACTTACCGGTATTTGTCATTAATTGGTTGATACATTGATTTTAAACTTGGGGATAACTAATTTATTATTGCTGTAAAGTATTTATTTGCCATTGATTTGCTAAATTTAAATTGGGATTTAACTAACTATTGTTGTGCTACTCTAAACATGGATACGTTTAATACGTATCAAGGAAATGCAGTAATCACTAAACGTGGTTATTGCTAGTCCACTATCCTAAACATTAAACTTTTGTTCCTTTTTTTAATAAATATTTTATATTTTAATTATTCTTGTGGTGTGTTCTGTTGGACCTCAGAGTTTCGGACCGCAGATTAAAAAAGCTTGCGTTGCTGACTCCTTTGAATATTGTCTTAGGAATTCTAACCTCCTATAGCATTAAACAAGGTGGTACAGCTCCGATTATTTTGGTAGTGTGCTCAGTTTTTACTGGACTGATTGCCTGGTTATGTGTTGCTGCTGGACTTACAGTACAGTTACTATAGTTACTTACAAATCCATATTCTAAGTCCCAGCACCAGCAGTAGTTGAGAAATCGGACAAACAAAGCCCGCAGGAAGTCTCCAACCAACAGTGTGATATAAGTTGTCACTGTATCAGAAATAGTTAGCCGCACAAATTCCTGTGAACATAATTACATTGGTGAATTGACAACAAAATAAAACAGAAGAAGCAGAAGGTTTGGTTTTATTAAGGTTGGAGTTTATTCCTATAACAATGGTTGGCATTTATTAGTATAATAATAATAACTGAGTTATTAGTGTAACACAGTTGATTTGCACAGTGGTGGATCTAAATACCACTGACTTTTGAATATATTTAAAATCAATTTTCATACCTGTCATTTTCCTTGAAGAGTAAAACATACACTAAAAGACGCGCTGTTAGAGATGGTTATCAGCAGTCCCAGTGTTTAACTGGTTTAAACATCGACGGTATTAAGATCTGCCACCGTTTTAATAGACAACATGTGTTTAATGGGTAGCCTAATATTTTGCATTCTTATATTTAGGCTACATTTCATTAAAATATAAATAAATGAAGTAAATCAATTCCAGATAACATTAACACAAGCAAGTTTAAAAGCAAGTATAAGCAATAAGTCTTTCAAAAACATTTTCTTTCCCCAATATAGCACAATTCCCATTAGTCTTTTTTCTCTGCGTTTAGAATTTTAATTTTTTGTTATCCTGCACAGTAAGTTTGATGGAAGGTTTTTATTTTTCCCTCCTTTTCCCCTCCTGCGTGATTAACCTTTACCCACATCAAGTGGGGTCCTATAACCTGTAACACAGCTAATACTGTACCAAACATTTGGCGTATTTTGCCTGTACGTATAAGTCAAAGTAGTGCAAGACACCATTTTAAAATTCATTTCTCACTATAGAAATGTTATCACGGTTGCCCTTTTCTTCAGTTGGTTTATACTTTATAATACAGTTTGGTATCTGCAAATTATTTCACAGACAATGCTAGAGACGACAGTTCCTGCAATTTCCTGGTACCTACTGTAATCACTTCACCTGTTGCAGTTCAAACTCACTCAAATGGTTTACAAACAATCAAATCATGTGACCTACAATTGCATATCCTGAACTAACATAAAAAAACAATTGTATAACCAAAAGATATTGGATTTGGTTGGAAGGCCTTTAAGTTATCACATGAAGTTGTTTACACTAACCAAAACCATACATGGAGTACAACAATATACTATTACCTGTCCAACCATAGTCTCCCAGCATGGTCCTCTAGGCACATCAGCAGGGTCCACTTCTAGTGGGGGAGCTGTAGCATTTTCTGCCACAGTTCCATTGTAAAGGCTGGCCTCCCATATTGTCATATTGATCTTGACTATAGCCTCCTCTTCCAGCTGCAACAAATAAGACTTACAATGAGACTTATAATGAATTACAGAATAGATTTTGTGAGATTTATACAATGCGTATGAGAATACATTTTCATAGATAAACCATCTTATTTGTGCTGAGCAAAAAAGAACATGTTATGCGCACCATTGCAGAAAAATAACACGTGTTATGTGCGTTGGCAAAAAAATAACATCTGTTGTGCCCTGAAAAACAAAAAATAACATCTGTTATGCCTGTCGGAGAGTTTCACAACAGAAGTAAGTTTTGCTCCTTCTGTATCTAATTTGACTATTTCAGTTTAACAAGTACTGTCGTTATTTTTTTTAAACTCTGCATGAAAAGTGAAACATTTACAAAGATGTATCATTCATTTCTAACATTTTAAGCCTGATCAATACCCTTACAATGCAAATATAAACCATCAAAATGAAAACAGGGAATTGAGTCAATTTGAGAATGAAACCAGATGAACGAGGAACAGGAACCAGTAAATAGTACAGCTCAGAAAGCAGACAGCACACAGTGAGGCAGAGCAAGTAGACAAAGCAAGAAATATCTATTTATTTATAATTTGGGCCTGCAAATCCATCACTTCATACAGGACATGATGCCTTTTTCTTCAACTGCTGCAGCTCAACTGAGCTTGAAAAATATACCATTCCCACAACTCCTGTCCCTGGGAAACAGAGACAATGAAATAGAAGTTCCTTCAGTCATACAACCAATAGTAAGACATTGAGGTACCAACAGATCACTGCAGACTGTGGAAAGACACAACATAGTCCCAATTTAAACTGAAGAAAAAAATAAGAATAAAAAAAAAAATACATAAAGCTACTCGATAGAAGCGTTGAATAAATATAATAGGCCATGGCCCAACTGAAAATATTGAATTTATTTGTACTTGTTAGCCTGATGTTTTCTACCTGGGTGAAGAGGCCAAGACTTACTGGTAAAATAAATATGATATGTTGAGTTCGGTCACATGGCATATCCTATATATATATGGGATAATAAACAGAAAAAAAAAACATTATGAAAAAGCTAAACGGTATAAAATCATTTCATTACATGCAAGTTCTACTGTACATAAAGCCAGTAAAGCAGGCTGACTCAAAGCGTTCCTGTGGTTTCGGTAATGCTAATTCTTACCTTCAGATTTATTTCATCAAGGAGAGCAATGATGAATGTGTACAGATTGCCCAGAAACAGAGCAAAGATGCGTCCCAGCTGCCATTGAAGAGCGATTCTTGGGTGATAGTTCTCCAACGCGCTGATGACATCGAACAACATCGGACAGAACATTCCCAACAAGGACATCACCATGTTTACCTAGGAAATATGAAATAGATATAGTAGTTTTTTATAAAATAAACACAATCGTTTATTGTAAGGCTGGAGATACACAAGCAAATTTTTCTTGGAAACTCAAATTGACAATACAAATTGACCATGCGTCACATTTTTGATTGGCATTCGAGTTGCTAGATAGACCACTGCTCTTATTTTCAGCAATTCAGTTGATAATTTTTCTACATGCCTGTGTGTGTTCAGCCAATGATACTGCATTAATCAACTGATTTTAATCTCCATTTTGTGGACGCATGAGGATACTTTGCAAAAAAGAAGAGGAATATAAGGAAATAGCACATCTTTTTGGGAAATCACCAGCAGAGTTAAAAGAACCTCCAAACTCAGTATTTTGCCGAGAGAAGGAAAATATCTGAAAAGAAATTGGGGAGCTCAACAGATGATTTTCCATTAGTGTTTCTACATTGACGTATTTTCAAAATTATTATAATTGCTGTAGCAGCTGCTGAAACATGTTTACTGCAAACAGGCACCATCTTAAATTGTTTAAAATAATTGTCCATTTCCCAGTGTGGCACATTTAGTCACAGCAATTCAGTTGTGAATTTTTTTTTTTTTTTTTTTTGTCAACAGCACTTTCAGGGTGGAAATTTGTGACAGGAAAACATTTTAAAAATACTTCCGGTTTTAGCCTGGTTGCACGCAGAATAACTAATATGAATATGACGTCCCCGAATACAGATACAAACAGTGCTGCCAACTTTTTTCATTCCGTTTTGCGGGAGAGAATGATGCCAGGCGGGTTATAGCAAAACGCTGCTGTTTTTTTTTTTAACATAAAGAAACAGTGGTTTGTCAAATAAGAAAGGATCTCTGCCATGATTGACACAATAAAACATAACATCAGATTCAGAGTACGACCACACAGAGATACAGGCCCCTCCCCCTGCCCTGTCAAGTAATTATGTGCATTTGAGGAGATTTTTGGAATCTGTCATTGGAACCGTGTATTTTGAGTCTGATTCCGGTTCCCAAACTATTTAGAAAAACATGTCCATATGTCAATGTATATTCGGCATGCCCCTAGTCTGTACCTTTTCTATATGTATGTGAAAAATAACAAATGCTTCGGTCCTGTAATCTAACTGTAATCTAAATGGAATTTCCAACAAACCCTCCCTTTAAATTCAAAAATTTGTGCATGAGCAGTATAGGCGATATCTACTTTTTTCACAGTCTAGCAATTTCCTGTGAAACCGCTATATGTGCATGTGGGTGTGTATGTGCGTGTGAACCACTGAGCTACAGCATTACAAACACACTGCAAGACAATATGTAATTGTAAAAAAAAGGAAAATTGCAATCTGTCACTTTAACTGTATGATTCCCTCAATTGTTCTTTATCACTGAAGCTGTCATTTCATTTGATCATCAAGTGATAGTGATCCCAATACACACATCATAATGCTCTTCCCTAATTGGCTGATGAGAATACTATAAAGTCGGATTGATGTTGTACTGTGTATGAAGGTTTTCTTTTTCCTTGTTTAGGATGGAGAGGGGTAGGTTGAGAGAGGGGGACCCACATACCAATCCTTTCCCAGGGTCCATGAAGGCTCTCAGCAGCCCTGGTTTTACCTTAAAATGCAAATCCAAACTAATGTTCATTCAATATGGTTTTGTGGATTCCAGGGAATGTCAAGTTTTATGGAGTACAGGCATAACAAAATGACAATTTGTTCACAGGTTACCTTCCCCTTAAATATCACTCACTTCACTAAATGTGTATTTTAAAGTTGAAGGAAGCTGAAGTACAAGTATTACAACTAGCCCTTGTCTTCCCTCTAATCCATTGTAAAACATCCATTTACTTTGAGTACAAGAAATTGATGGGTTGTCAGTGGTTTAGACTCACTTCATTTCTCTCCCACCAACCATAGTCATCCAGCCCCTCCTGAGCAAACTTCTGAGACCTTCGCACTACGAAATAGATGAGGTACCCACTCCCACCAAGGCAGCAGAGCACTAGGAAGTTAGCAAGCACCCGCAGAAACCGGGTTAAATGAATGTTCTCTTCCTTCCGATTTTCCTGCTCTTCTACAATAGATTCCTGTTGGGGGAACATAAGCAACATTTGGGGTTGGGGTTAGGGGTTTCAGACTTTCCCTTTTTTTTGTCAGCACAATGAAACCTGTTATAACGTGTTAATTACACAACAATTGTCATCAAAACAAGTAGAGATTATTGTTTTGTAATGAAACGCAGGAGTGGTAGACGCTTTGCAGTGCAATTTGTTTGACTAAACCTAAAAATATGTTGAAATATTTACCAAAAGAATATGGATGGACCTACCGGACAGTTCCGTATTACATTTTAGGTAAACATGTAACAAATTACATTACACCTATGAAAATAATATGACAATTTAATATAAAGATAAAAACATTTTAAACAACATTTTATTTGTTTATTTTATTTGTTTTAATGACAATTCATATTTGTAAAGATTAAACATTTTTTAAGTTCCTAAATTAGAAAATCATTGTCATTCATTGGTACTTAGTAATTGTGTAGATGTGAGAAAACAAGGGAACGCTTTGTTTCATGTTGTTTAACTAACAAACTTTTAAGAGGTTTCATTCAGTTTCAATTAATACCTAATAACTTAAAACATGTTAAATTGAATTACTTGGAGAATTTGAGCATCTGCACACCCTAGTTTAAAGTGTAATAACCTTGTCATACTAGAAAGCAGCAGCACTGTAGGTTTTAAATTTCCATTTTCTGTGATAACTTACTACCAAGGGGCATATATTTTATACCACATTTCCATGAACCACAGAACTCGCAAACATGCTCAAGTTGACCCACCGCTGTTTAAATTACTCAAGTTGGCTCCCAATTAGGTCGGGAGCCCGAATTCTCTGGTCCGATTTCACTCCTCGGGCTGGCCTGAATTCTAAAGTCTGAATTTGGGCTAGGAGGAAATTACATCACTAAATGTCAATGTCAAAAATGTTGTAGGGTGTGGGAACATACTGTATAACGGGACATTTTTTCTGGTATTAAATTCAGCAGCTTTGCTACCTTGGGGGATTTTGACTGTTTTTGAATTTTAGCACATTCACAAAGAAAAATGCAGCGCAGTTTTGCATTTATACTTTTAATTCCAAAAAGATTTGATTAAATGTTTACTTAATGAAATCTGTCTGCTAAAACAGTATCTCATTTACAGTAATTCGTTATACTAGCATGTACAATGTCACTGTAGCAACTTGTAGAACAACAAAAAAAGAAGGCCTTCTAATTGGTTAGACTAGCAAGCACTGGTAAAATCAGCTCCATTTCATACAGTGCAGAACTAATTCATTTTAACATTTTGTTTTGTTTATGGACTTTGCAATACTTGTACGGTGGGTGTCTTTAGTAATATCTACAATGTATTGACACTAACAATCAACCATTCTGTTACAGACTTTCTAACAAGTCTGGCATAAACAATTTTGGTTGTTATTTAATTAAACCCTTGTAAAAATGCGAAAGAATATCTAGATGGATGTATCTTTTATGTCACTAACAATTTGGCTGTAATACCATCTGCAGCAAATGCACGTCTTGACCTTTAACTTGCAAGTATTTCTTGCCCAACTCACGTGACAACTCAGGTAACTCAGAAAACCATGGAAACGCCACATTTTTCATCAACTCGAGTTCTGGGACAATTCAGACCAATTCGAGCGCACTCGAGTTGGCTGTCCATGGAAACAAGGTATAAGTAACTTTGAACTTTTCATCAGCAGTAAACACTGAAACACAGTTACTAAACAGGTTGTAAATTTGATTTAATACTTCTTAAACTGCATATTTTGTAGTAGTATCTACTGTACCTGCTTTTAAAATTATACTAACAAATATAATCCTACAAAAATACTATTATTTGTATAAACACAGATACGCATACACACACTTTATTAAGCAGTAGAAGACATTTAGTCATGCTGGGTTAAAGACCTGATATTATTATTATTATTTGTTTATTTAGCAGACGCCTTTATCCAAGGCGACTTGCAGAGACTCGGGTGTGTGAACTATGCATCAGCTGCAGAGTCACTTACAATTACATCTCACCCAAAAGACGGAGCACAAGGAGGTTAAGTGACTTGCTCAGGGTCACACAATGAGTCAGTGGCTGAGGTGGGATTTGAACTGGGGACCTCCTGGTTACAAGCCCTTTTCTTTAACCACTGGACCACACAGCCTCCTGATTATATTATCTAAGGGATTTTTAAAAACATTAAACCAAATTAAGCCAGAGTCTGGCAAATATAAAATGAATACAGGTACTGTATTAAACTCCTTCTTGAACAGTAGTTCATTTTAATACATATTCGCATCACAAGACAGTACTGTACATGCTTGAAATCTAAAAGTGCAAAACTGATGCTGTCAGTGGTGGAATGGTAATATGAAGTTCCTGGAAAACGGTTGTATTTCTGAAAAGAGAATCCGGCCACTAGTCAACACACCATATCCAAGCACCATAAAAACTCTGTGTGGCTTGCATTCATGTCGCTTCTTTTTTATTTGGCCTCTCAGTCACACGTGGCAAGGCCAAACAGGGAGATGGCCATCTTTAGAGCCTGGAGGAAGAGCTACCCTCAGCCATAGATTCCCTAAGGTTTCCTCCTACTAGCGAGTAGGGTTTTTTCCTTACCTGAGTGTCAAGCAGTTCGTATTTAGTTTCTTCAGCGTGCGTGGCAGGCTGGAGAGGCCGGGTTCTCCCTCAGGGCATTTCATGCTCTGGGGGGCGGGCCCGTGTTTCAGCTGCTTACTTTTCATTCATCCTTTTCCTATTTCTGGGGGTCGGCGGCATTGCGCCACTGCAGTTGTTGCATTAACCATTCATCATTTTCATTTTTCCAGTCATGGTTTGGCGGCTTTATCTTTTGGGGGGATGTGACCCTACGAGCCACTTCCTATCCGCGGCACTACACTACATGATGTCACTGTGTTTTCACTAGTCTGTCAATATTGCGGATAGCTGTCAGCACCCACGGACAAGGTCTCCGGCCAAATTCATTATCATCATTAATTTGTCTGTTCAATTGCAATTTAAATCATCCACATTGCAGATTCTTCGTACTGAACCGATTTGATATTTTGTTTTACAGAGGATTTAAGCAAATCAAAATTCTTGGAGGCCAAACATCCTCCTATTTAAACACACACTTAGGAGATACATCAACTCAACAGATACCTTAAAACTTGTGGTAATAGAAGCAAATTTGTTGTCAGCTGTTTCAGGATTCCCGATTAGGTAATCCCAGCTGGTGAACATTTTCCAGCTGAAGGTAAAGCTTGTGTCATCTCCACCACCCTCTTCATTTGCATTACTTGCCATTCTGTGAACAACAACAACAACAACAAATAATACAGGTATGTTCTGTCTAACAGAAAATTAAGAATGTGTTTAAAGAAGTTAAAAATTGGTGTGAGGGTGAGTGGTCCCCTGTCATGTGACAGACACATTTTGGCAGGAACAGGGCTGTCCTGCAAGTGGGAATGTGGTCAGGTTAGGCTGGATAATTAATTGCCTTTTCAACCTGGCCACCTTTATAAAAAGAGAGACACGTGTGTTCTTAATGGCTCTGAAACCTAGAGCTGTTTTTGTTAAAGCCTATAACAGACCCCTTTTGTTTACATTTGTTTATATTGATTTCTGTTTATTTTGTTAACAATAAAATATTTCAGTCTCCTGCAGGCTTCTATTTCCTTTGCAATCATCTTACGTCTGTTATCTGAGTCTGTTATGTCATTTTTGTGAGATCCAGGAAGAAATACTTACGTTCTTATAACCACCATGAAGCTATAGGCAATTGTTCCAACTCCTGTCATAAAGTAGGACAAAGGCATACGAAACTTAAGCCATCCCACAGCACGCTGGTTGTTGTAATAGCCATAGAACAGAACAGAGTACTGTGAAAAACCCTTAAAGACAAAAAACAGCACATTCCGTATCATTTTGTTGATAACAATGATTTAAGTCAAAAATTGTTCTTTGTTGCACATTTCTGCAAGAATAATTGGAATTCCTGCCCAATTTTTGTGGACTCAAATACAGCAATATGCATAAAAGTAGATACCTAACCCAGTACTAACCAGTTCTAACATGCCCTTTTCACACTGGTGCTCCTGGCTGCCTGGGTAATAATTATTATTAAGCAGACGCCTTTATCCAAGGCGACTTACAGAGACTAGGGTGTGTGAACTATGCATCAGCTGCAGAGTCACTTACAACTACGTCTCACCCGAAAGTCGAAACACAAGGAGGTTAAGTGACTTGCTCAGGGTCACACAATGAGTCAGTGGCTGAGGTGGGATTTGAACCAGGGACCTCTTGATTACAAGCCTGTTTCTTTAACCACACAGCCGCCTATAATCCTAATCCTGCCCAGCGTGAAACCACGTACCCAGGTTGACTTGAGTCGGCAAGCTTTGACAATGATCGAGCAAGACAAAATGCATGAAGTAAGTGGTTGAAGTAACACAGGGCCACAACTGAGTGAATGTTTCACTTCTGCAAGGAACATTTCTTATTCTGTTTTGTCATATTTTTGTTGATTGCAGCAGGGATGAAGAAACATTTGCTCTAATCAACATTAAGACTGACGATTTAATCCAGAGAAGTTTGGATGAAAGCGTCCGTAACAAGCTGCTTCCAGGGCATTGCTATGCGCGTTGTGTATTTACTTCTTCTTCAAAAAGCAGTGTGAAATGGGCTCTGGTCACTATAAAAGTACTGTATGTCTTCAAACAGGAATACTAAAGTGATTGTAGCATAGATTTGATTTTGTTTTAGTTCAGATCACATGATGCAGTTTCTCATATTGTCTACATCTAATAATAATAATAATAATAATAATAATAATAATAATAATAATAATAATAATATAATACACCCATATGTCTTTATTCTTAAGTTTAAAGACAATAAAACTGAATCTACTGTAGCACCCCATATATAAGGATAAGCAGTTACTCACCCCAAAATCCCATAAAATGGGAAAGTCCATAGCTGTGGCTTGTTCACTTTTAGGGACAGTTTTTCTTGGCATACTGCCATATGGCTTACCCATCAGTGCCTTCAATAGAAGAACATAAAATTTGCAAACAGTGGACTTTTAGGTGTATTTTAAATGGGTAGGAAGGTTTTAAAATCAGTTTTCCTGAACAGGGTTCTTTTACAAGCAAATATTTAACTATCATTCACCTGGCCCACAGGATGGCGCACCATGTGTTATATAACCAATAACACGCAAAAACAGCAAAACAGACTCAAACCTTGTCATGCTGGGGGGCGATTACATGTTTATTGTTACCAAAGAAAATAACTTTCCAATTAATACGATTGTATAGTGTACTGTGGGCACCAAAATCTCTTGATTTAATTTAAAACAATTCAATCATCAAGTATATATTTGTTTGAACAAACCCTTAAATATAATAATAAGAATAGTAATACAAAACAAATCTCCTTACCTCAGGCACCATGACAAGGCCAAATGTTAAACCAAACAAAACCATATTGATTCCATACATCCATCTCAAGAAAATGAAATAGGAGGCAACTGAGGAACCAAAATGACCTAGAGAAAAACGGTTCATTATTAATCAACAAGGAGACCTGCACATTTGAGATAATGCTTCATTTAAAGTTGAATGCACCTAAGTTATCAGTCATTGACTTTCTTCTACAGCCTACGGTGGTATAAAAAAGCAAGTCCTTTGCCTCTTGCTTTTCAAAGCAGATTTGTTTGAAACCAAGAACAATATGTTTAAGGTTTCTGACATTGTTATTGTAGTAGGAATTAATGGGTTCTTTCTCTGTATTGGAAGGGGTTGATACTTTGGCTCATGATGCTTAATTTCTATACCTATTATTTAACTTTCGATAACATGTAGGAGGTTGTGTGGTCCAGTGGTTAAAGAAACGGGTTTGTAACCAAGAGGTCCCCGGTTCAAATCCCACCTCAGCCACTGACTCATTGTGTGACCCTGAGCAAGTCACTTAACCTCCTTGTGCTCCGTCTTTCGGGTGAGACGTAGTTGTAAGTGACTCTGCAGCTGATGCATAGTTCACACACCCTTGTCTCTGTAAGTCGCCTTGGATAAAGGCGTCTGCTAAATAAACAAATAATAATGTACTTCCATTAATAACTTAAATATTTCCTTTACTTAAATGTTTATAATCTTGGAAAATCTTGTGCACTGTGCATGCAGTACACGAAGATAATAACTGCTATTAATATTTAAATAGTTTGTTTGCTTACTTTCTATCTCTTTTATTTTCATTTCCCATGGTATGCAGGCTGTTCTGAAGTTCTCAAAATCACGCTGAAACTTCATCCATTTCTAAAACAAAGAAAAACATTAATACAGAGTGACTGAGTGAAAGTTATCCATTTTAGATTTGTTTATTTAAAAATATGATTTAATCGGTGAGCTAAAACATTCTATATTAAAAGGAAACAAAGTACTCAAAACATTGTACTGATAAAGTCCAAAATGAAAACATTGCTGTTGTGATTCCTAGTTTGCCCACCAGATGGAGTTCTAACGTCAGAATATACAGTAATTACTACAAACCCTCCACTATTTCCCCGTCTGATCTGAGAAAGCTTACCTTTTGCATCATCACTTTGTATGCATAAAATTTTTTGCCTTTTCCCTTCCCAAGGGAACCTTCAAATTTATCCACAAATTCATGGGCTT
This sequence comes from Acipenser oxyrinchus oxyrinchus, assembly GCA_030684275.1. Classification (NCBI taxonomy): domain Eukaryota; kingdom Metazoa; phylum Chordata; class Actinopteri; order Acipenseriformes; family Acipenseridae; genus Acipenser; species Acipenser oxyrinchus. The sequence continues at coordinate 70,900,665 of CM060247.1, read as the reverse complement.
CCCTAAAGAAAATGTCAGGATGAGAAATTATTTGAGATTCACTGTGCAATAACTACTGTTTTTCGGAACAGCAAAACTGAGGACCAGTTAGACCTTCCAGAAATAAAAGTGGTCTTCATAATCAGATGGTCTCTGTATACAGGTGGTTAAAGGGGTAACAACCAAGGCGGTAAACATTTTCTTTCTTATTGGCTGTATATTTCAGACTTTTTTTTTTTACTTTGCCTCAGGTAAGGCAGTATGCCGTCACTTCCTGTAATTGAGGTTCTTATACAGTACAGTGTGCACTGTAAACAAAGTGAATGTGTTGCAGAAAAACACATGGACTTCATCCAAGTCAAAGTAAAAATAAAGTCTAATAAAGTCTGGGAAACTCAATTAAATTTACAGCAAAATAATAAAAGGAGAAAATTGCTACTGAAAGGAAAGACATTTTCTTTAAAGTCTTATACAACGAACATTGAGACACCTATTCATTTTACAAAACTAGAACCAAACAAGTAATATAATCCAAGTTCTCTCAAGCACTCTCAAGGTGTTTGTTTCTCATTTTGTAAAACTGAGATGATTTTTTAAGTTAATTCAAGAATGGAGGAAACACTTTTAAAATGTATCAGATAACTTTTTTCATATGGTCCATTCATATGATCAGTGGTTTTGAGTGAAACAGATTATAAACACATTTTAGTATTAAATACATTACACTGTAATGTATATTTTGATGATTGTTTTTTTTTTGTGCGTCTAAAGTATAGTCTAAAACAAAAACATGTGTTTATAATCTGTTCTATAAAATGTATGTTTAGTTCTTAAACATATGGTTTGACAGTGTTGACAGGCAGATGGATAGATTCTCATTGCACAACAGACTTAAATCCCATACTTGAGAGTTGTCAGCTTGCGTTTCATTTGCCATGGTTGGTTTCTCAAGGTAGCAATCAATTTCTTTTTCTCTTCAACAGCTTCCTTTAACTTAGCGACTTCCTCTTCAGTAAGGACTTCTTCTTCTTCTTCAGAGGAATCACCTGAGTCAGAACTGAAACAAGAGACACAGGGGTCTTTTTAATGATCCAAACAGCGGGACATCTTAATATTGATCTTAAACCTGCTCTTTGCAGACCTCATTCCACTGGATGTTCTCCATATTTAGGGATGTTAATAAGGGGGTTATGGAATCAATACATCTAATGAAAAATGCAAGTGTTTATAGTATAAAGTTAAAGGGTAGTGTTCATTTAGAACATCAAAAATATGCCAAAATTGTGAGATAGTGAGGGCCAACTGACAGCTATGGCCAAAAGCTTTGTATCACCCTATAGAATTACCAAATTTTGCTTCATAAAATCAAAAAATGTTTACATAGTGAATTACATACCACTTTCTAGTTTTCCATATACTTAATGAAAAACGTGCTGTCTCAATCCTAAAATTCTAGGTGATGCAAAACTTTTGGCCATATATGTACAGTTACAGGCTCAAAGTGAGTCATATTTTCAAAACATTGACTCTAGTTTTTAATTAACTGTTGTTAATATTGAAAAACTAGAACCAAACGATTAAAGGTTGCCTAAGAACACAATTGTTTCTCATTGAGTATCATTAACTTGGATTTATCTGTTTTTTAAAAAAAATACATAAACACTTGATTAAACCTTTTGCAACACTTCCTGTGATAAACTGTGTGTACGGTATAGTTCATAGGGATTTGTGACAGAAATACAATGAGTCTTGGTTGTAAATCTCACTGTTATACAATTTAAAAGCAGTGAAAACAGGAAGGTAATTAATATTATCAAACTGTTACCTTGAATCAGCTTTCTTCTTGTTTTTATTATCATTTTTGTCATTCTTCCCATTTCCGTTTTTGTCATTCTTTCCCCCTTTCTTGTTTTTTTTGTCATTACTGTCATCTTGTTTCCTTCCATTTTGACCTTTCTTCTTTTTCTTTGAATCTTTCTCCTCCTCTTCTTCCTCCTCCTCAGATTCCTGTTTTTTTCTGGATTTTTCATTCCTCCTGTTCTTTTTATTGTTGGGCATTTTTTCCTCAGGTTCATCGTCCTCGTCTTTCTGAGCTTTTCTATTCCCACTTCTCACATTTCTCTTCCTGCCTCTCCCTTTTCCTTGGTCCTCTTCTGAATCTTGATTCCCACCACTTTTCCTTGGGTTTCCTCCAGTCTGTTTGCTTGGCTTTTTCTCCTCTTCTTCTGAATCATTCTTAGCATCTTAAACATTAAAAATACAAAAAACAAATTCAGAAAACCTATTTACAGTTTGAAGTAACTTGTAAAATGGATTGCATAACTGACACATGCTTAGAGCTAATGCTTTGACATCTGACATGTTCTGAATTATTATGTGTGATCTTTTTGTTTATATGTTTTGTTGATTGTATTTTACAATTTTATCTTGGATGTATTTCCCTTACAAATAAAAAGGGTTTAAAAACTAAGGTTACACTACATTAAGGTTATGTTATTTACTTTTATAGGGTGTCTGGTTTCAGTTTCAAAATCATATTTTGCAAACCTAAATAAATGGTTATGTTGACTGACGACTGCTGATTGTTTTTCACGTGGTGCGATGACGTCATCATCACTGTCTTCACTAAAGCAAAATCAGCAACAAATAAAAAATGTATTTATGTATAACAATGTATTTAATGTGATTCTTGTGTGCATGGGTGAAAACTTTGTAACCACAACACCTTCCTGTGGTTCGATCGCATTAATAGAGGCCAGGGAGTCATTGTGCTTTAATTTCAAGGCTAATAGTCTACTTGGTCTCTCCCCCTGAAAATAATACTTTTGTTTAGTGTGGTGCCCTTTCCAACTCTAATATTTGCCCTTTCTAGATAATTAATATGTTTATTCTGAGTGGAGTTTAACTATGAAGAGAAGGCAGTACAGCTACCTCTCAAACAACATTTAGTAGCCTCCCACCACGTCTGTGGATTCTCAGAGGAATCAGAATTAAATTGCAAAATGTCCACTAATTTAGAATTAAGTTGCGCTATGAACTCTGCATTTTGCAGCAGAGGAATTGAAATGCCACCTTGTGTCACACAAGACTTCATGTATGGGAATAAGATTACAGTGCACTGGGGAATGGTCCGATAGAACAATTGGAAAGATGCCAGGTTTCATCAATCAATGAGTCCCGGAGATACAAAAATGTAATCAATTCGAGAATAAGACTTGTGTATGGCAGAATTCTTTTTTAAATCACTTACATTTTTGTTTCTCAGGCGCCACACATCTACTATAATTAAATAATTTATAAAGTTACAGAGAGCCTCGGATGAAATAGACTTATTCAAATTGGGGCTCATTACTGCGTTGAAATCAAGACCAGTATTCCGAAAAACCCAACATAGCATCAGCAATCCCTCATAAAAAATGAATGCTACATTCATTAGGGGCATAAACTGACCTAAAAACTATTTTAGCATTATTTAACATGGTCAATAAATATACAAATCGACCCAAGTCCTCACCCCCAGACCCTTCAATAGATAACTGCAGTTTTATATCGATAAGGATAAGTACACCCTTGGTTTTGTTTGTAGCACAGGAATGGGCTGCAATCATAAAACAAACAAAAAAAAATACTTTGAAAACAGTGGACATCACAAGATTTAAGCTGTGTTTAGTGGAAAAAAAATGATATAAATACTAATTTGCAATGCAACAAGTGAAGACATTTTGTACGTTTGATGGGATAATTCAATACCAGCATGTTCCAGGACCCAATTTTAATATCTGTTATTATAATGGTTGAAATGAGACAGCAAGAGACCTTTCCCCCATGAAGATACTCTAAAAAGCTAACTGTAGCAAGGCATCTGGGTCTGACAAAATGGTTTCCATTCTGATTATCACAAAAGGTGCAAGCTCTGCAACACAAAACATTAAAAACAACTAATACAAAACACAAACTGCAGATGGATTTCAACATTGAAAGTCCCCATGGTTTGGAAAAACTCAAAACTCTTTAAAGTCATGACTTTCTAACAGTAATGCATATCCAAGCTCAGACTTTGCACTACACACAGTCAACCCCTGAGCCAAAAGATAATAATTGGTCTGGTTTAACCAAAGTATGTATAATTTGATTTAGTCTTATAGAGATAACCTTGGTTAACATTTTATAATCTACATTCAGTAGAGAAATTGGCCTGTAACTTCCACATTAGATAATGTCTCTTCTGGATTTTGGTATAAGTGTTATTATTGCACTATTCATGCTAGTGGGTAATAACCCTCTATCCCATTCTTCATTGTAAATCTCACACAGGACTGGGGTAAGAATGTCTCGGAACTGCTTGTAAAATTCACTAGGCAGACCGTCTTCCCCTGGCGCCTTCCCTGTTCACATTGATTTTATTGCCTCTGTAATCTCCTCCTGTTATTTTTTGTTAAAAAATATCTCTTTGTTCTACATTAAGTTTTGGTAATTCAATCTGGGAAAATAATTTATTATAATCTAGAGTTCCTGCTTTATATTCTGATTGATATAATTAACCAATAGTGCCCGTCGATGATGGCACTACCATGTGATAGTTGTCCACAACAGGAGTTATGCGTGCCGAGCCGAAGGCAAGGGCGCTAACAAAATTCAAGGTCAACTATCACACAGTAGAGCCTCATCGAGAGGGCACTATCATTAGAAAATTATTTTTACCATTGTTTTCTGAACGGGTTGTTATTGGAGCGTCATTTGAGTTGACAGGGAGGGATTAGCTGGTGTGATAGTGACAGGAACAGGATTCACTGTTTGATTGGTTGGTTTTGAGTCCTGTTTGGAGGATCCAGCCGAGGATAGTCTTGTAGACCAATTATGTTTTTGCTGAACATTTGCTGTCCAATAGCTGAGAATTGAGCTTTCATTACAGTCCTGTTACAGACATGATTTCTCTTGTCTCCAGACCAGAGTCAGATAGAAGTTGAACAGCCTTTGCTCTCACACAGTGATTTGTGTACCTTTTGGTGAGATTGACTTTTTCACTGATGGTAGCCATTAAGTTTAGCTGTAAGCAGGAATGTAGTTTTAAAAAAGCTGGCATATACACAGATTGATTTCTTGGGTTTGCATGGCCTCATACTGGAGGGAGTCTGATTCACTTTTCTTTAGGTGCATCCAAAACTTTAGTGCTCTTTTCTTTATATTTATGAGTGTTGGGTAACGGCCTAATTCTGCCCTGCACGCATGATTTGGTGTTTTTCTTTGCACCTGTAGGATGTTTTTGTAGAGTTCAGCATGCAGGGTTTCGATTGGGTGTTTGTCCCATTTAGTGTAGTCCTGTTGACTGAGTGGACCCCATATCTCACTACCATACAGCGCAATGGGCTGGATGACACTGTCAATTAATTTTAGCCATATTTTGATAGGAATATTTATTTTATAGAATCTTCTTTTGATGGCATAGAAAGCTCTTCTGGCTTTTTCCTTTAGTGCATTCACTGCTAGGTTAAAGCTCCCTGACGCACTGATAGTCAGGCCCAGGTAAGTGTAGTCTGAGGTGTGTTCTAGTGTAGTGTTGTTTAGGGTGAAGTGGTATCTGTTTCCCTGAGTTCTGGCCTTTTTGAAAAATCATTATTTTGGTCTTTTTAAAGTTTACTGCCAGGGCCCAGGTCTGACAGTACTGCTCTAGCAGTGCCAGGCTCTGCTGCAGCCCCTGCTCTGTGGGCGACAGCAGGACCAGGTCATCTGCATAGAGCAGGAACTTGACTTCTGTGTCATGTAATGTGAGGCCAGGGGCTGCAGACCGTTCCAACATCGTTGCTAACTCATTGATGTAAATATTGAACAGTGTTGGACTCAGACTGCAGCCCTGCCTCACCCCCCGCCCCTGAGTGAAGAAATCAGTTCTTTTGTTGCCAATTTTGACTGCACATTTGTTTTCTGTGAACATTGATTTTATTATATCATAGATTTTACCCCCTACACCACTTTGAAGAATTCTGTAATATAAACCTTCATGCCAAATAGAATCAAATGCTTTTTAAAGTCAATGAAGCAGGCGAAAATTTTGCCTTTATTTTTTGGTGTGCGTGTTTGTTTATTAGGGTGTGTAGGGTGTAAATATGATCTGTTGTGCGGTGATTTGGTAGGAATCCAATTTGACTCTTACTCAGGACATTGTGTTCGGTAAGGAAGGCCAGTATCCGGCGTTAATGATACTGCAGAACACCTTCCCCAGGTTACTGCTCACACAGATGCCTCGGTAGTTGTTGGGGTCGAATTTGTCTCCACTCTTGTGAATTGGGGATATAAGCCCTTGGTTCCAGATGTCAGGGAAGTAACCAGTACTTAGTACCATGTTGAACAATTTAAGCATTGCCTCCTGTAATTTAGGGCTGCTGTGTTTGAGCATCTCAGTGCTGATGCTGTCAGGGCCGCAGGCTTTTCTGGTTTTCAGTGCCTGCAGCTTCTTAGTTAATTCTTGTAGGGTGATTGGAACATCAATTGTGTTTTGGTTATCTTTAATTGATTGTTCAAGTAATTTCAGTTTTCTCTAGTTTCATTTTGTTTATCTGTTAGATCTTTTTGTTGAATATCTTTGTAAAGGTTTTCAAAATAATTTTTCCAAACTGTTCCATTTTGTATTGTCAATTCTTGTTGTTTTGTTGGGTTTAAATTGTTCCACATTTCCCAGAACTGATTTTGGTCAACAGATTTTTCAATGTCTGTGAGGGTTTTGTTTGTGTGTTTTTGTTTTTCTGTTTGAGGGTGTGTTTGTAGTGTTTTAGAGTCTCACAGTACCTCAGACGTAAGTCTGTGTCTTGTGGTTGATGGTGTTTTTGATTAGATAATTTTCTTAGATTTGTTCGTATTGATTTACATTCATCATCAAACCATGACTGTGTGTGTTTTGTTTCGATTGATCTTCTTTTTGGTCTTTTTAATATTTGCCATTATGGCTGCTTTTTCAAATATCTGATTGATGTCATTAACAGACAGATTTAGTCCTGTCATGTTAGGTTGGTACAGAGTGTTGAGGAAAGTGTTAATGGTGTTAGTTATTTCAGTGGAACTGATTGCTTTGATATATTCCTCAGTGCTGTTTGGAGCCCATCTGTATGTTTGATTCAGATTGTACAGCTTACTGGGCTGTGTCTGTGTGTTGCTTGCCTGACTTCCTCTTTTCAGGAACACAGTGATTTGATTGTGGTCCGACAGGGGAGTTTGTTGCCTGACAGTGAATGCACTTAGAAAGGAGGGGTCCATGTCAGTGATGGCATAGTCGACTACACTAGTCCCAAGAGCTGAGCAATACGTGAACCTCCCTAAAGAGTCCCCTCTGATCCTGCCATTAACGATGTACAGACCTAGGGCTTGACAGAGATGCACTAATTCTCTCCCATTTTTGTTCACGGCACGGTCAGGGTTGTTTCTCTGGATTGTGGTGGGTGTGAGGTACAGAGGGTCTGTCCAAATACATGGCTGTTTCCCTGGGTGTTTATACAGTCAGGCTCTGAGCCTGTCCTGGCATTGAAATCCCCACAGAGCAGCACATTCCCTGGGCCTGGAAATGGCCGATCTCTGTGTGGAGGGTGTTAAAATACTCTTCGTTGTAATAGGGGATTCAGAAGGGGGTGTATGCTGCACACAGGTATATGTCATTTTGACATTGGGCTATTCCCTTGTTAATTTTGAGCCATGTGTGTGTTTGGCCCTGTTTGACTGGGCTGATGTAGCTGGCCAGCTCCTCTCTGTACCACACTATAATCCCCCTGAGTCCCTGCAGCCGGACTGTGCTCAGTTTAATAGAGGGCACTATCGCCTCCCTGTAGCCTGAGGGGCAGTGTGTGGCCAGCGTCTGCACGGCACCATGTCTCCAACAGAACTATCACATCTACATCTTTTGTATTTTTAATAAATTCAGGGTCTGTGCTCTTCAGCCCAAAAGCAGAGGAATACAGGCCCTGAATGATCCAACAGCTAACAGTAAATGAACTCATGTAATCCAACCAATATTATTCTTAATGAAATAAAATGTCTAACAATAACACAACCTTTTATCATTTTAAGTTTCCTTTAAACAGTAAAGTACAAATATAGTAATTATTTTAGTAGTACTAATATATATATATATATATATATTTATATATATTATATTTATATTTTTACTTTATTTATTTATTTGTAGTTATTTACATGTAGAATTTTTCTTCCCTACCCGAGTGTTGTAGGTCTCAGTTCAGCAGCCTGGAGCAGAGGATGCTGAGGAGCTGTTTGATCTCTCCCAGTTCGGTGGGGGCTGGGGGGGTGGGCTGGGACAGAGTTGCAGCATAACTGAGTTGCTGCTGGTGGTCGCTGAGCCTGGCGGTAGTGGGACGAGTGGGGGGCCGGATGGCGGGCGGCTGTACGGTGCTGCGGGGGCGGGATGTGTGCGCTGCAGTGCGGGGGGGCTGCATGCTACGCTGGCCTCTGCTGGCACTGCTGCGGGGGGGGGCTGGCTGGGCTACGGCCCATGGCTGCATCCTTCAGGGTCTTGGCAAAGACTTTGACCCCCTCCTGGTTGAGGTGCACCTTGTCGTAGAGGTGCCAGGGGCCCACTGTGGGGTGGTGTGCCAGGTGCACGTTAGGCAGCGCAGCGCAGCCTCTGGTGATCTCTGCGTTCACAGCGTTGATGGTGTGTGGGTGGGTGTCGGCTCGGGGCAGCAGCGTGGAGATGACCACTCTGGAGTCGGGGAACTCCTGCGTGGCTCTCTCAGCCACCCTCCTCACGGCCTTGGCGGTGTCGTGGCGCAGGGAGCCCAGGTCGTTGGTGCCGGTGTGGATGACGATGCAGCTCGGGCTCCCCAGTGTGTCCCGGTTCAGCAGCTGCAGGGCTCGCTCCGTGTTTGTGCAGCGGATGTTGTTGACACGCCGGCTGGGAAACAGTCTCCTCATGTCCAGGTATTTCCGTTGCTGTCAATGAGGAGGGCCACTTCTGCGTTCGTCTTCTTTTGGCCAGCATGCTGTGGGTGTGGGTGGCAGCAAGGGTGGGGATGGGGGTGGGAGCGGGGTGGGGGGGAGCAGGGGGAAGCGGGGGTGGGGATGGGAGCGGGGTGGGAGGGGGACCGGGGTGGGGATGGGACCGGGGTGGGAGTGCGGGGGCAGCGGGGGTGGGAATGGGGGGAGCAGGGGTGGGAGTGTGGCGGGGGTGGTAGCACGGGGAGCAGGGGTGGGGGGCTGTGTATCTGTGGAGCTGCTCCCTCAATCCCTGCAGCTCCTTGTTGGTGGTTTTCTCTCTGCACTGCATCTCCTCCTTGACGCTGGTCAGCTGGGTCCTTAGGCTCTCGTTCTCCTGCTGCAGGTCCTTCATCTTGCTGGTCAGCTCGGTGATGGCCACCCTGTTCTCTCTCTTGAGCTGGCTCACCTCATCTCTGAGCTGCTGGGTGATGCTGGTTTCCGTGAGCCTGGCCAGTGTAAGTTCTCTGAACTCCACAAACTCCAGCTCCAGCAGGGCCAGGCACTCCCGCATGTGCTGGGTGTCGCTGGGGGTCGTGGGGGTGGGCAGGTTGGTGTCGGGTGTTGTGCTGTCTGAGGTAGGATCTTCAGGGTCTTCAGGGTCGGTGTTCTCGGGGTCGTTGGCTGTAGTGTGTGTTTTTTCAATCTCTGCTGCCTCTTTTAGTTGTTTATAAGTTTTTCAAAGGAGGTCAGGCTAGCCTCACTGCCCTGGATCAACACAGTTCCGCTGTGGTAGACATTAATACTCAAGACTGTGCTGTCCGGGTCAGAGTCTTCTCTTAAGAGGATCTGTCTACCTTGGCAGATCCCTCTTTTTGTGACGTTGCTGTACGTCTTACACACAGCAGTGTGCCAGGCATTGAGGTGTTGAGTGTAGAAGATGAGGTTGCTTCTCATCTTCTTGTCTCCTATCCCAGAGTAGTCTGTGTACAGACACTCCGGGTTCTCTCTCAGCACGCTCAGTTTATGATGCTTCCTGGCCTGTGCACTGCGCAGTTCAGCTGGGTACTGGAACTCCCTGCTCTCTGCATTCTGACTCGTCTCCATGGCAACCGGGAGAATCTGCTACACTTCCTTGCAATTTCCAACTGTCACTGCCAAGGGCTGCTTTTTTGAAAGTAAACTGAACTTTTCTTTTTTTTAAAAGCAAACTACTGCTGAACTTTTAATTTTTGTAGTATTTTTTGTATTACTATAAAATAATAAAATAAAATGATGGTAGTGTAAAACGCTTACCTCTACCTCTAATTTTCTTCCTTTTTTATTTTCCTCTTTTATTTACTTCTATCTTTTCTTTCTTTCTCTTTCTTTTTCCCTTTCTTTCCTTTTCTCTTTCTTAAATTTTTTTCTTCTCTTCCTTTAATTCTCTCTTCTTTCCTTCCTTCCCTTTGCTCTGTGATTTTCTTCCTTTCTTTATTTTCCTCTTATTTCCTTCTTTCTTTACTTTCTTTCTCTTTCTTTTTTCCCTTTCTTTCCTTTTCTTTTAATTTATCTTCTCTTCCTTTAATTCTCTCTTCTTTCCTTCCTTCCCTTTCCTCTCTGTGTTCTTGTTTCTTTTGGTCTTGGGATCTTCTTTTGGTGTTTTTATAATATTTAACCAAATGTTTTCCCTTATTTTTTCATATTACATTAAATACTACTTTAAGTACTACTTTACATATGTTTATGTTATTAAATTGGCATTTTATTTCACTAAGAAACATATAAATTTTTAAATTTTCAGGAGCTCATTTTCTGACTGCTCACTCTAAAATTCTCTCTCTCTCTCTCTCTCTCTCAAAACCCATCTCGTCTCTGACACTCTCCTCTGAGGGTAGAGCGCTGCAGTTTTATATACAGTGACCATCTCCCGATTAGCAACAATTAATCAATGAATTAACTCGGGAGATGGTCACCGTCTGCACAAGTTTAATAATGATGCGTGACTGTCAGCTAGTTACATAAATCACTAGCTGATCAGTCACGCATCCTCACGGGGCTTTTAAAATATAAAAACAATAACAAAATACGCGGCGCTTTTATCCGCGCCGCAAACAATAATACAAAAACAGCGCACAAATATATAGGTGTGGGACACTCCGCCACAGTAAGTTAAGATCACAACCGTGAGTTTACAGTAACATACGATCTGTGTTCAGAATTTCAATAGCCGATTACCAGGTAGAAAGTGTTCAAACAGGTTTATAATGAATTATAAAATCAAGTAATTGTTGTGCATGTATGTCCGTGTGTCAAATGGGAAGGCAGTTAACTTTCAACAGTGAAGGCCAATCTGACAAACAGTAAACAAAAGACCAATCAAATCTATTGGTTTAAAAGGTTAGAACAGACACAAAATATCCAGGCATCTATAAAAAAATACTGGAAAATTATGTTAAGGAAAGTATAGCTTTGTAGTCCAACAGGCACTGTAATATAAGTTTAACAAGTATTTTAGGCTGCATTTTCGAAGGATGTAGGGATAATATTACTGTTTTGTGTGCAAAATAAAACACCAAAGAGAAGTATGTTTGTGTGTGCAGTTTTTTTTTATCAATCTGGCATTGACAAAAATATATTGTCTAAAATTCTTTGTCTGCCTTAGTTTTGTTCCTCATCGTTCATTATAGCAGCAATTATTAGGCTTCCAAGCCGTAGGCTGGGGAAGCCTATTGTTTTTGTTAGGATTATTATTTATTTATTTATTTTTTCTGCCAAAACATGCTCAAAACTCACGAAATTCGGTACACTGGTAGATGCCTATGGATGATAGTCGGTGATATTCAGCAATTTTGCGTAAGTCACATGGTTCGGCAGCCATATTGGATTTTGCGGAATTTGTTAAAACGCCTATGTCTCGGAAACCACTTACTGCAGAGTTCTGAAAATTGCTATACATGTTGAGGGATAGTCCATGATTAACTGTTGTTAATATGAAGCTGATTGGTTCTGTGGTTTGGCAACCACATTGATTAATGACATAAAATTACCATAAAAATATAAAATCATCAAAATTCAAACACCTTCTTCTCTGAAACCGCTTATCCGATTGAAACAAAAATTGGAATAAAACATCTCAGTATGGTCATCTGTTACGCTTGTTCAAGGGAAGTTGCTACTGTGAAAATGATGGTGTCCACGCTGCATGATATCATCAACATACGCAACTAGCCATAAAACTGTGTATAACTTCTTATCGGCTAGACCAAAATGCACAAAATTTGAAACGGATGTTGAGGACTGTGGGATGTTGTGTCGTGGTCAATATGGCGGCCTTTGGTCACATGGTGTGGCAGCCATCTTGGATTTAATGAAAAGTTTGGACAATATTCAAAAGTCTTCTTCTCATGAACGGTAAATAGTACAGCTGTGAAAAATTTTGTACATAGTGCGCTCATGTCCACGATTGATTCTACTAAAGGAAAAATGGGTCGGTCACATGGTGTGGCAGCTATGTTGGATTTTGCATAAAACACTTAAACAACAACTGCTCATGAGCCCTTTGGCTGATTGACATGAATCTTGGGTATACGTTATCTCTGTACTGTCCTCTAAAAAAGTTAGGCAGGAAAAGTTCCTACATCAACAAACATGACCGCCATGAGCCAATCAATATGGGTGACCTGCCAGTTTTGCAAATTTTTCACCATGAAATGACACATTCCCACCACTGGGGACAGTTGTTAAAATGGAAACGTCTGCAAGGTATAGAAAAAATATAGCAAGGTATAGCAAGGTATAGAAAAAAGTATGTTTGTAATTTATTAGATGTGACTTTTATTGTTTTACAAAACTGGTGTGTTTATATGAGCAATATAGGTCATGCAAGTAGTGTAATGTGTAATGCATACATAGTTTTATATAGTATGGTTAAGTTCTGCTAAGGTCAAATTTAAAGCTGGCTGTAAAACTTCCCATAATTTCTTATTGACTACAGATGGTTGTTATATAAAATGAAGAGTTCCGATTTGAAACCAAAATTAGCATAAATGATCTAAGTATGATTATCTTTTACGGTTGTTCAAGGGAAGTTGCAACAGTACAAAACATGGCTGCTGTGGTCCAATGAGATTTCAGCATTGATCATCTCACCAGTGATTCCAATATTTTGGCCAAAATTGACACAGTCACCAGTGTCCAAAATGATTTGTGATAACGTTTCATCTATAATACCCAATGCGCTTAAATTTCACACTAACTGCTTGGAAACCGTAAAGTTGCTCGCAACTCAAGTTATTATTATTATTATTATATATTTCTTAGCAGACGCCCTTATCCAGGGTCCAGTGGCGTATGAGGGAATCCACTTTTGCCCCTTGCAGTATCAGTTGCCTGTTACTATATCTAAGCAGGTAAATATCAGTTTCCTATTAGAGTCATTACTGTTATACGATCTGCGCTCTTTCTCAAAAAAGGGATCCACTTTGGCAGCATGGTCTTTAAAAATCAGATTGGGTCTGAACTTTCACATTAAGTCGCCAGCCGTAGGTTGTTTCTTCGGCTCTCTCGTTTTGTAATTGTTCAATCCGTTGCTTGTTGAGTGTTAACTGGTGTTATACGTCCCCATGTGTTCCTACAACTGTTTAAATAACGTACCTGGAATTTTTATTTTCATTGTTAACATCCTGACAACTTTTTACACTTATAACTTTAAAGTCTGTTTTAAAGCTTTTTTTTCAAAATGTCTGCTCTAGTGTACTGCGGTTTGAGATTTGTCCTCTAAATCACTGCAGGAAGAGTGATTTAAAAAAAAAAAAAAAAATGCTTTGGCTTTTCTGTTCCATACCACATCATGATTGTTATGGCTGTGTTACTTGTTTGACAATGTAGGCAATATTCCTTAGACTATCAGTGCACTAGAGCGGCCATTTTGAAAAGAGCATTGAAACCGACTTTAAAGTTATAAGTGTAAAAAATTGTCAGGCTGTTAACAATGAAAAGAGTAACGCATGGGGACATGTAACGCTATATTTTTCAGAACCCCGCTACTAACTCTTTAAATGTTCTTTAAAAAAAGAAAGAAAAAAGATGAGAAAGTCAATTAGGACAGCTTTCCCTTTTGTCTTGACATACGTATCAAGATGAGAAAATGGAGAAATGGAAGACTTACAAAAGTTACCCGAGACTGCTTTGGCAACAGTCCAGAAGGTACAGTAGTTGACAAGGTGCAAGTTTCTTGCTTTGTGTGGAGATAAAGTTTCCCTTGTCGTTACATTATGTTCTCAATTGCAGTGATGAAGGAAAGTGATTCATGGGGTTTAGGACATCAGATTTCATTGACAGCTATCTAATGGTCACCAGTGCAAAAAAAGATAGGGGTAAACCAGGAGCGTGGACTGGGTGGAATTAGGAGCTGTGAAAGGCACTAGGCCATTAGTTGTTTATGTTGCCTGTGTCAGTTGTCTGGTACACACGCATAAAGAGTGGCAGCACATAAATGGAGGCAACATAAGATGACAGAAAGTGAAAAACTCCAGTTATCGAAATTACTAGTTATGTTTAGAATGTGTTTTGCACCTCAATTCTAAAATGGTGGAAGAAAAGATATAGTGCACACTGAAATGAAAACAGAAATCTTAACATTTTTATTTTACTTTAGTATACTGGTGATTCCAATACATTTTATTCACGTCAAGTTAATTATAGCACAATTATTATTTACTGTTATTTACCATTTGGAGATGATTTTCCGCTATATTGTGTAATTCAGTAGGTGTGCGTAACTCTTTATTGCCTCAAACATGTGTTTTTCTGTATATATTCCGATGTATTTGTTAGTATAATTATATTTATAAAGAGTGTATTGGTTTTAATATTTATAAAATGCTAAAACAGAGTTTGTCATACGAGATAGTCTTTTAAAACGCAAGACCTGCGTAAATGATTCACTGACTTGCTTTCTTCTACATTGCAAATAAATAGGTAGGTACACTAATTTAAACAACTTTCTTTTTGGTTTGCTTTCTGCTCATGTAAAGCCTGGTTGTACTATGTTTATTTAAATGCTTTACAAAACAAAACAAAAATCGCCTTCATTTTATTTTTCTTGACTTCCACCCACCGCTCCTGAATTTCTCATTTAGTTAAGGGCTTTTTAATTGTTTTTATTATTTATTTATTTTTTATATAAAAAACGTCATTTACACATGCAGTGTGTAACTGATATTTCAGGGCAGGATTAAAGGATGAGCGGGCCCTATGCATATTATGGCGAATGGTGTTATTGGCATATTGGTTAATCCAGCCTTGCACTGGGGGCAGAGAGTGTGAGCGGAGCGACCCAATTGTATATGGAGCGGGGGAGCGGAGCGGGGGAGTTGCTGAAGCGGAGCAGACATTTCCAGCTCGCTCTTTCACTGTACTAAGAAGAACTGAACTCGGTTTTATTTTTCTTAAATACATGTTTGGCCATGGAGTTTGCAATTTTTTTTTTTTAAAAAAGGTGACAAATACAGATGCAGTCACTTTACAGTATTTTCCATCATGCCTGTGCCACTGTGTATGGTAACCAAGGCCAAGTCTCAGGCAGTAATTGTGCGTGCTGCACTTATTCTTTAAATAATTTATACAAAATACACAATGCAAATATTTTTAAATAACATGTTTACACAGATAACCATGAATAACCTAAAATAAAAGAGGATAGATAGCATCTCGCTTTGTTTCAATTTGGCAAATTTGTCAACATTACTGTTTTAAAGATCGCTCATCTCCAGTACAGTTATTCAGAGAAAGTGATTTGTAACTAAATGTACTACGGTGTTTCCCTTGTCTGGTGAAATTAAAAAATATATAAAGAGAGAATTCAATTCTAAATACTGAAATGTATTTTTTTCAATAAGTCGGCTGTCAGATCTTTCACTTTCCCATTGGCTACTCATTCGCCTTCAAATTCCATGGAGAATACCGTGAACGGCCTCTGCTTGCTTATGATTGGACAGCTGAGTAAAACTTGGCAGATATTTGACTGTCCTATTGGTTAAACTTACTGTCAGTACCTACAACTGAAACAGACACAGTTTATGGCCCACCCAGCTAACTTATGATTGGGCTGCCGCAGAGAAAATGCAGATATTCAATTGGCTGATCGTATCACAGAGGCCCTTCAGGAAAAAAAATATGTTGAGTACGTACAAGCACAGCATAAGCGAGCAGCACTGTCAACAGACTGCTATGACGCTTTTGTTGGAAAACGTGTTTAAAGCTGTATTTATTTTCCCACACTACGACCAGCCAGAAATGTGTTCACGACCCATAATTTAAAAACAGCTGCCGTGGGCACGATGGCCTGGCTTCGCGGGCACCTCTTTGATGACCACTGGCATAGGATGATTGCTGTCATTACCAATAAGTCAATATGGGAGATAGTAAAGAGCTATCTGAAGACCTTAGGCAGAAAAATATTTATTGTCATAAAGCTGGAGAAAGATACATGAAGATTTCCAAGCATTTGAGTATCCCAATTTCAACTATTGTTTCTATTATTAAGAAGTACAAGACTCATGGTACTGTCACAATGCTCCCTCGGTCTGGAAGAAAGAAGGTTCTTTCACCAAGAAGAAGTAGAAGAATTGTGAGGAAGGTTAATAACAATCCGAGATTGACTGCCAAAGATATTCAATGTGAATTAGTTGCAAGTGGGACTGGAGTTTCCATTTTAACCATGGCTCGAGTATTGCATGGTGAACGTCTCAATGGTCGCAGGCCAAGGAATAAGCTACTCTTAGGAAAACGTCACAAGGACAATCGCTCAAAGTTTGCTAAATGGCATTTGAATGATGGATATGAGTTCTGGTTAAAGGTTTTGTGGAGTGATGAAACAAAAATCGAGCTATTTGGTCAGGCTGATAGTCGTTACGTTTGGAGAAAGTCTGGTGAAGCGTACAAAGAAAAGAACACCATACCTACTGTCAAGCATGGAGGTGGTAATATCCTTCTATGAGGCTGTTTTTCCTCTAATGGCACAGGAAACAATACATGGTAACATGGATTCCATAGCATAACAAAAGATATTGGCCAATCATCTGAAAACCTCCACTACAAAACTTTGTTTAAAGTGCAACTGGACATTCCAACACGACAATGATCCAAAGCACACATTAAAATCTACTCTGGAATGGCCTAGTCAAAGTCCCAATCTAAATCCGATTGAGAATCTTTGGTATGAGTTGAAGAAGACTGTGCACAAGAGAAGTCCTCGGAATTGGAATGAACTGGAAACAATTTTGCATTGAAGAATGGTCAAAAATCACTAAAAAATCATGCCAAAAGCTCATTAACAAATATCCAAATCATTTAAAAGAGATTATTATTGGTAAAGGTGCCTCAAATAGCTATCAATTTCATTTTCTTTGTCAGGGTATGACTGAAATAAATAATTGTAGACACCTTGTAACTTTTTTTCCTCATCCACAAAACCAAATACTTTTGCTACAAAAGATTTTTCCTATAATTATTTGTTTTTGATAAATTTCTAGGAATTATAAATTTCCATTGGGGTATGTAAACTTTTGACTACAACTGTATATTCTCACCATTGTGGAGCTGCCATATAAAAATGTGAGAAACGTCATCAGTGTGTCCATCTGTCTGTGGTTATTTCGTAGCCTATATTGTTCTTATAGAGTTATATGGTTATGCCTCAATACAGCACTGTGAACACAGTTTATATTTTCTGCACTTGTAAGGATAGTTCATTCACTACAGGGTGGTCCGTCAGCCCCGTTGAGACTCACTCATATGTGTTCATGGGTTGCTTTCAGCTCCCTATGAGATATTCAGATACAAACAAGCCCAGTATAAAGCTAATGTGATACAAATCATATGCAAATCATATAAGTTTGAAATATGTGCGTGCAGCATACATGAAATCGTAGGAACCTGTTAAAAACCTGTTCATTGCAAGATGAGATTTCCTAACTTACTTTATTTTCAATGTACGCATTTTTTTCGGTACCAGTCAATAATAATGACTTCGAATTGAGTTAGATAAGCACTTTATGTTGGCTTTTTTTTTTTTTTCTTTACTTATCATAGCTGGGCATGAGGCTTGTTAAACTGTGTATACTTTTAGTGCCTTGTACCATACATCAGAAATCACATGTGAATGATAATAATTAATTCTCACTGTTGTTAATGATCATTTTAATTAACATTCAAACGTCCATATGAACATAGAACACAACATGATGAAATATGGATCACAGACATAAAAAAGCTTCAGTCCCAGGCAGTGAAGTACAAAAGCATTAGCAAGTACATAATATAACATCCACTGAGGTTAATGGGTCAGTGGTTTTGTTAGTTTAACAGAAAGTCCAGCAGCTAATATATACAATAGCAGCAGAATTATATATAATATATATATATATATATATATATATATATATATATATATATATATATATATATACACATATACACACACACATTATATATATAGCAAAACAAAAACAATGTTTTTTTTTTGTTTTGTTTTTCTCAAACCTGTTCGTAGATTCCATTTATGGAACGGAACAGTAGTAGCATTGCATTCAATAGAACAAAACAATGTAGTTTAGCAAAAAAAGGGAATAACTTTTCTGTCCTTTACTTCTTTTTGAGTATTTTGTTTTTGTAGCGAGAGAAACACACTATGGCCTTAAACCGTTCTTGCCGGCTGCAGACTCCACATTTGAATTTCCTTCAGCCTCCCGCATTGTATATGTTTACCTTTACTTGCCTTTTTTTCTAAAATTCCAACCCCCAAATGAAAAAGGGAAGTTTCTAAAATTTAAAGAGGCATACAGTGCACATTTGAGACAGGACAGGTTTTTGGTCCTAAAACTGAAATAAATGAATCCATAAATTGAGCCTGATTCATTCATTTTATCCATCTCTCCCAGGAGGTAGAGGGCGTGGGGCATTTGGTATTGTACATGAGCAGGAAGCTGCTTGCGTGAGAGACTCAGAGACCAGGTATGCTGTAATCGAGAAGGAACGCCTAGCCGTCATAAAAGAACAAAATTAACCGACAGCAAGCTTATGTGCGCCTCTCTTCCTGTGTGTGGGCCCGTCCGTCCGCATGCAGTTTTTGTCAAATGCCCCAAACAAACGGCGACCATGCGGGGGCCCCAATTCTGCTGGGGGCCCTGCGCTATAGCGTCATTTAAATATAGGTTAATCCGGCCCTGCCGATATTCATCTAAGCAAGTGCGCATTGCGTGTACATATGAAAAGATCAGTCTACTAAAACTTTTTTAATACATACATTTAAAGACTGCTCTCTTTGATTGACCTTGTTTTTATTATTGTTTGATTTAGTCATGAGTAGCTTTTACTCACGTTCATTTTTTTATATTTTTGATTGATAATATTGGCTCTCCATGTAACTGTTTACAAAACCAAACTGTACTTAGTAGTGGTTAATTAGGACATTGTCTCTTTATTTACAGTCAGTAAACACCTGTGGGAGGAAAATGCAGAGTAGTATAGTGAAGTTTTTCAAAAATGCCACTGGGAATGAAAGACAAGTTGAAGTTCCCCCTGCAGCAGACTGCAGCACTAGCAGTACCAGCAACACTGTTCATGAAAGCAAATGTAGGTAGTTATTCACAGACAGTGATTAAGATTATTAAAATCATTTTTAAATCAATTTTATTGCTTGGGTAAATTCTAAATTGAAGTACTGTGAGAATATTTACTGAAAGTGCAATACACACAAATAAGCTGTTTCATTTTCTTTTGTTTTTTATCAAAAACAGACACAACAGGAATTTATTTTATTGTGCCAAAAGATCGCCTTGCAAGGGATGAGTAGATCCGAAAGGGTCCCATCAAACTGTTTGAGATGCTTACCCTTACACTTTGTTTGGAATACCACTGGCTAGAGTACAACATGATCAAAGATGCAGCTTTTTGCTTTTCATGTAGAATATTTGGATCAGCTAAAGCAAAGTATGGCAGATCTTTTGCTTTAGATGGGTTCTGGGACTGGAAAATTGTGTTAGAGACCGGAAAAGGACTTGAAAGCATAACAGCAGTCAGCAACACACAGAAAATCTTCAGAAATGTCAACTGTTTTTGACTTTAGAAATGCCTGTAGAGCAAGAGCTATCAGCACAATGGGCTCAGCAACTAGAATTAAGAACAAAAGACTATAGGCATAAATCAGTAATAAGACTGCCAGGCATCACTTCTATCCTTGCCCGTTTAAGACTGCCATATTGAGACCATGATCAATCCAACGATTAAAGTAACAAAGGGATATTTAGGGAGGTAGCAGCATTAGTTGCACGCTATGACCCTGTGCTTAGGGAATACCTAGATTAAGCACAGAGGATCCCTAAAGGTATTCCAAACTACCCCTCAGCACAAAGTCAGAATGAGATGATTATGTGTGTTGTTGCTTGTCAGGTGAGGAATACAATCATTGAGGAAGTGAAGCAGGCCGTATACTTTTCAGTTTACTTAGACACAACTCCTGATTCTGCCAGGCAAGATCAGTTCTAATATGGTATGTTACCAAAGAAACAGACATACAGGAGTCCCTGATTCATGTAGTTCAGGCAAAAATTACAACCTGTGTAGTGTTATTTTCAGGTACGCGGACAAAAAGTGGTACGTAAAAAGTGCACTGTGCTTGCTTTGCCCGTTCAAATCTGTAATGTTATGCTGTTTTCGGTCTGTTTCATTTTTTTTTTTTTTTAATTGAATTTATCATATTTTTCCACCATTAAGAAAATAGTATGTGAATATTTATCATATGTAATACATTGGGTCTTATTTTTTTACTTCTGCAACTTTGCGGTGGACTTCTCATTTTGTCTTGTTCGTCGTGAATTGTTTTTTTTTTCTTTTTAGGGAAACTGATTGTCTGTTTCCAGTTTAAATTTGCCATCTGCGAGTGTGATAAGCCCTCATAGTCTGGTAAAAAAAAAAAAACTACAATATTGATCCAAATGTCAAGCTTCTTGGACCATAACATATTCTCAAATAATCCTAAGCAACGTTGGAGAAAGACATACTTTCTGTAAGCTATGCAGGACTGATTTTAACAGTGGGACATGGGAGCGAGAATGATGATGTGTGTGGTCAGCACGAGAGATCACAAAAATACCAAAAATCCAGTGACGCTTAGAAAACCAGCACTTAACATCTCTCATTGCCAAAGGAAAAACAGAGATCAAGAAAGGTACATATGCACAGACCTTTGCATGTTGTGACTAGGTAGGAGACATGTTCCCAGAATCACACATTACAAAGTATTCTGCCTTAAAGTCTAAAAGTCACACAGATAGTGAAAGATAAGCGTTTCTATTACAGTTTCTATCAGCATCAATATTGCTTTAGAAATTCAGACTGATTGATAACATGTTGTAACAGGGCGAGGTGCCCTGTACATTGTTTTGTTTGTATTCTTTTAGATCGGGGTCTCCCCCTCCGTCCTGTGCAGTGTATTTTGTATTTGTTTTGTTTATTATGATTTAGTATTTAAATGTATGACGGCGAAGCGCCGCGGGTTTGTTATGGTTTTGTTTACTTTTTAAAACGTGTTCTGGCAGAGGCGAGATTGGTGCTCGTCCTCTGCCAGGAATAATTAAACTCGTGCAGAAGGTGGCCATCTCCCGAATTAATTAAGTGATTAATTCTGTTGCTAATCGGGAGATGGTCACCTGAATATAAAAAGCCTGCAGCTCTCCATGTTCGGGGTGGTTGTTGTAGGAGCGGAGAGAGCGAGAGTGGCGAGAACTGAGAGAGAAAAGTAAACGGTAAAACGGATAGGAACAGTGAAGGCGATAGCCCAGCCTGACCTATTTTGTGTTCGTGATTTGTTTATGTTTACACCTTTTATTTCGCTTTTTATTTCGTGTCCTTGTTTAAATATCTTATTTATTGTTGTGTTGTGCTGAATAAAAACGGCACAGCCTTTACCTGCAGTACTTCCCTGGTGTCAGTTTTCCTTCCTGCTTCTGCCTGACGTCAGACCAGTCAGTCACTCTGTCACACATGTGTTTATATACATGCAATAGTGTGTTCGTTTAAAATAGAAGATAGTTGACAATTAAATGTTACTGACAGTTGTATTACTGATCCGCAACATGATCCACAATATTCCTCCGCCCCGGAGAGCAACCACCAAGAAAAGGTGTTAAAACCAATCCTCGCCCAGGCCAACTGGAAGCTGCTAGAGACTGGAAAATGCTGGCAGATGTTGGTCAATGGCTTATTTTTCCACCTGAGATTGCCACCACTAACCTTTAATCAGATATTGTCTTGTGGTCTGGATCAGCACGCCTTGTTCACCTGGTAGAGTTAACAGTGCCATGGGAGGATGCTGTAGATGAGGCGTATGAGAGGAAGAAACTGTGGTATGCTCAACTAGCTGCTGAAGCAGAACAGCGAGGATGGAGAGTCCGGGTTTACCCAGTGGAGGTGGGTTGTCTACAACCCGGTTTCTCAGAGACATTGGATTCAGTGGCCAAGAGTTGCGTCGCACAGTGAAGAACTTATCTGAAGCAGCAGAGAGGAACAGCAACTGGCTGTGGTTGAGACGGAAAGATTCTGGCTGGGGATCTCAAGCACAATAGAAAGAAAGAAACGCTGATGTACGGGTAAGTAAGCTGGGCTGAGTTGAGTGGGGGACGGATGGGGGTGATGCTGGGACGCCAGAATCACCGTCGAGCCCTCTTGAGGTGTTGTGGGCTAGTCGACGAAACACAGAGGATGGAAGGTGCCCACTTGAAGACCCCAAAGATGTACCCTATTTTGCTCAATCCAGACGGTTGTCATGCTGATGCGCTGGGGAGACCGCACTGTGGTTGATCCCTGGAGCCAGCATCGCAACCGTTGTGTGTGCTGATGCACCAGGGAGGCAAATAAGCTGATCCCTGGAGCCAGCATTACACTTCAGCCATCAACACCAGACAGAAGGATATCTACATCATCATATGGAAGGAAACACAAATGGATAGACACAGATGGATCACATTAGTTTACTGTAAAGCTACATCTTAGTTGGCGCTTATCTTGGCGAGAGCCTGGTTCAAATCAGCATGAAGTTTTAACATCTGCTCTTGTGTAATGGAAATCAAATCAATAACATTGCAATACCACGTTGTGTATTTTGGGTTTTAAATATATATTTTTTATTATGGACTTATTGAATTGAGGTTTATTTATTGTTATAAAGTAGGTGTCGTAGCTCGTGCTTTGATGACAAAGTCAATGTGAAGTACCAAACTCAGCCTCTAGGTGTGCTGTGTGATGAAAGTAACAATGCCAACTGGACCTGTTTGCTGTATAGGCTGCTTCCAAATCAGCCAGCTACAGTAGAATAAGAACCACAGTGGCCAAGAGAGCATTGGATTGTGAAGCAAGTCATGTTTTTTCTGTTTGATATTTTTCCTTTTTAAAAAGCAATTAGATTAATAAAGTGGAATAGTTGTATGCATGTGTCTTATGTAGGTATTCACTTCAATTCCAGCCACTAAGATTTCAGTTTACAAAAGCTCCCTTATTTTGAAAACTCAGTGTTGACAGGTATGAACACCTGCTAAAGTAACCCTTCTATCAACTACCAATCACCTGCTAACCATGGGTTTGATGCTTAAGTACTGTCTAGTAGAATAATTAATAAGAAAATGCAACACAATTGTAATTAGTCCACATTCTCAGCTAGTCAGGTCATGATGAGGGAAACAATATGTGTGTTATCAAGTCAGATATGTTCACAGGACCCATGTTGATGGGAGTTCATTTTTTAAGTTCTGATGAAAAACCTGTTTGGGTGAACGTGGCTGTACCAGTTGCAGAGGACCTTAGGGTTTGACATTCTCTTTCTGAACTCAACCAGTAACAAATACAGGCTCGCAGTTACTTCTAAATAAACTGTTCACTTTCAACATCTGCTGTAGTGCAATAGTAAACACATTTCAGTTTGTGTTTGCATTTGAAAAACTCACAAAACCCTAACCTGTACTGTAGACAGGAAAATATGTATTGCTAGAAAACCAATTATCAGTGCACTGGCATTACTGGTAATCTCACCCCCACCCCTTTTTCAACTGGACACACCGTGATGGCAGTCCTGCTAAATGTGCTGTTCTTTAAGCCCCCTCCCCAATAGAAAAGGTCAATTGACAAGAACCACCACCTGCTGTTTACATACTACCCCAGTGTTCATCACAAGACATTTTTTACAGTGTACTATACTGCAGAAGAGCCAAAGAGAAAACTGAGAAATATTTGTACTGTCAAAATTCATACAAACTTATCAGTGTTCTCCAAATACAATAGTACAATTAACCAAGTATACAAGATCACTGTAACCTTGAAATATATACTGTATATATATATATATATATATATATATATATATATATATATATATATATATATATATATATATATATATTACCTATGTCATCTTCATCTTCTTCATTGGAACTGTCTTCCTCATCATTGTCCATTTCAATGCTTACTGAAAAAGAAGTATAAATAAAAAATCAGTTTATGAAGAAAAGGAACAGGATCTCCATAAATGATGGCCAACCTTTGGTAGGAGTACCATAGGGCATACTGACATACATTAACTTGCCATATTCTTGTTTTATCTTTTGGTATTGAATCATAAGTAGTCCCATTTGTGTCTTTTCTGTATGTTTATAGGTAATATGTTTATAATGACTCATAAACATCTTGTAAGTTATTAAATCTAAATAAAAAACAGATGATGTTAACTTACGTGATCTATTATAGTCCATTATAGTATAAGTGTACTTGGTTCCAGTGGTGATGTGACTTACAATGCTTATATTAAGGTCATTTTTCCTACTGTGCATTCATTTTTTAATGTGAGTGTCTTTTTTTTTTTAAATGTAGTCATTGCTAATTATTTTTTTTATTATTTTCTCCCAATTTAGACTGGCCAATTATTTTTAGGCTCAGCTCACCGCTACCACCCCCTGCGCTGACTCGAGGGCGAAGATGAACACACGCTGTCCTCCGGCGTGTGCCGCCAGCCGATCCCTTTTTCACACTGCGGACTCACCATGCAGCCACCCAAGAACTACAGCGTCGGAGGACAACGCAGCTCTCGGGCAGCTTACAGGCAAGCCGCAGGTGCCCGGCCAGAATACAGGGGTCGCTGGTGCGCGGTGAGCCGAGGTCACCCTGGCCGACCTAACCCTCCCTCCCCCCCGGGCAACGCTCGGCCAATTGTGCACTGCCCCCTAGGAGCTCCGGTCCACGGTCGGCTGTGGAATAGCCTGGACTTGGACCGGCGACGTCCAGGCTATAGAGCGCATCCTGCACTCCATGTGGAGCGCCTTTACCGGATGCGCCACTCATCATTTAATATTTATCACATCTCATATTGATAAACAAGGTGACACATGAAAAAAAAAATTGAAACTATGTCCATGTCAAAATTCCCATCTTATACTGTAAAACCATGTCCTTTGTAAATAACAGTTAATCTAAGCAGTATCAGCTCAAATTAATTTTTATTACATACAGGTCTCATAATAACAGTGTGGTCCTGTGTAGGAAATCATCATTTGGGTTTTTTACAATACAGACAACATCAGGTAACACAAGATAAGTATACAAATAGCGTGCTCCATGACCATATATTTCATTCATTACTGAATAATAATTGCCCATGGGCAATGCCAATCAGATGCTATCTGTCATCAGTGTAGGGGAGGGTGGATCAAATAAATCTGAAGCGAACACTTGAAATTACTTATATTAATTGAGCAAAAATAACTGCCTAGGGCAGTGTAAATATACTTTTTTATCACTTAAAAATAAATACAACATTTGCCTGACTGACATACTACCTGTTACACTGCATTTAAGAACATGGTAGCTGGTTTAGTTTGCTTCTGATAAATTAACACACTGCATAGAGCTGCACGATTTCTTTAAAATGTCTTCAACGAAAATAACAACAGCTGCATCACAGATCAGAAATATTTCTGCTAAAGATCACTCTGTCCAAAACAAGAAGGGGACATTTCATGTGTTTTTACATTTATTCATGTTTTTATTTGTTTGCTAATTCACTGATGGTGAGAGGAATTACTGTTTTTCAGGTAAGCAT
This sequence comes from Acipenser oxyrinchus oxyrinchus, assembly GCA_030684275.1. Lineage (NCBI taxonomy): Eukaryota > Metazoa > Chordata > Actinopteri > Acipenseriformes > Acipenseridae > Acipenser > Acipenser oxyrinchus. The sequence continues at coordinate 70,874,645 of CM060247.1, read as the reverse complement.
TTCAATATTTAGGAACATTTGTTGCATAATTACTCTAGAGAAAATGATACATTTTGAATGTGACTATTTTTTCTGCTTTAATAAATGTTATGTTTAATCATGAAATATCCTGTAGACCTGAGGTCTGGGTTCATTCTTCCTTTCCAGTTTCAGAAAGTCTTCTCTTTCTTAAGAGAATCTTTAAAAAAAGGCCCTTGTAATTTGACTTGAATAAAACGTAATGTCTGTTTATAAATATATCATCACTGTCTCTACCAGGCAGAAAGCAAACATAAATTCCAAACTGATGATAAGAAATGCAGGGGTGCACCCATGACTGAAACACTCCATGGTAGAATGCATAGGAATAGAAGAGGATATTCCATTTTAACTATGGCACTGCTATCCTATAGCAGGTTTTTTTTTTTTAAAGAAGTACCAATTAACAAAACAAACAACAACTATTATAAATAACATATGATATAAATGACATATGATAACATATGATTTTGTTACCATCAAATAAATGCATGCAATTATCATACTTTTATAGTAACAGTATTTGGTATTTTCTAAAAGCCTTTGTAAGAATAGCAGGGCCATAAATAAAATGTAATCCCAGGGTTTATTGTACATATAGAACAGTGTATTATTAAACCTCATTTGTGTCATACTTGATTTGAAGAACGCCCCTGCCAGTACAGCATACTGTACCCTCATAAGTGGGTTGCCATTGTGTGAAGAGCATGGCAACAAAGCAGCATATTAAATAATGAATAGCTGTTTATAGAGTTAGCATTTGTTGCTTTGTGTAACTGGATCTGCATTTTACATGCATCATTACATGGAGAATAACATGTTACAAAGATAACAAAGGGGCCTTTTAATAAAGCACCTTTCAGTATCTTCATAGACCCTTGTAAGGGTGGGGGGAGCAAGGGAAGAACCATTGTTTCTCTTATCCACCTTTTCACTGCTAACCAGGGTCATCTATTGGCAAGGGCCAGCTACAGTATAAGGAAAACAGCACATTTGAACCTGCTCTTCATGTACTTTCTGTATCACTTACATTCATTCACATACTGTTTATATACTAGATAGGACAAGATTTAAACTAAATTATTATTAATTGTTCTTTCTACTTAATCATAATCTGTTGCTCTGCAAATGTTTTACTGGACCAGCTGAATACAAAGTAGAAAGAAAAAACAAACATTCAATCATCATGCCTTTAAAATTACAACTGCTGATAACATTGAATTAGAGCAGCTCCAAGTGTATAAATATCTGGGGAATTTGACTTAAATCTCACCCATCAAGAATGAGTGTTTACCTCCTAAAGACCCTGAAAGCTGAATAGATATATCAATAGATATACTAGTTTTCTGCACATTTCTCAAAGCACATGCTGGAGAAACATGTGTCTCACAGCTCTGCAGAGTGCTCGGTGTCCATTACACGGTGCGCTTCCCCATCACCCTCTGTTAAGGAGGTGGCTGTGCCCTTTCCACTTAGCTCTGTGCCAAGGGAGAGCACGCGATGTGCCCGGGGAAATAGCCCATGTAAGAAGCTGTCTTCACGGTCTTCCTCATCCTCCTCTGCCAGAATTATTTGCAGGAGGTTCAAGGGAGACATGTGCTTGTCCGTATGGACAACACTACTGTGGTGGCTTACATAAACCACCAGGTGGCCTCAGGTATCCTAGTCTCCATCGCGTGGACCTGGGCGCAAGAGAACCTAGTCTCACTGCGGGCAGTACACCTGCCCGGGGTGATAAATTGGCTGGCAGACCTCCTCTCAAGGGGAGTTCCCAGCACCTCAGAATGGAGGCTTCACCCTGAGGTGGTGAGCCTCATTTGGGAGAGATCTGGGAGAGCTGAGATAGGTCTCTTTGCCTCCCAGGAATCGACCCACTGTCCCATTTGGTTCTGCATAACAGGAGCCTCAGTAAGGCGTGGGGGACCTTTTGGCATCCCGACCCATCAAGCCTTCAACTCTGGGTTTGGTCCCTGAACGGCTGCATTTAAGCCATCTGGGTCTGTCCAAGATGTCTGTGTCTGTCCACGCGATCCCAGTACAGGTACAAGTGGGGTGTCTTTCAGACATGGTGCCTGCCTCAGGGTGCTTAACCCATGACCTGTCCCATGGAAGCTATATTGCAATTTTTGGAGGACCTGTTTGATGAGGGGAAATCCCCCTCTACATTAAAGGTCTATCTAGCAGCTATTTCAGCTTGCCATGTCAAGATTGACTCAGTCTCCCCAGGAGCTCACTTCCTGGCGGGGAAATTTTTAAAAGGAGCTCTGCAGCTTTGGCCACCTAATGAAGGATATTGTTCCTCACTGCAGGCTTAACGTGGTGCTTGATGCACTCATGAAGCCTTAATTTGAGCCCTTGCATTCAGCTGAGCTGGAATTTGTATCGTTCAAAGAGGCTTTCTTTCTTGCAATCACCCCCGCAAAGCAGGTGAGAGATGCAGGCATTTTCAATTGCGAAAGCCTGCTTAATTTTTGCAGAAGCCAGGACAAAGGTTACACTTCATACCAATCCTGCCTTTTTTGCCAAAAACTATCTCAGCATTTCATGTCAACCAGTCTGTGGAATTGGAGGCTTTCCATCCACCTTTGCTTTCTGACAGGGAGCAGCAGATCCATAGGGTCTGCCCTGTGCGGGCACTAGTGTATTGTGTTGACAGGATGAAAAGTTGGAGGCAGTCTGAACAGTTTTTTTGTCTGTTATGGGGTGAAGTCCTATGGTCAAGCCCTGTCTAAACAGAGGCTGTCCAAATGAATAACATATACAATCAGGACTGCCTATAAGCGAGTCTCCTCCAAAAAGGCTCACTGCCCAATCCATCAGGGGCATGGCAACTTCATAGGCTTTATTCCATCTGTCAAGGACATTTGCAATGCAGTGGTGTGGGCTACTCCTCGTATCCTTACAAGGTTCTATAGACTGAATGTTGTGGATCCGCAAAACCCTGGTTTTGGAACTAGAGTATTAATGGCTTCCGGGTCTACTCTTATAACATAGACATAGAGGTCAGTTTCTCCCTTAATTTTTTAGCCCTAGCTACTTGTTACTGGGGTTCCTAATGGTAACGCACAAGGTAGCCTTGGCTTAGCCTTGTAGCATTCCAGTTGTTCTGTAATATTGCCTTGCGACAGCTTGGGTATACTCACCCATTAGGTAATGATTACATTTCATACTTGAAAGGGAACGTTAGGTTATTATCATAACCCTGGTTCCCTGAAATAGAAATGTAACCATTAACCTCCAAGATGGCTGCGTCTGTGATTGCAGCAGGCTTGAAGGAAAAATGGCACTGAGATCTGTGCATGCAGTCCTTATATGCACCACAGGCTCGGCGGAGCAGCTTTGATACATCTATTCAGGTTTTGGGGTTTTTAGGAGGTAAACACCCATTAGGTATTGGTTACCTTTCTATTTCAGGGAACCAGGGTTATGATAATGTTCTGTTTCAAGTACGAAATGTAAAAGAAAAAAAATGAAAAAAGTTAGTTCTACAGACAGTATATATAATATTACTCTAGTATGCAGAAATAATCTGTTTTGCCACTGCTTACAAAGTTATGGAACCTATTTATGAAGCTTTTAAGGAATGTTTTTTTTTTCACTCATGACTAATTTGCTTCATTTGGTATATTCAGTACTAGGGTTTTAAAAGATAAATTCTGGGTTTTTTTGGCTAGTCAATAAATGTTCTGCCATCTGTTATTAACCTATGACTCCACTCTTTGTCAGGTTCATGTCTGCAGTATTAATGTGTTCTACTGGATTCATGTTCTAAGTTTGGAAAAGGCTCATGTCTGCAGTATTAATGTGTTCTACTGGATTCATGTTCTAAGTTTGGAAGAGGCTATTCTGCATCTCTCTATGCTTTACTGAACTCTGTGTGCAGAGGAACCATGAACTGAGTAGTTTGAGGAGACAGCTAATTTACAAACACAGCCACAAGATCCCTCTTTCAACATTGCAAGGTATATCGTGAAGTTGTAATGGACACTTAGAGAGATAACAACTTTTGATCAGCCCAGGTCAAGGAGACAAAGGTTTCAGTTAATGCCTTCATTAATGTCATGATCACGCCAGTAATTATCCAAACCTTCTCTGAGATCAATCTGTGGGACCTGGTCTGCCAGGACAGGTGAGTGTTGATTACATCTGTGTTTTTGAAGATCGAAGGGTTGCTTTTATAAACAATTTTCTAGTTTAGCATCTATTTAGTTATGAAAAGTCAGTTTATGTGGAATAAACTCATGCAGCACAAGTTTCAGCAAGCATCTCTAAAAATATAGAGATCTCAATAGTGTTTTGTAATCAGGTTCCAATTAGAGTGGTCATTATCCCTCTGGCAATTACCCTTTAAAAGCTTTAGAATTTTAGGTTTCATTTGGATCAAGTCTTCATACACAAAAACATGTGTTTGGTTTATAAAAGCTTTAATATCCTCTACAGTGGTCATAACCTATCAATAATTCACCATATCCTTCATTGAGTGCCCTTGCCTTCAGTTCAGGAAACCTAACTGTTGCCACAGTTAATTATCTAGCAGGTAATGACCACTGAATTAAGTAATCAAGCTTAAATATAGCGCCGTTTGAGTAATCGGTTTATGAAAATCAGAAACATCTATCATTGCATCTCTTTGGTGTATTCTTTTGGCAGGAATAAGTAAAATACCAGGGATGTCCTATTTTAATGAATTAATATTTACTATTCACCACCATTTATATAGAATAGACCCCATAGCCTTCATTAGCCCAATAAGTTATAAGCCACAACTCAATCAAAAGTCTCCATGACCTAACTTCTGCCCATACCCCTAAGTTTATTCACAATTGCATGGCAGCTTCTAGGGCAGAAACTAGAATAAAATAAAAGCATGCACCTTCACAATAATCTCTTCAGGATATTAACCTTCTGTTAACAATTAAATGTAACTAAGTTACTAAGTTGAGCACAGTTGAACTTTAGTGGAACAGTTTTCCTTGTGTTATGTCTTATATAACATTAATAAAGCACTGCTCTCAAATTACCAGTTAGCAGTCTCAAGTATATCACTTTCAATCGAACACTTACAATTGACTACAGATATTGATTAACTAGACAATGGTTTAAAACTAATCTTGGTTTGGTTACATGATTTTAAAGCCACTGTCCAGATTTTTGTTTTCCACGTCTAAACAAGTATGTCAGTGACAGCACAGCTATAAATACAAAATTAGAGCATGTTTGACATACATACAGACACATGGATAGAAGGCTCCATATACCTTCAGAATATGAGTTGTGCTAAAGAAGATATTCAGTAAGTTTCATCATAAGTGGATAAGTGGTCAGACAACATCTATTTACGCCCATATTCCGATACACTGAATACATTGTGCTAAATAATGTCTTTTTTTTCATCACAATTTGATACTCAGTTCTCTAGATATATGTAAAAAAAAATAGACGATGGCCAGACAGACTCCATGTATGCATATACAAAACATGAAGTGTTTAGGCACCTGGAAGCAAAGGCAACCATCCATCATATCTTTGTTTGTGAAATATCTGTAAGCATAAAATAGAAGCGAGAACCAAATGATCAGCAACAGAATTAAACAGGGACCCTCAACTAGCTTTTCAACCATCATTAAGTCTATTGAACCAGCACAAGTTGAAAACCAGCACAGACCAGGATAGACCTGTATTTCTTTGAACAGATATACAATATATATAATTTCTTTTTATTGAAAATAAGATATTTATTCCATTATTTCAGAAGGAAGAAAATCTCCAATTTAAATGATTTAGATATAACAACAAATGGGAAAATTTTGTTAGAGAGAGAGAGAGAGGAAACTGTTGTTGTATTTTGATCCACTGCATCAAGAGTTTTGGATCTCTGCCAGTGCTTCCAGATAAAAGCATAAGAAATGTATGTGACTGTACTGCAATTTAAACAATATAACCCTAAGTCAATAACAAAAAAGAGTGCTTTAGAGTTTCTGTCAATTGGTTACAAATTATCCTACAAATATTTCAAGAAAAAATGAAAGTGAAAAATATCAAAATAAATTAATAAATGTGTATACTTAGACTTATCTTTTACTGAATACAGTCCTTAAGGTTTGTCAAGAATGTTTGTGACATCAGGTCTCTTCATAAACAATTCAACAGCTTATAAAATTATGATTTTGTGACAACAGCTTTCCAACAATTCTTAATCACATCAGGAATTACAAATAAAACGTAAAAATAAAATAAGTGAACTGATATAATTACCATCGCTTTCACTGGTGATGAGTTTCTTATGTCGTGGCATCTCTGCAGTTGAATGCACACTTCCCCTGGCTTGCTTCTTCAGTTACTAAGGCTGGCAGTGTGGTTTGAGAGGATTCGGGTGCTTTTGGACAGGTGATTAGCATTTCACTTGAGCTGCTCACTTTTACCTGCCATTCACTGATCTGATGCATGTCTGCGTGAAACATTAGAAGGAACTCATTTCACTACTGCTTAATCTTTCATGAAGGTTTAGCTTACTTTTTTGGTTTTAGAACTTAAGAGAAAAAGGATGATGTTTTGATGTTCTTTGCTGTTAACACTTTCCTGTTCAAGAAACAGGGAGCTGTCAGGTTTCTTTTTTTTTTTTTTCCTTCTGTCCCCTAATAAAGTTGATATACAATACAGGTACTGTAGTAAGATCATTTTGATGGTAGACATTTTCACAGTAAACCATTTGTTTAAATTATTATTATTATTTATTTTTTAGCAGACACCCTTATCCAGGGCGACTTACAATTGTTACAAGATATCACATTATTTTTACATACAATTACCCATTTATACAGTTGGGATTTTACTGGAGCAATCTAGGTAAAGTACCTTGCTCAAGGGTACAGCAGCAGTGTCCAGAGCCCTAACCACTACTCCATACTGCTGCTAAATAGTTTTGATACATGTAATCCTACTGTTAGAAAATTCTATGTAGGACCATTTTATTCCTTTGGGCTTTATTTTGACTCCTATTTCACAGGGGTAAAGAACCCATTTTATATACTGAGCAACCAAGTCTTCTATCTACCAGGTTCAGTACAAAACAAAGGGTTCTAAGTAGGGCCCTCAGTACTGCTATTCAGTATAGAAGAATTGTCTTCTGGGTAAAGAAGGATAGTTTGAATAACATTGGTTTTGGAATGTTTCAGATGTAGAGTTGTGACCTGGTATCCCTGAGGGAAAAAAATTAAAAGAAAGTTGAAGCCATTATTGCCTGATGTGTATGGAATGGCTCATACATAAATCATTTTTTGATAGTTCAGCAAGTGTGAAGTTCTGGACTTTATTTTCTTAGGAAGAACTCCAACTACATGAATTGTTATGCTGGCCTTATGAACATACTGTATGCATCGAGCTCTGGATTCTGCACCACTCGTGGCCCTGTTACACAATTGTGTTTTCTTTTTTTCTTTCTCTTTTGGAATTATTTGAGCATGCAGTGATCATGATGTAGATATTGTGTGTACCCTATTTTCCTCTCTGCTGTAACAATAAGGCATGACTTATTTTATTTTAAAGGTTTGTCTCTTTTGTCACTTTATTGGTTTACTCCACAGGCTTAAAGCTAGGACCTACCTCTTTCCTGTCGTGAAGTTTATTTCTTTCTCAGCTGCCTTTCCCTTTCAGGAGTCGATGGGTCCTATTACCCATTTTTGGAGGAAGGTGAGATTCTTGGACACACCTATAGTATATGGTGACCAGATTTTCAAAGTTCAAAACCGGGACACGTTGTTATATAATTGATAAGACCAATTAAACCATTTAAATATAGGCTGCTTTAATGATTATTTAAATAGCCATCCTCTCACTCTTAAGGCCTTTGCACACTGGATCCGTTCCGTCATTTAGAATCCGTCATCCGAAAAAATCGTCTGTCAATCCATTGCACACTAGATGTGTTAATATCGTACTTCAGAGTGCAGTAGAGGATTTGTAGTAAATATACCTAGTTTCAGTATTTTAATAAAAAATAAACATAAAACATTTTAAATGTAGTATACACTTAATGATCAGCAAACTGATGAAAACGTTTGCTAATTATTACGTTTCTACTAGACTACAATAATGTTGTGTAACAGGGCAAGGTGCCCTGTACATTGTTTTGTTTGTTTTCTTTTAGATCGGGGTCTCCCCCTCCGCCCTGTGCAGTGTATTTTGTATTTGTTTTGTTTATTGTATTGTATTTATATGACGGCGTAGCCGTTTGTTTGTTTTTTGTTATTATTTAGTAGCGTGGATGGGTAGCCCCATCCACAACACAATTAGTGAACTCGTGCAGAAGGTGGCCATCTCCCGAATTAATTAGGTGATTTAATTTGTTGCTAATCGGGAGATGGTCAGCTGTTATAAAAAGCCTGCAGCTCTTCAGCTCGGGGTGGGTGTCGTAGGAGCGGAGAGAGCGAGAGTGGAGAGTGGAGAGTGGAGAGTGGAGAGTGGAGAGTGGAGAGTGGAGAGTGGAGAGTGGAGAGAACTGAGAGAGAGAGAAACAGTAAACGGTAAAACGGATAGGAACAGTGAAGGCGATAGCCCAGCCTGACCTATTCCGTGTGTATTTCTGTGTTCGTGATTTGTTTATGTTTAAACCTTTTATTTCGCTCGGTAAGCAAAGTGTGGTTTTTTTGTTTAAATATTTTATTTATGTTGTTGTGCTGAATAAAAACGGCACAGCCTTTACCTGCAGTACTTCCCTGGTGTCAGTTTTCCTTCCTGCGTCTGCCTGACGTCAGACCACTCAGTCACCCTGTCACATGTTGTTACGCAATACATAAAAAAACATGATATTACATAACACGGTTGTCATAGCATCAGGAACCATATGACCAATATTTAATTTTTCAAACACTCGCTCCTGTAATAAATATATATCTACTGCCCCTCTTTTCTGACTGTTAAGCCCTGACCGCTCTTGCCCTGAGGTGTCTCCAGGTTAGGCCATTGTTTCTTTACTTCCTTGACTACAATTGAAATAAAAAGTATATGCTTGTAATAACCTATACTGTACAAAATCCACATTTTCATGTTTTAGAATACATATCATTCATACCCAAGTCCACAGCAATATCTTTCCATATGTGTTCTTTTTTACAAAGTCTTTGTAATCTTTGTTAAATTCTGATGCGTTATCGGATCCAGTGTTAGGCCATTGCACACTGGATCCGATAACGCATCTGAATTTAAGGTGCGCCTAAACAGAAAAAACGATCACGTGCATTCCCTATTGCACCTTGCACACTGAGTCCGTAATTGTCGTTCGGCGGTGATGCGTCAATTTTGGAATCGAAACAAGTTAGATTTGACGTGCTTTAAAAATAACATTGACCAATGAAAAACGACTGGGAAGACACGTGGATTCTTGCAGTTCCCTGAACAAAATGGAAAATCTAAATGTGTGTGCCGCCAAACAATTACTTTATGATAAATCCAACAAGGATTACACAGACTTTGAAAAAAAACACATATGGAAAGACATTGCCGTGGACTTGGGCATGAATGATATGTATTCTAAAACATGAAAACGTGGATTTTGTGTAGTATAGGTTATTACAAGCATATGTTTTTTATTTCAATTGTAGTCGAGGAAGTAAAGAAACAATGTATTGCGTAACAACATTATTGTAGTCTAGTAGAAATGTAATAATTAGTCTTAATTTTTTTTTTTTTTTTTTTTTTTTAAAAGCAGCTAGCTAATTTCAGCACACTCCTGGGTGTATACTTTGTGGCTAATTAGTTTAACTTGCCACATTGTGTTATATACGTATTGCTATTTTAATAATAATAAATTTATTATTTATTTAAATAAATTTTTGTAGATCATGGTTAAAAAACATTTGCATTTTGGCATTTTTCTTGGGCTAAATCCCACCTGAACTGAACAGCTACAAAATTACTGTATTAAACATCATTGTAAATTCATATTGAATATAAACTAAATGAAAACATATGGTGCACTGAGGAATAAGCATGTATGTTTATGTTAATCACTTTATAAAAATAAAATGTTCTTGATTATCTAAATGGCTTTTTTTTCTGATTTGTTATCACTGCAGGTGCTATAAGCTGGGACTTTAAGATTGAGAAATGTCAGGACACTGGGACCTTTGACAGAAAACCGGTACTGTCCTGGCTAAATCGGGGTGTCTGCTCACCCTACTATCCTATCATTCCCTTAAAATAAATATTCTAAGTTTAATCCAAATATTATATTATGCTAATTACACACATTTCATATTTTCACTTTATTGTTAAATAACATTTCCTTTTTAGTCTCCAAGATTAAAATCTTTACACCTTTTTACTTTCTTTCAAAAAAAACAAAAAAAAGAAAAACACTTCCCCACATCTCAGTTGGATGATGAAAGACTATTTATTCATAGTCACAGTAGTGTCACAATTGTAGCATTCGGAAGCTATACTGTTACTCATTGATTTTTTTTTTTTCCTCCAAAATCAGCACTATGCCTTGAAAGTATGTAAGAAAAAGCATCACAGCATCATACACAGGAATATTTAAAAAGAGTCCTGATCGAAGTTGCTGGTGGCATGCCAGTGAAAACAGCTGCTAAGCTCTGTAATATTTCTGCCAGGACTCTAAGAAGACATCGAGATGGGAAAGTCAACAAACCAGGGTCTGTAAAGCTGGGATGCTACAAACCAGATATGGGCAATTTTCAAATAACTATGTGGATTGGGCTAAAAAACAAAATCTAAAAAAAAGTGATTTTTTATTTTTAGAAACATTCCCCTGTTCAGCAGACTTTGAAGTTTTGTGTCCAAATATTGGCACACCAAATTTTGTTCATTTATATAGATTTGTCTTAATTTTTAGGAATAAACCCTTGTGAAAGAGGCTACTCGTATTCGCCACTAGGGCATCCTTTTTCCCCCAGGTATGGATCAGAAGGACGCGCTGCATTCACAGGTAAGTTGCTTTTTTTATTTACAAACACGTTTATAGTCAGGACACGCCCTGTATGGGCCACTAACTAGCTCACTTCTTCAACCCTAGCTAACTGTAGGTGATGCAGAAGAGATGGTAACACTGGTCCTGGACACTGGCTGCCCCTCATGGGACACTCTGGCCTCTCAGGTAAGGGAAGGTAAGTTGGGGAAATGGTTCCCCCCTCCAGGAACAGTGAAGCACAGGTAAGTTAGGGAAATGGCTCCCCCTCCAGGAACAGTGAAGCACAGGTAAGTTAGGGAAATGGCTCCCCCTCCAGGAACAGTGAGACACTGGGTGATGAGTGTGGCACAAACAATACTGAACCAATACACAGTCCCCCTCTACGGTTGTGGTGTCCTTGTTTTCTTTTCCCGTTCTGCACACAACACAAACAAAAGGTTTTCACAGGTTCACCTTGCCACGGTAAATAACGCAGGCAAACAAAATAAATATACAACATTTGAACCCCCTTTTATGCCATCACACATGACCCCTTGGTAAACAAGTGCAACCACCTCTCCAATCTGTGGCTGCCACATCGTTTACCTTTTAGGTCAATGTGTTCTTGTAATGGAGTCTCGTCTTCATTCAAACTGGCCGACTTCCCAACCCTGGGAAAGAACTGTCAGACCAGCCCATCCAAAGAACTCTGTTCTCGCTGCTTAGCGCCCTCACAGGTCGGGAGGGAGATTTACCACCAAGAGTCATTGCATTTCTGTCACATATCCCACCGCTCAGAATGGAGCCTAAGGAACACTCGGCTGAATCTATCTTTCCCATTACTCCCCCCTCCTGGGAAAAATAATCTGCATTTTGATGGTCTTTCCCCGCACAGTGTACCATGTGGTACATGAAGGGTTGCAACGCCAGATACCATCGAGTTATCCGGGCATTGCTATCCTTCATTGTGCTTAACCACTTGAGTGGGGCGTGGTCTGTGACAAGATCAAATGAATGTCCTAGCAGGTAATATCGTAAAGAGTGAGTAGCCCATTTCTGTCTACCTTTTGGGACAAGACACACCCAAACCCACGTCTGACGCATCAGTGTGGAGGATGAATCTCTTGGTGAAATCAGAGATTCAACCTCTCTAAATCTGACCTCCTGTTCTTTCCCTCCCCCCCTCCTCTGATCTCTCTATCTCCATTCCTCTGGAATCTATCAGATTCTCTCCCTCCTCCTCAGCTAAGAACCTCGGAGTCACCCTGGACCCCTGCCTCTCTTATTCCCAGCACATCTCCACTCTGGCACGCACTTGCCGATTCTTCCTGAGCAACATACGAAGAATCCGACCCTTCTTCACCAACTACACCACCCAGCTCCTGGTCCAGGCCCTGGTACTCTCCCACCTAGACTACTGCAACTCCCTCCTGGCTGGCCTCCCTGCGTCTGCCACCCGTCCGCTCCAGCCAGAACTCCGCTGCTTGTCTGGTGTTCTCTCTGCCTCGCTTCTCCCACACAACTCCACTGCTCCGCTCACTCCACTGGCTCCCGATCACCGCTCGCATCCAGTTCAAGACTCTTGTACTAGCCTACAGATGCCTTGACCAGACTGCACCCAGCTACCTCCAGAGCCTCATCTCTCCCTACACCCCCACTCGACCTCTCCGCTCCTCATGCACTAGACTGGCTCTACCTCCTCTACACTGCCCTACCTCCAGAGCCCGCTCCTTCTCCACCCTCACCCCGCAGTGGTGGAATGACCTTCCTACAGATGTCAGGACTGCCCAGTCCCTGACCACCTTCCGGCACCTCCTCAAGACTCACCTCTTCAGACAGCAAATGTAGAACTCCTCTTTTTTTCCCTCTGGACACTTATCACTCTTCCTAAAATGTGCTTTACTTGCTCTTATCTGCCCCCTATTTTACTGCATTTAATCCTGTACTTTAGACTACTGTAATCTGTCAAGTGATATTTAATCTGTAGTATTTTGTATTTAATTATATCCCTATGTAACTATCACTGACACTGTTATCTGCTCCGTTGTTGAATCGTATTTTGTCATACTTGTACTTGCTAGAACCAAAGTCATTGTATTTATCTTGCTCTTAATTGTTTTATTACTTGTACTGTGATTCTTGAAATGTATTTTTGTTTACGACTGTAAGTCGCCCTGGATAAGGGTGTCTGCTAAGAAATCCCAGTAGTGACCTCACCTGAGTCTTGGTTTTGGGGATCGCCTTGTCGACCAAAGCCTGGATTTTGGTGACCACGGTTCCCAACCTTCCATTTCCCATTAAAAATCCCAAATATTGAGTCTCTGTCTTGGCAAACGCACATTTTCTCAAGTTAGCTGTCAGCCGGGTTACCCTTAGAGACTGAAGGATGGCTGTGATCCTAGCCAAATGCTCTCGCCAAGTGGAGCTGTAAATCACCACATCATCAATATACGCTGCTGCATATTCATGATGTGGGCGTAAAACCTGGTCCATTAGTCTCTGAAAGGCAGAGGGCGCACCATGTAGCCCAAACGGCATGGTTTTAAAGTGGAACAGCCCTTCTGGTGTTGAAAATGCGGTTTTCTCTCTAGAACTGCGGGTTAAGGGGATCTGCCAGTATCCCTTTGTCAGGTCCAGAGAAGAGATAAACTTCACCTTTCCCAGAAAGGTCTCTCTCGTACTGTGACACCTGGTGGAGAGATAATGTCATGCTCAACTAAGTTAGTCCTGCCAGGCATGTCAGAAAAAACATTGCTGAACTCCTCGATAAGCTTACACAGCTCCCGTTGCTGATCTGGAACCAATTGTTCCGCCATCGAAATGGCCTAAATCACGCTCTACATTGCCTGGGGCTATAAATAAGACCTCCCTTGCCTGCCAGGGCTTTAATAAATTTACATGATAAATTTCACATTCAGTATGGATATCGGGCTGTCTAATTCCAGTGGTTAAAGAAAAGGGCTTGTAACCAGGAGGTCCCCAGTTCAAATCCCACCTCAGCCACTGACTCATTGTGTGACCCTGAGCAAGTCACTTAACCTCGTGCTCTGTCTTTCGGGTGAGACGTAGCTGTAAGTGACTCTGCAGCTGATGCATAGTTCACACACACTAGTCTCTGTAAGTCAACTTGGATAAAGGCATCTGCTAAATAAAATTAAAAAAAAAAAAAAATAATAATTTCATAACTCACCTTTCCTATAGCCCGAATCACTTCATATGGCCCCTGCCATTTAGCACATGATTTTCGATTCTGAGGAGGTAAGCAGCAGCATTACCTTGTCTCCTGGTCGAAAGGTTTGAATTAGTGCATTTTTGTTGTAATGCTGCTGTTGCTGGTACTGAGACGATTTGAAGTTGTCCTGGGCCAAACGACCGACCAAATCCAGGCGATCTCTTAGTAGGAGCACATGCTTCACTACGTTTTTGGATGAGCCTTTGTGCTCCTTCCACCCCTCTCTCAACAGATCGGCTGTACAAGAGCTTGAAGGAGGAGAACCCTGTCCAACACTGCGGCACCTCTCTTACTGCGAAAAGGAGGTAGGGAAGAAGTAATGCCCAATGTTTTTGCTCTTGCATTACAAAACGTCTCAGCATCTGCTTCAAGGTCTGATTAAATCGTTCCACCATACCGTCCACAGTTCTATCCTCTGTGGAGTTGACTATGCCTCCAACACCATCATGAGGACCTTTTCCATGGGCAACCTCCATGAAATTCCAGTACACTTTTACAAAGTCACGGAGGAAAGGCAAAGTCGAAAGCAAGTAAATATTGCCTTTGTTCCTGTACAGGGTAATTGGTCCATCACTCCAGAAATGAAGAGTTTTCACCTTCTCCTGAGAAATCAACAAGAATTACAGCTTCATTTTCTGTGAGGTTTTCTTTCAGTTGTTTCCTCATTTTGAACTGATTCTGAATATTGAATGTGTGAGTATACATATTTGCTGCTTCCTTATTTGAAGCAGATATTAGTTCTTCCAGCTTTCCCCGTGCTGTACGCTTGAATGTTGAAGTCACAGATTTGCTTTCTCCATTCAATCTCCTTTGTGTAGTCCATTCTTTCAAGTTTATTTCTGTCATTGTGAGGTCATCATTGCTAGGATTGGTTTCAATTTTCTTGTCCCCACATTGTTCACACTCTCTGTAACAGCACTGCTTATTTCCAGATGAACAAACCAGAGTATTGGTAAGTTCTTCAGCATCACTGTTACAGTGGCTCTCAAAAGTATTCACTCCCCTTGGACTTTTCCACATTTTATTGTGTTACAACATGGAATCAAAATGGATTTAATTAGGAGTTTTTGCCACTGATCAACACAAAAAAGTCCATAATGTCAAAGTGAAAAATAAAATCTACAAATTGTTCTAAATTAATTACAAATATAAAACAGAAAATAATTGATTGCATAAGTATTCACCCCCTTTACTATGACACAGCTAAATAAGCTCTGGTGCAACCAATTGTCTTTAGAAGTCACATAATTAGTTGAATGGAGTCCACCTGTGTGCAATTAAGGTGTTTCACATGATTTCAGGTTAAATACACCTGTCTCTGGGAGGTCCCACAGTTGGTTAGTACATTTCCTAACAAAAACTACATCATGAAGACAAAGGAACATTCAAAGCAAATCCGGAAAAAGGTTCTTCAAAAGCACCAACCAGGGGTAGGATATAAGAACATTTCCAAGGCACTGAATATCCCCCGGAGCACAGTAAAGTCCATTATTAAGAAATGGAGAGAATATGGCACAATTGTGAATCTGTCTAGAAAAGGCCGTCCTCAAAAACTGAGTACCCAGGCGAGAAGGGCACTAGTCAGGGAGGCGACCAAGAGGCCTATGGCAACTCTAAAAGAGTTACAGTCTTCCACGGCTGAGCTGGGAGACACTGTGCATACGCCAACAATAGCCCCAGTGCTTCACAAAACTGGCCTTTATGGGAGAGTGGCAAAAAGAAAGCCATTGTTGAAAAAAACTCACATCAAATCTCGGCTAGAGTTTGCCAAAAGGCATGTGGGAGACTCTGAGACCAAGTGGAAGAAGATTCTATGTCTGATGAGACCAAAATAGAGCTTTTTGGCCTCAACGCTTAGCGCTATGTTTGGCGCAAGCCTAACACCGCACATCATCCTGAGAACACCATCCCTACCGTGAAGCATGGTGGTGGCAGCATCATGCTATGGGGATGCTTCTCTGCGTCAGGGCCTGGAAAGCTCGTGAAGATAGAGGGCAAAATGGATGCAGCAAAGTACAGAGAAATCCTGGAGGAAAACCTGCTGAAGTCTGCAAGAAACCTGGGACGGGAGAAGATTCATCTTCCAGCAGGACAATGACCCCAAACATACAGCCAAAGCCACACTGGAGTGGCTTAAAAACAAAAAGGTCAATGTCCTGGAGTGGCCTAGTCAAAGCCCGGACCTCAATCCAATTGAGAATATGTGGAAAGAGTTGAAAATTGCTGTTCACCAAAGGTCTCCATCTAACTTGACGGAGCTTGAGCAATTTTGCAAAGAAGAATGGGCAAAAATTGCAGTGTCCAGATGTGCAAAGCTGGTAGAGACTTATCCAAATAGACTCATGGCTGTAATTGCTGCCAAAGGTGCCTCTACCAAATCAAGGGGGTGAATACTTATGCAATCAATTATTTTCTATTTTGTATCTGTAATTAATTTAGAACAATTTGTAGATTTTACTCCTAATTAAATCCATTTTGACTCTATGTTGTAACACAATAAAATGTGGAAAAGTCCAAGTGGGGTGAATACTTTTGAGAGCCACTGTACTTATGATCTTTCTATAGAAGGGAGCAGCCACTTTCATTTGAATATTCTCGTGCTTTACACACTGGCAAGTGTGCCTGTCTGCCAGTCTCAGTGGAACAATCCAGAATGGTCTATAACATGTGAACTGAGCAGGTGACATTCTGACACTGGAATTTTCATGTTTGAACTGCAGGACCAACCTTTTCAGTGGAGCAGAAAGAAGTCACTTTCTCTTTTTTACTTTGTGCAAGGTGATAGTATCTCTCTTGATAGGCAACACCCGACTTACACTGTCACAGGAAAGAAATTTCTTGACCAACTTCTTTTTCTGGCTAGCAGATAACTTCTGTTTCTGGCTCGCAGATAACTTCTGTTTCTGGCTAGCAGATAACTTCTGTTTTTTGTTGGAAGTGCTGTTACTAGTAAGAGACCTGTGATCTTTCTGAAAGTAATCTGCTGTGTAATATAGCAGTTTGTATTTCTTGAAAATGGTACAATTAAATTTCCCAATTCTTTTTGCTTTTGTGCTTTGTTTGTTATGCTTTTTTTTTGCATTTATCCTGTATATTTTTATTTTTATTTTGACACCTCCCTTTCCAGATGTCTTATCTTTTCTTTTAGCAATTCTGTTTCTTTTGCAGATTTGAAGACTTTTCTTTTGTTAGATACTGATGGCCTTTCTACACTACCATAATTCTGTCTTGCAAGCTCTGGTGGTGATGACTGTGGAGTGTCAGGTGGAGTGAATGTGGCCGATTTCTTTAGCTGCTCTTTCTTTTGTTTTTTGGCAGAAGCCTTTTTCCAGTTCTTTTTTCTATGTCTCTGTTCTCTATCTGACGCTTCACTCACTGGCACATACTTCCTATTACTTCTTTCTCTTTCTTTTGCCAAGTATGCACTCTGTTTCTCAGTATCATTTTTTCTGTTCTCACTGTACCTTCTACACTTCTCTGCATTACTAGCTTTAGTTTTCATGGCCTGTAAAATGGCAAAAATAGATTGTAATCTACCTAATACCAACATGCTGCCCTTTGGATTACCCTAACCTCTACCATTGTATAATAAAAATGATCAGATTTTATTACTAAATTTAACTTGGTTCAATAAGGTAATGAACATTAAAATTGGTTTTAGAAATCACAAGCAAACAAAAACATTGAATACCAAACAATTAGACTAAGGATTTAAATAAATAAAATCATTTAAACAATAAAATCATAACCGACACCATATTCTCATAACCAACATATTTTCTGTTTGCTGAAAAGTGTGAGATAAATCGCAAGGTGTCGGTTATGAGAAATTCCACTTTCTTATCCATTTTAACAAACATGGCAGCCATTTTTGTTCTTGAACAAACTAAATTAGCAGTGAGAACAAAGTCATTTTTTTTGTTAAATATATCCATATTCCTTTAATATTTCGGTTTCAGTTTTTTTATTGGGTGTTGGTTATGCGCTACAACAGTGTGCCAAGTGGCACTTATAAATTTAACATGAATATTTTTCAAAAAAGATAAAGAAGTTTTTACCTGTGTCTGTGGTGTTCATTGACATGTAGCTTTGCTATGATTTCTGACAAAAATGAGTTAATAAGGGATCATTAAAAAAATTGTTAAAACATTTGCATGAAGTGTGTTTTTGAGTGAACATATATTCGAGTGGCATGTGGGAGTAAGAAGCCCTCATGGGGGCTTTTTGCCCTCGCATGGGGGTAGAAGGCCCCTTTCTCAGAAATTGTTTTTGTGTGTGTGTGTGTGTGTATTTATGTTATCACTAGATACTCCTGCTTATACTCAGCTAGGGAGGTTGCATATACGTTTATTTAGAACATAAAAGGGGAGAAATGTACAATTTTTTTATATGACAAATATGGAATTTGTCTTAAGGTGGGCCTCTTACCCGACCCTACCCACTAAATCAGATGGCACATAAACTGTGTTTCTTCATCTAAATTGTTTCAGGAAATATGGAGCGCATGTATTTTGCAAATATTTTTTTTATACAATAGAACTTTTCATGACAAGCATGTGAAGGTGTTTTCTTTATCTTTTCCTAGCGGTTGGGTTAAATAAAATATAAGGTGCTGTCCTGTTTAAATCAATAGCTGCACGTATAAAGGCATTTTAATGGAGCATTTAGATAAGCATGAGAGTGATTTTTTTTCTTTAACAATAAACTCTCACATGACTTGTACAACCTCCAGAAGTCTTAAAATAAAGCATTTGCTTACACTTTATGGGAAAAGCATAGCAAAATGTAGTAAATGCATATTACACGCTTAGTAAATACATATAAAGCATGCTAAAGCACAAGCAAGCCTTGTTAAATCAGATTGAGTATAGAAAAAAATGTGTTGCACAAATGCCTGGTTTACCATGATAAAGCAAACTAAATGCATAAGTTAAAAAGAGAAATGAGGATATAATGCAAAATGAATGTGTGCATTTACTATTCTAAACATAATACCTGTAATAATTCTTCATAACAGTGAATTTACTATTCTAAACATAATACCTGTAATAATTCTTCATCACAGTGCATTTACTAATTTATGTCCACAAGGGGGCAGGCAAAACATTCAAAAATGGAGACCAACTCCTTAGAGTGTGTAAATGAATGAATGACATAATGCTGTACTGTCAGCATGATTCTACTTAAAGCAGTTCATGGTTCAATACTGAGCTGCCTATAATCTCTTGTACAGGAACCAGTCTAGGATATAAATAACTAACATCTCAGTCATCAGTAAAACTTACAGTGTTTAAAGCTTAGGGCCCATTGAGGCTGTTGCTCATTTCTGAAACCATATAAAACTGTTTTTACAGCAATTATGTGTGTCTGAGGACTGGATTTTCCACTTCCCCTTATTAAGTTGTGTTGTATATGCCTCTTCATTTACATTATTTACGCCTGCTTAAGGGGCATGACAATGAATGTATTTTAAGAATAAAAGAAAAAGCAGTTGTAATTGCAGATAGTGCTGTTATAGCACCATATTAAACTTTACTAATTTAGACAAGTCGTGCCTTATCATTACAGCACAGTGGAAAATATGGCCCTTAGTTCCTCTTCCATTCTGGGAACCCTCACATTCAGACAGCAGTTTCGGTGCTGGTAAGTGAACTTGGATTCCTGCCTAGAATAAATATCTGCTGTAACTGAGGTAAAAAAGAAAAGAAGTGAGACCTATGACTTCCCTCATATCGGAATAAACACAAACAGGACAGACACTTGAGAGCTGCATACAGCACATGGCTCATATCTGTCGTCCACAGTAACAATGTATTTTGTAATTGTCCTTTTTTTCCTTTTGAGGGCCAATGCTGTAGTAGCATATTGTGTGTGTGTGTGTGTGTGTGTGTGTGTGTGCGTGTGTGTGTGAATGTGTGCGTGTGTGTGTGTGTGTTTGTGTGTGTGTGAATGTCTGTGTGAATGTGTGCGTGTGTGTGTGCGTGTGTGTGTGTTTGTGTGTGTGTGCGTGTGTGTGCGTGCGTGTGTGTGTGTGTGAGAATGTGTGTGTGTGTGTGATCATGGTTGATGGCTGGGGGGGAGGGGCTGTCATGCTTGCTGTCAGTATCATGATAAACTAGTTGACCTACCATATAACAGATTTTTTTTTTTTTACCAGAAAACAGAATTTCTGCATTCTCTGATTGATGCCTTCACTATATCCCCCTCACCTGGGATATGTATATACTGCAGGGGATAATATTTTATTTTAGCAGTTGCCAATAGACAGACTTCAGCCATCCACTTTGTGGATTACTTACTATACTAATAAACAATTATTCTAATACAAAATATTGTGCTCTTAGTCACACCAGACAAATACAACTCATGATAAAATAGATGAATCACCTGTGATTAACTATGCTGACAGTTCAAAGAGATTAGAAAGTACATTTAAAGAGTATTAATTATGCCAGTCCTACATGCAAGGGAAACATTATAATATAAATAATTCAAGTCTCTTGTAAGCTCTTGAATAGTCACACTTAAGGGATGAATAACAGCCTACTCCCAGCAGTTTTAAACTGTGCACTATTACAAAAGGATCACTTGTACACTTGTATAGGAGGCTGTGTGGTCCAGCGGTTAAAGAAAAGGGCTTGTAAGCAGGAGGTCCCCGGTTCAAATCCCAGCTCAACCACTGACTCATTGTGTGACCCTGAGCAAGTCACTTAACCTCCTTGTGCTCCATCTTTCGGGTGAGATGTAATTGTAAGTGACTCTGCAGCTGATGCATAGCTCACACACCCTAGTCTCTGTAAGTCGCCTTGGATAAAGGCGTCTGCTAAATAAACTAATAATAATAATAATAAACAGCCTACTCCCAGCAGTTTTAAACTGTGCACTATTACAAAAGGATCACTTGTATAGGAGGCTGTGTGGTCCAGCGGTTAAAGAAAAGGGCTTGTAAGCAGGAGGTCCCCGGTTCAAATCCCAGCTCAACCACTGACTCATTGTGTGACCCTGAGCAAGTCACTTAACCTCCTTGTGCTCCATCTTTCGGGTGAGATGTAATTGTAAGTGACTCTGCAGCTCACACACCCTAGTCTCTGTAAGTTGCCTTGGATAAAGGCGTCTGCTAAATAAACAAATCAATTTATAGTATATCAGTCCCCTTGTAGAATTGAACATACTTCATTTGAACAGATTTAATGATATCGCAGCAAGTGGGGTATTGTACATAATTAACATAGTTGAATTACAGACAAGCAGCAGCATGAAATGGAGCCCTTTCTAGAAGCACATGTCACTGACTGGGTATCAGGCCATTAAACTGTCTTGGGCTGTGAAAGCAACTGCACTTTACCAGGCAGTGAACATTAGTAGGCAATGTTTTAGTGTGGCACAGGAGAAGCTTTCTACAGTTAACCTAAAATATACAATTTCACAAATTCAAGAGGTTAAAGTCCCTTTTATAAAGGATAAATTAAGGAACTGAGCGGAGTGAGGGAGGGGGTTTTACCCTTCAAAACAAATATTTTCTATTTAAAGTTCAGTGACCAATTAGGTATTTCCACAAGCCTAGTCTGGAACCAGATTTGTTTGGAAGCAAAACTGACAATACAATACCCAGTGTTTTACTTGTGAGCCCCTGCCAAGATCAGCACTTTTCTGGCCACCCCCGTTCTGGTAGGGTTGTCTCAGTGCCTAGGGAGCACACCACTGTTGCTTTTCATAAGGTTTAATTTTGTACACATGTAACAACATATTTTCATTACTGAAGCTCTAGGGTAAAATATATAAAATGTTTGTCTTGCAATGAGCAACATTTAGTATATTATACAATTTAGTGCATTATCAATTTCTCTAGGTTGAGAGGGAATGGACTTAAAGTGAAACCACACCATGGGCTAGATTTATGAAGATATTGTCACCAAAATGCAATTTGAACCATTTTTGTGAAAGAACAAGAAATCTATTAACAAACAACATAGGCACAGTACTTACATTAACTTTAAAGGTGGTTTAGTACTTGTATTGTAAGATAAACTTTTTTTTTTTAATTAAGTAAATTGCATTTTTGCTGCTTTAACACTGTAAGACCTTTGATAAATCAGGCCCCAAACCTGTAATCATATTGTCTAACAAGAGCTATCCCGGGATAGATTTGCCCTTATCTCATGTACCAATAGGAGTTCCAGCAGTACCCGTACCTGTATCTAAAAGAAGCAGTAACAATAACTACTTAGTCTTCTGGATTTTACAATGTAAAACAATGGCAGTCACATGTAAATCTGCATAGTTAGATTGGCATTCATTTCTAAATACATCTCAACTGAATGAATTGAATGCATTTAAACTGTATTTGATCTGTTTGCCTTAATTGTCTTATGTCTTACATAACATTAGGGCTCACAGTAGCTGCATTCAATTTGACTACAATGGTCAGTTTCACACAGATTTAAAGTTGACAACATTCATCTGGTAACAGAAAGTAATCAACTAGTCAAGCTTTTTTTTCACAGTTCAAATAACTACACTATCACTGGTCAGAAGGCAGTATCTATGATATGGCAGAAGATTGGCAGTATCTCTGAATTGTTCCTTAAAACCGAACCACTCTTAACCATAAATGCAATCTTAAGGTTTTTTTTTTTTTTTCTATAAACTAAGAAACATGTTGGTGGAGAAGGTTTTATCTGAGTTTTAAAAACATAAATATCAGTTACTGATCAATATTGTGTTGTACTCATCTTAATTGTCTTAATCAGTTAAGCTCATCAGACCCTGTTTCCACTCAGTGTCAGAAGTGTACCTATAGTAATGTCAAATGGCAACCAAATCTGAGAAATAGTCTTTTTATGTGACACACTAATGGAGGAAAATGCTGACCACTTGTTGTATCGAAGACATAACACACAGTAAGTTTGTATATAAGCTTTAATGGTGATCCAGCACCAACAAAGCACTGCTGGTAAAATTCAGCTTATTTAAAAGCTACTGTAGTATCACAACATAGTAATTAATGAATGATACAGAGCTCCAGGAAGTTCAGATTTCTAGTTGGTTTTCTCTTACGGTAACAAAAGCACTTCCTGTTGTGACCAAATTCTTTCAAAATACTGAGCTGTTGACGAGATTAAGCAACAGTGTTCTCCCAGCTGGAATTGACGTCATAGCGCAGTCATTATTAGACGCAGGTTTCTGCAAGTAAGGGCCAACTAATACACAAGGCGTTCCACTGCTGATAACAATCTCACAGTAATAGAGGATTGTCTTGAATCTCACAGTACTTGGTGAGTGTCCTGTTGGAAACAGAGATTATATGGTGGTTATCGCGGAAATAATTGCAAAATTCACTGGTATCCCCTAGTAATAAAAAAAGAAACACAAGAAAAGTGTAAACAGATCTCCTTTTTCTTTAAAGTAATGAAGGTAAAGGGAGGAACAAACATAGGGGAGAGTGGAAGTGAAGGAGACAGCCATAGGAGAGGGGGTTAGGGGCAGGAGCTCTATAAACATGAACTTGACCGAGGCAATCCTATTTCTCTGACTTATCCTTTACGACACAGGTTAGGTAAATGGATCAGATACACTATTTCACTTATGTGTGTGTCACAAAAGACACCCTTTGTCAAAGACCTCAAATACAGTCAATATTTTAGTGTCTAGAGTTTTGATCTTTAATACCCTTAATCAAAGTACAATAGTATAGCCTATTGTACTGGCTCTTATGAAATTGTTCCATTAAAAAATGTAAATGATCACTAAAAAGTACAATAAAGGGGAAATTCACAAAGCCATTCATTATCACCTTTTTTTCTCAAAGGAGAAAAACACCCATTGAAGTACAAAGAGTTGTTTATTTCTATTTTGTTTCGTTTATTTTTACATTAACAGGCATTTTTCTCTAAAAAAATTGCTTATAAAAAATGGAATGAAGCACTCATTTTAAAACGTGTACAGAACATGGATATTATTGCACTGTTTGTTTTATGATATAGTTGCCATGAGTTGTGAGTTTTGTTGCAGCTCAACTGTAGTTCTGAGACAAGCATGCTGACAGCAGATCGTGTCTGAATGTCACGTGCAGGCTGATCTTTGGCAATTGTCAGCAGGGGGAATGTAAGTTTCTGTGTTGGTTTGATTATAGCAGCACCTATTACTGACCACTGACTTAAGAAACAGGAGGCTAAACAATGGAATTATGTGACGATGTGGAAAAAAGATGCAAGCAATTGCTGTACAATCTGAATTAATAAGTATTTTTTTATTTTAAAAAAAGCTTTCCAAAGTGTTGGTTTTTTTTTACATGACAAATTAAACACATAGTTATTAAATAGTACTTTGTAAACAGTAGTGAATCTAAAAAATCCCCCACAATTAACCTGTTTCCTCTGTTTTAATAAATGGATTAAAAAGTGAGTGTATTTAAATTACTAAAGACAAAATTGCTAGATTCTTAAAGCTTTTTACTCCAAATCGTTATTAGCAATATTTAGTCAGAAATGAAAAACACACCCAATAAACTTACTAAACCAGAAATATCCATTTAAGATATTTAATATAAGGCTTGCAAGAAGATTTTTTTTTACTCTCCCTTGCTGGAGATGCATGTCCTTTGGGGGATATAGTGGAGGCAGGTGGAGAACCACTGTTCCGAATGGGATGAAACTTGCTAAGGACCTTTGCCAAGTTTTTTAGTGTATCATAATCAGGGGGTATATGAGGGCTTTCTTTCTGTTTGACCGTCTTTATGTACATCACACTTAGATTTTATATACGGTATATACAGTGCCCAACCTTGCCAAGGACATCATAATTTGGGGGGATGTGGAGACTGGCTGTGTGTGTGTTTGTCCATGTGTCTGTATGCTACATTTACATAGTTCATTTATCTACTTTGCTTTATAATTTTGCTTCAGGAAGTATAATTCTGGCATCAGGAAAGTGACTCAGGAACATGGCTTTACTATGAATGGATGACAGATTAAAGAGTCTAATTTCAAATTTACAGTAGGCAAGCATTTCAACAAGGTGTCCTATTCACTGTCTGAATCCAATCCCGAAAAGGAAAAGACAGCATGTTCAGTTTCCAAGGTCTTCGTTTGAAGTCTTAATCATTGGAATTGGCATATAAAGTATTAAAAAAGAATGACCTTGATCCACAGTCTTCCACAGTCTTCTCCAGAAGGACACAAAGGAACCTTACATCATTACTGTAACTGCCCTTTCATCATATAATCAATAGCTGCTGTAGCCTTTCATTTACCCAACAGTAAGATTAGGGCAGGGATTGAATTCCTTTGCCCTCAGTTGTTCATGCTTGGTACTGTTATTGCACTATCCCCTGCTGATTACCAGAGTTGTAATCCAGTCAAGGTTCATCCCATTTGGGTAGTCTGCATAATCTCAGGTTTCTACCTAAGTAATCCTATTCATGTTTTCCTCTGCAAACACCATAGCTAGGCTGACCATATGTCTCCAGTTGAGACAGTTCAGGTGTTGTAACTCCCATCATCATGCATGCTGGTTCTTGATTGTACTCCTGCACCTGTTAAAGGAAAAAAACATCTAAAAGGTGCACATACAATATGCACTGTCTGTGTGAAACGGTATGAGTGTACTTGTGTTTGCATCCTGCCCCAGGCATAGGGAAATTCATTACAGAAAAAAAACTGCTCAAACTGTCCCAATGAATTATGGAATGGGCTATTTGTTGTCAAGCCATATGTAATCCAGCCATCTGCAGAAGATGAAAGAATGGTCTCCATTGAGACACAGGACAAAACCCTTAGTGCATTTAGAATAAGGTAAATAGTTCACTAAAAAAGAAAAAAAATGGGTTGCTTAAACAAACAGTGTTTGTGGCAAACAAACTCAGAACAAAGAGAAAAAAAGTCAGAGAGTTTAAAAAATAAACCCTTTCATCATCATTTTATTCTGATGATGCACAGACTGGAGAATATCAGGTTTGACACAAGCTTCTTTCTCAAGTAATTTGCCCAGCCATGACAATAAGCATGTCATGATATTCTTCCCATGCCACAGCTGTATGTTAAATTTAGATCAATCAATAACATGAAGTAAATCACCAAGACCTATATCAACTTATGAGCGTGTAAAAATGCAATGTCATTCATGGCTTAATAGAAACAAAGTACCTGAATCTTTTTTTTTTCTTTTTTTGCAAAACACCTGCCATTGTAGCCAAAATCTGACTGAATCCCCATCCCCACCCCACCCCACCCTTTTCAAATTCTATATGCTTCCTTCCTACAATACATAATTAAATGCCCCCCAACAACACACACACATACATGACCCCCAACCTCTCATTTTTATAGTGCTAAATATAAAGTCAACAAGATTACTCCTCTGTTATCTGTACTGAAAAAGCCTCCACTCTGGGGGTGGTATCAAACTAAAAATATCCCAGTGCCTGATAAGATTAAATGAATCATATTGATCATGAGTCAGCATTATCGTGAAACCAAAATAGCTTTCTCTTTATAAATCTCAAGTGCTTTAATTGTAACATGTGTTTGACATTATGTGCCTGCTTTGAACTGTGCTTGTCATATTTTTAAAACTGCTGAGTGCTTGTTCATCTCATAGATGCTTTTATTTTTTTTATTTTTTTTAATGCCTCATAAGATTAACTACAAAAATGACAATTCATCACAACTGGTAAACATTTGTTTAATAGGCTTTAACTGGCAAACTTTATGAATATAATTGTGATCTATTTAATCTCAACCAGGGATGTGTGGACTCAAAGGGATATTTTATAAAATCATAGTTTGCTGAATATTTAATTTATTACCAGTTATTAATATCCAATTACATTTTCTGTTTAGTTCTCTATTGATGTTCCTGCTTAGATCAAATTTTGACATGCACACTAACTTGTATAGAAATTGCAAGAAGATAATAATACAGAAGAGTGATATTAAACAGGTAAGATGTGTTTATTTTTTTATTTTGTATTATTATTTTTTTATTTATTATTTATATTTTTGAACCATGTAGACAGACATATGTACTGTGCCATACCTGAAAGGCTGTCTGCTCTTTCTAAGAAACTTAAAAAAACCTGATTGTTTATTTTCCTAATTTGGCTTGAAAGAAACAAACCCAACCATCTTCATTTGGAAATAACCTTCAAGAGGGATGGTTTGCATGATTTATTTTTCTCATATTATTGTAAGCTAGTGAAATACAATGTGTTTGGCAGTGAAGTCAAGACCTACAACAGGAACAGTGTGCCCCGGACTGGATGGTTTGGCAGTTCATTCCAGGGTCAGTTGGAAGTCGGCCATCCAGAAAGGAGGCGGAGTCACAATACCCGAAGTCATCACCTTAATGTGGTTGGCGATTGACTCAGTGAAAGGACCAGTGAAGGAGTACTGTGTTATAAAGAACCTGTGAGTTTTTGTGTGTTGTTTTGTTTCGATATTAAACTGTTTATAGAAGGCTAATATCCGGGAGCTGTAGCTAAACCGCCTGCAATTAAACCCGGACTCCACTTCACCATTGTGCACGTATAAACCTGTAAATCACCACTTTCACTAAGAGCACTCACGCTGGACTTGTGACCGTGTTGTGTTTGTGTGTGTCTTGTTTAGTGTCTATTATTATTTGAGGACTGAACCCCATGGTTTACCTTTATGATACACATTTTTGTGTAGAGCCAGGTATTATTATATAGTTTAACTGTGAACTGTGTTGTTTCAAATCATTCCTGAGCACTGCATCACCTCTACACCTGCGCACTGCAAACCACTTTGCCACAGTATCTCACAAAGATTATAAGCGTCTTAATTTGGTTGACACTAGACATTACTATCTAGTTACAGTAACCATCTATTCAAATTCTAAACATACAACCTTTTTAATTCCATCCTCAGTGAAAAGTGCACATTTCATGTGAAAGTTCTGTAGAGTTTGTTATTGCAGTTGTTCTTACTCTTGTGTTAGTCAGTAAACATTTGGCCACACCTGCCAGGGCATCAGCCACTTCAAAGGCAAGTGATTTGCATCTGCTGAATGATATTTGTAACACAGTGTTAACAGTTACACTGTACAACAAAACAAAGAAGAGCAAACCAAATAGCAGTCCATGCATTGCTACTGTTTAAGATGCTGAGCCAAGCATGACAAACAGAGGCTACAGTACTAGTACAGTGAAGATCACTGCACCAACAAGCCCAGTATTCAAACAGATCAGTCAAAACACATAGACTTTCAACAAGAATAACTACAACCATGTGTGAAGGCAAACAGGCCATAGGTCACAGCTGTTGAGTTGCAAGTGTGGACAGAAGTTAGAAATCCACACTCTCACAAACAATACTCATTCAGTATTGCAGCAGTGCTTACCTGGGCCATAGAAGGCATTTATGATTGGAACGGTGTCTCTTTTAGTGTAGCATAGCATACATTATATAAGAGTAGCTACCAGAATGTGTTTGCTGAAATGAAAGTATCCCAGGAGGCAGCAATGACAGCAACAGCACAGAACAGTTAGCATGTTATTTAGTAGGGTAATATTTGCCCACTCCCAAAGACCCCAATGGTTATGTAACTTGTTTTTCATTTTTCATTTATTTGGGAAACTTAATCTGAATTCCATCCTCAATATCCCTCAGTTGGACTGCACAGGTCTATTCGTCCACAAGGGTGTTGTCTTCGTGTGGTTTTAATGCTTCAGTGTATGTTTTCAATCAAGCACTATTTTTAAGTGGCCTGATATGTTTTATATCAATATAATAACTGGCCTGCCCAGAAGTTTCTAGCTTAACTGGTTTAACAGTACTGTAAGGGCATACCAGTTATTCAGATACAACCTTTAAATTGGCTTTCCTTTTTACTCTGACAAAAATACCAAAAGAAACCAGTTAATTACACATCAGCGTTTGCTGGTTTTGTGACAATATGACCATGTTGTAGGGGAACAATGATCTACTGAGCAGGACCAAGAAGTTTAGTAAACAGGGTCTGACTGGGGTTAAAAGGGCAATAGATGACCCCTGGATGTTAATTATTCCTAAAAACTGGATAACATCTTGGGGCACCTTTGGTCTTGTGAGATGGTTTTCTCATTAAAATCATTAACATATAAGTGATATCGGCGGCCTGTGGGTAAAACGGGCAATGTCCACCCTCCCCCAGCACCACAAACAAACAGGGGCGTCCCAATAATTCTGAGCACCGCTACTGTATGTACTGGTGCTTTATCAGAGATCTAAAGATACATGGTAAGCGGGTTCTAACTGAAACCAAAGCATGATCCCATTATATCTTTACATGTGGTAGAAAACAATGAAATACACTCATCCATAAAAGAAAAAAATACTTTTTTTCTCAATCTGTACAAAGGTAACAAAAATAAAGCCAAATGTGTTCACTGCAACAATGCCAAACTGCTGTATTTTCAAAAAGCACTTGTCTTTAGCTCGGCCTACAAACTAAACAACTGTTTTTTGTATTTGTTAGAACATGTATTTCTGGCCTTTAGTACGCTATGTAATGTAGGCCCCTAGCACTGTATTTCCCAATCACCAAGGATTATTGCTCAGTAACAGTATGTGCATTTGTGTACTGTCTGGTTTCTTGAGCTAGTGATGATGACTGTTTCCCTCAAGCCCTTTTTCCCTTGCCCTGCCTGTACTTGCTGACTTACTGTACTCTTCGCGGAACAGCTCCCGTCATCCAATCAGGGGATATCTTTGAGTTTCGGTGACGTCAGCGCCACTCCTCTTACTAAAGAAGGAAACAAACAGAAAGACTGAGACAGACACTGAATTATTATTATAGGAACCAGTGGCACGGAAGACCACGAAGCACTGAAAAGAGATTGCTTACAAATAAAAGGAAGATAACCAGGAACCACATACCGAATACAGACCCTGACGTTAATTGAACAGGTAAGCTGAAGAAAAAAAAAGAACTTTTTTTTTTGTATCCCGAGTTAACAAAACGTTTGTGCACAGAAGAAAGCGATGGTGAAAGAGAGAATTCAGTAAATATACGAGTATTCTTCCAGTGGGGGAAGCTATGGATTATGTCTTCATGAAAAAAAAGGAATACAATCAAGATTTATCACGTTTTCATAGTGTGAACACGAACAAGCTGAGAAAGAAGGTAAAACTAAAAGTGAAACAGAAAAAAATTGAAAAGGATAAGACCTGAAATAGGCTACCGTATTGAAAAGTCTTAATACTGGAGTATGTCCCTTTTTTTGTCCCAATAGCACAGGGGTATAGTGTTCTGGCATATGGTATGGTTAAACAAAGAAGGAAGATGTTTTCCCTTAGCAACAGTGGTTATGCAATAGCTTGGGAAATTATACCAGTAAAAGTATCGTTTTTTAAACACGATGACAAACCATTATGATTTTTGGAAAACGTGATAAGAGATTATCTAAAGAAGAAACTAGAATTGTCCAGACCTGTATGTGTTGCACTGTATCAAACAGGAAGAGACAGGAAACAAAGAAAATATGGACAAAGCACGGAGAGCCTCTCATGAAATAAAATTGTGATTGAATGTATACCTTCAAAGTAGCAAGTGTTGTGGCTACAATTTAATTTAGACGGTATATTGTTATTTTAAGATTTTTATTCAATCCAATATTTGTAATTTTGGTGTAAATTTAAATTGTTAGCGTTGCATAGCATCCGTGACTCAGTGATTTTTGAAGGATAAATTGCGGCCTGGCTGTTTTTTCACATACTGGACGAAACAAACTAATACTGTATTAATACTAATAGATTATTATTATTATTATTATTATTATTATTATTATTATTATTATTATTATTATTTTCTGTGTTACGTTCGCTAGCCATTAAGCATGTTAAACGTTTTACTACATTTGTTTTCTTTTGTAAAGTTCTCGACTGTTTATCCGGTTATGCCAGATGACCAAAAAGACAAATTAACAAACATTTTTAAGCTTGATGCCAGTTTATTTTTTATTCTAGGGTCTTGACTTTGTTTATAACAATAAGTAAATAACTTAGCTCGTTTCATTTTTATTACTGTATGACTCGGACAAGTCGAACAACGGAATGGCTATGACCGGTTTTCTGCGTTTTTAGTAATATTAGTGATAAAGAATTGGCATCAGACAGCGAGTACATGTTGGACGCAAGTACCATTTATTTACAGTTCATTAGCGTCTTGAATTTTTTTTAAAAATTTTATTCAAATTAATGTATTGTGGTTATTTACAAAACACCGGTGGACAATGTATAGCAATGCAGTACTGACTCGTGACGCTGGTCAAGGCAAGTAGTGAAGTACAGTGAAGTTTGTTCCAGATTTAGCAGTTCGTTTTCAATGTTTTTGACGGCTGTGGCAAATGACATTGTGTCTGTTTACAACTAATTTACTTAGTGTGCGTTTTTAAATTAGGCTCAGTAAATTGCAGGTTCTATCTGTGAAAAGATCTGTGATGTGAGCAATATGCGTTCAGGTGTGGCTTGTGGGGGAATTACCAGTCGAACCTTTGTTCTGCTTTTATTTTCCGTTTCTCACTGAAGTCGAGGTCTTCGATGGTGTTGACATTTCCATGAGGGTGTGCACTGCTAAATGATTAACATATATTTCCCACCGCAATTTGAGAAGCTGCAGTGCAGAATCGTCTGTCCTTTTCTGTGCCGTATTGCACTTCAAGGCTGCGGTTCTGTGTAGGAACTGTCTGACATGCAGCCTCTGAGATAAAAATAGCTGCTGATTTCATAAGCTCATGTTGGTAGGGTTTTATGTATCTGCGCCTGCAGATCAACACGTCACATTGAAGCCTTGTGACAGGCGGAAGCTAAGGTCGCGCCTAAGTGACAGTGAGAGCTGCGGAGAGATGTTGCAATCAACAGGCACACACGTGATGGATGTTAGGCTTTAAGGGACACCGCCGGACAATCTTGAGGGGGCGAGCAACAGAGTGAGAATTTAAGACCGGTTGTCTGTCTCTTCGAGCAGCAACCTGAAATCAACTGGGGATAATCCAGAGTTATGTACAATTTGTTCGCTTGAGCAACACATTGAACGACTGTGCCTGTACCCCATGTTCTGGCTAGGGCGGTAACGAGGGGTACATTTTGACCTTTAAAGGTTTAAACTAAATTTGCATAATGTGCTGGGGACGTCACCATAGCTACTAGTTTTTATTTGATTGAAAGTCCTATTGTACAGGTAAACCACATGGTATAAAACATTCACGTGTAGTTTAAAAATACGTTATATAGAGAAGTACTCGTGTTTTTATAATTTAAATGAAAATACACGTTGTTTGTGTTTATTATACATACACACACACACACACACACACACACACACACACACACACACACAGAGAGACTAAGCTTGCATTGCAGCAGCACCTTATTGCTGCAATTTAAAAGAACTGCAGCTGACGTAGGCAAAACAAAGCTTTAACAGTCACCGTTCCAGGCAGGTTATCAGTCACATTTTATTATTATTATTATTATTATTATTATTATTATTATTATTATACAGACGCACTGAACTTATAACGGACCCCAAGGGACTACGAAAAGCAGTACTTTATAAATGAAGTATGTAATAAACACAATTTGAAATGCTGTATGTAACTGCGAACATAAGTACCTTAATTATAAACAATACAGGAAAGCTTAACTGCCAAAGAACGGGAGTTTATTATTTGTACAAAACACACCCCTGTGGGCCGTACAATGTAATTAGTACCACTTTACAAATTTTATATTTTCGATAAATAAAAATTAATAATAAAAATTGTATACGTTACACATTTAAACTGTAGAACGTCTGTGCCAACAAAAACAATAAAAGTAAACAGCAATCCTGTCTGACGTCACAAATGCCGCCGTGACTGTCATTTACTGTCCCGGATGTACCTTATTTGTGCAAAATAGCTACATGTGGAACGGGAAAACTGTACGTATTAAACAGTATAAGCGATTCCGTTTTAACCAAATTCCCCATTAAAACCCATTTTTGGCAGGGACATGCCTCCTCAATATGTTGTAAACGGAACTCCGTTCTAACAGGATCCGTTAAAGTGGTGTGCACCTGTAATATGAATTTACTCGTAGCTTGTCAAGTGATCCCAGAGATTGGTTGTGCCTCCATGATAAAAGCTGCTTGCACAGTTTGCAGTTGGGAGGGGGCGGAGGGGTATTCGGTACATATATTACTGAAGCATAATATACCCTGTTGTAATGCACGGCAACAGTGCCATATAGAGTTGCTACATATAACGATTTCGTAGTGGCTTTTAATACAAAAACTTGTGTTTTAGTAATATGCATTATACAAATCAAATGATAGAATTTTGCATGTGAGTGATATTTAATGTGTTATTTATAGTATTCACACATTGTCAAACGGTTTCTGTTAACAGAGAGGAAGAAAACATACAGTGTGTGAATGCCACATGACAAACCTTTTGAAGGTCTAGAACTACCTTCGAATTCCTGGCTAGCAAACAAACCTTTTAACATAGCCCTAATTATGGTATCATGTTAATTTAAAAAAAAAAAAAAAAAAAAAGGTTGTGGTTTCCAATCAATTTGCTAGCAGCAGAGTGAGTATTCCTCCGAATTCAGTGACAAACGTTTCTACGGGAAGTCTTTCAGTGTCTTGAAAGACTTCTGGTCGAAACGTTTGTTGTTGAATTGTAGTTTCTTATAATATTCATATTATACTACTTATAATTGATTGCTTTATTTGCAGTTAAACAACTTTAGCCAAACTGTAGGAACTTTTATATTACATTTTTCATTATTTTTTTTACATAACAGTATTGTTATGTAAATTTGTATTGTGAAATGCTGTTGATTTAAATATTTTTACCATGTAAATAACAGACTTGCCAGTCTGGCAGCAGCTGCTCCACACATTTAGGAGCATAAAGGTGGTGGTGTAAGAAGCCTGTGTTTTTTAGCACGCAAAGGAGTTGCAAACTGTTTCTTGTTTGTTAAGTTTGAACTAACTTGGTCATCATACAGACTATGTTGTAAACAACAATGACAAAAACAATTGCTCAAACTTGGTTGATTAGCACCTTGGGGAAGAATGAAAGACTTTGATCATCAATAGCTCTAGGGGGAAAAGACAAGTAACTGAATGGTTTCTTTCAGACATGTGCTTTTTTATGTAATTACTGGTGCTTGTGTAGCCCACTGTTATCAGATGAGGACTGTTGCTGTAAATCATTTGGTTGTCTTTCATTTTATGGAGCTCCAGCTTGAACAGGGGAACAGGCAAATTCTTAGTAAACGAATTACTGAATTTATTCACTTATCTAATTCATTTACCCCGTTAAAATCAATGCAGAAAATAAAAAGTGGTGTTGCTTTAAAAAGACCCCACTTTACATGTTTGATCAGAAATGTCTTCATTTTGAGAAAAAAGAAATCTTTATCTGTGTGCTTTCTGCAGAGATTGGGGAGGGGGGTGGGGGCTAGGCCCACACTGCTTTGAGTGACAAAGAAGGAGATGACAAGGCTTGGATTTAGAGTAAACAAACAAAAACATGTATGAGAATATACTAGTGTTTTAAATTTTACATAACAAGCAAACATGATTCTCATTGCTGATGCATTTGAAAACTTGTGAATCCCTTCTTATATTAACACAGATACCGATTTACTTAGATTGACATCCATATACACGTGCAAAAATAAAAGTAAGCATTACAGGAGCTGAAACTTTGTAAACAGTACTGTGGAGTACTGTGGTTAGGGCTCTGGACCCCTGACTGGAAGGTCGTGGGTTCAATCCCAGGGGGGGGACACTGCTGCTGTACCCTTGAGCAAGGTACTTTACCTAGATTGCTCCAGTAAAAACCCAACTGTATAAATGGGTAATTGTATGTAAAAATAATGTGATATCTTGTAACAATTGTAAGTCGCCCTGGATGAGGGTGTCTGCTAAGAAATAAATAATAATATCTTGACTGTCCAAACTAGACACCAAGGACAGAAAATAGCAGATGATGCAGCTTTCTTCTAGGTCACATTTTAATATTTAACATATCTCTCTTGTTTTTACTTCTGAGATATTTTCACACAAAGGACTTTTCAGGAAACTGTATTTTCCTGCTAAGAATGTTATATTATCGGATAGGCCTAATCATTTTCATTGTGTGCAAAATTACTTGCAGCATTGGCTTTTAGAAAAAGAAAAAAAAAAGATACTAATAACTTGTTTTACAAAGTCATTTGATTCTGGGTATGCTCAAGTTTCTAATGGCCTATTCTGTTTTTTTTTTGTTGTTTTTTTTTTAATAGCATCTACAGCATATAGATATGGCCCAGGAGACAAACCAGAGCCCAGTGTTGTGCGCTATGGGCTGCGGCTTTTATGGTAATCCTAGGACAAGTGGGATGTGCTCGGTATGCTACAAGGAGCACCTGCAGAGGCAGCAAAGCAGTGGCAGAATTAGTCCAATGGGTAAGATTAACTACAGCATCCACACATTTCTGTACTGTTGCCATTGCAAATAGGTTTCACTTCACTACAGTAGGTGAAGGTGTATTGTACTGAAATATAATTCTTCATTTGTTCATAGATCTAGGGCCTAGACATTTTTGTCTGTGACATTGTCAGCTATAATGTCAACACTATTTACACAAAAAAAGAAAAAATCAGTAGGCCCACAATCAAGCTAGTCGTGTCTCTCATAACACCATCTACTGTACTGCTACAGGGTGAAAAGAGTAAGACTGCCTTCTTTGTGATGGTGTTTCAGTACAAAACCCCTTTTTAATAATTCTGCCTTTCACCAAGCACCCCACTTTCTATGGGTACAGTATCAGTACCCTAGTTCAGTAAGCATTATGTCTAGCATCAAGTGACCCCTAACTGTTTTAAGTCAGGTTTACCATGTTGTTTTGCAGAAAGATCACTTTGTACATTTGCTCAATTGTAGCACAATTTCAAAATACTGATCTGCCTGTGCAATTGTTTGTCCTGTACTTTTTGTAACAAAACAATGCAGGACATAATGGAGATGTCCCACTAATAAACCAGCTGGGTTGTATGGTGGAAACTAGGATGTTAGCTTTTTGGGTAATGATTACTACAGTTGACGTGTCATACCTATGTTTGAGTTGACAAGTGGATTATTGGTTGAAGTGTCATTATGACTTGAATAGCGTTTTTTGTGTGCTTTGGCTTGTGAGGAGGAGGTTTGTTACAACCTAAAATTGAAATATATTCTTATCTAAATGTTTTAACTAAATTATTTTTTTAGTACAGCTGATGGTGTTAGCTGTTTAAATGTGGCATTGCTATTGACAGGAACTTGAACATTGTTTGAAATGCTTCATAATCTCATTGCTAATATTACCTTACTGGAGGTGTTAGTTTAAGGTTATATTGAATTAAACTAGAATGGAAGTGTGTTTCCTTTGAGTGACATTTTCCCCCCCCCAAGCTTAAAACATTACAGGACATTGAAGGGTCAATGTAGCCATTATTGTTCAAGTAAAGTGAGTTTTTGGGGTTATGCCAGTTGTTTATCTGTTCTATGAAAGGACAGTGAAATTTCTATTTTAATTAAAATATTTCAGGGAATTTGTTGATAAGCTGAAATTGTACATTACAAACAAGCTGAATATCGGAACTAAAGCAGGACTCGATGGATTTTGTAGTGACAGATCTTTTAAATCTTGCCTTGACATTAAAGCAATTTCATCATGATTGCTTCTAGAATAATGTTCTACACAGGTTTTATGTATATTTATATTTTTCTATTAAAGGTCAATTTTCTTTGCTCCAGGTACTAGCAGTGTTTCCAATAGTCCTACCTCAGACGCTTCCGCTATCCAGAGAATAGAAGCTAGTTTAAGTAACTCGGAAGCCATTTCCGCCAGCATGGCTGACACATCAAGGTGAGTCCAGGAGATTATCTTGACATTTTCATCATGAGGGTTTATATCCAAAATTATCCAAATTTATTTCAGTTGATGTGTGTGTGTGGTTTTGAAAAGCATTTTTATTTTACTTTGAGTAATTTGAGTAACCTCAGGTGTTTACTAGTGTGTATATGTGGGTGTAAGTATAGAGAAATATCATCTGAAAGATGCTGCATTGAAGTAACTGCTGAACTCTTCTGTACTTGTCAGAGGTGTGCCAGCAGCTTCCTTGCCTGTGACGCAACAAATGACAGAAATGAGCATTTCCAGAGAGGAAAATGTCACAACACCAAAAGCTGAGGCAGCAGAACCAGGTAATGTTTGTTTGAATTTAAAATCACTATCCTATAAGGTTTTAAAGAGTAAGTATCGGGGTTCCGAAAAATATAGTGTTACTACAACTGTTTAAATAGCGTGCCTGTAATTTATTTTCTTTAACATCCTGACAACTTTACACTTATAACTTTGGCCTTTTTTTTGAAAGATTTTTTTCAAAATGGCCTTCTGAATTTCAAAGTGAAAAAAAAAGATACATGCATACACACATACACAGAATGGTGAAGCAACTCACTAGAACGGGAAACACCAAATTGCTTGGTGACTTGTCTGATTCAAGTTTTTTTCAAGAGCTCATACAATTTCCAACTTGCAGCAAGAGAAACAGTGGTGTGTTTCGCCATTTGTTTCCATGCTATTTTGTAGTGATGAGGTTCACCCGTGGAAATTAGAATACAAAACGAGGCAATGGTATGATGCCGGTTCAGTGTGCCTCAAGACACTCTCTCGATGACCAGTCAGTTTTGAAAAGATTGAATAAACCATTTGAATTCAAGTCTTATGATGGTCTTTTGTAACCTGATGAGTTATCAGGTTACAAAACAGTACTGTATCAGTTGTGAACAGCGTTCCCTCTAAGGCGAAAATTTGCAAATTTTTCACAATAACTGGCAATGACCTTCGCACTCGGTTTACTAACTTTCAGGAGTTATTATCTTGAATATTAACCTCAATTGAGACACCAGCATCTTGAGGTAAACCTGTCATTTTGAGAGCATTCTTGCAAAACGTTAGCATGAGCATGTTCACGTTTGTCTTGCAGCTGATTCTCTGATTCCCCTCGTCGCATTCGTGCAGAGTTCGCTCGGGTACAAGCAAATCTTCTGGTACAGGGTGAGCAAAGCAGGCATCTGGTGATTCTGCCTGTATAGAGAGTGCTGCTCATGAACTTTGCAGTTTTGAACTCATTGTATAATTGAATACTGCATCAGCGAAGCATGATCTTTCTGCATTATTTAGAAGTATAAATACTCGGGTAAACATAAATAAAAATCACAATACTCGTACTTTGATGGTTTTTGTTTTATTTCCCTTTTTTAAAAAAACAACCATTTCAGAAATATCATCTCAAGCGTTTTGAAACTGGTACAAATGTAATGAGAATACTGAAGTTGAAAATACACATTTAAGTGTATAGTAATTAAAGAAGACATACCATTGTTTATTCATCATGTGATTTCGTATCTCTGCTGAAACTCTACATGGCATCTGCACCAACGAAGAAAAAAAATGCAGTGTTTCAGTAAAAAAAAAAATCAGATTTATCTCTATGAGGATGGTGGGATACTATGAAAGTTTTGCTGTAATTCGCTTGATCGAGTCAATACCATAATGCCAGTCATAAACACATAGCGAATAAGAAAGCAATAGACAGCAACACTGGCAAAGTACTGCATTCTAAGAAGTACTATGCTGAAAAATTCAGAGCTAAGGTACTGTGCTCAAGGCAGGGCTTTCCTGAAGTAAGCAAGCTAAATTTAATTGCATATTTCATTATTGTTTAGTTTATTTCTTTTGACGCTGTCTGCCTTTTAATAA
The DNA here is from genome assembly GCA_030684275.1 of Acipenser oxyrinchus oxyrinchus. NCBI lineage: Eukaryota > Metazoa > Chordata > Actinopteri > Acipenseriformes > Acipenseridae > Acipenser > Acipenser oxyrinchus. The sequence goes on along the minus strand of CM060247.1, from coordinate 70,835,704 downwards.
AGCTATAATTAGCAATGTTAAACCTTGCTGTTTCTTGCTGTAATGATATTTTCTTCCGATGAAGAAATTAGCTAAGAGCTATTTTTTTTTTTTTAGCTATACATTCTCTTAAAGGAAATTGATCGCTTTACTGTGTTCTGTCTTGAGACACACCTCTTGTTAAATCTTGCAAACAACAAGGCAAAATTAGCAAAGAAACAATTGAGAGGATTAATTATGTGTTTATATTAAAAGGGGCGCTATTTAAATTACAATTGGGTAATACACAACAGTGAACCTGTTTTAGAGCAACGAGTCAGTCAACACGCCCTTATCAGTGTTTCATATGTGATCCTGGTTATTATTATAATGCCAGTAAAATGCTAAACTTAATTTGTGAAATACTGTACATAGGATTACTCTCACATGACATTGCTGGACTGTTACTAAACTGTTTCATATTCTGTATTGTTACTGTAATGCCAGCAATAAGCTAAACAGTTATTTTCAAAAATACTTTTATTTGTAGAGTGAAGTACTGTGTTAGTGGAAGACTGTAAATATGATTCTCACAACACTGCTGGACATTTGGTTTTCTGAACTGTTGTAATATAATTCTTAGGTTTTCCTGCTTATTTTAATGTTAGCAATGAGCTGAGTGATGTCTATAAACATTGACAGGTTTGAAGTGTCTTCAGGTGCTTTACTCACTATTGCAGCAACAAGAGTCTTATAATAAAATAATTGTGGTAATATTTGTTAATAAGTAAATTAGCAATGTTATTTTTTTTTCAAATGCTATATTTAATTAATATGTTGATTGAAAAGTGGAGGGGGGGGGAATGGAATTGACAATTTTTTAAAAACGGAATTTGGTATTCCCGAATGGGGAAAAATTAGTAGCCCTAAAGATGGTTACAATTGAAGGCAGTGCAGATGCCAGTGTTTTATACAGTAGTATAAAGCAATTTTATGCAGGCCACCAGTTAAGCAAGCAGTCTTTATCTATGATAACAACTGACAGGGCTGCATTTATAATAGGATCTCAGGTATGCTTCATAAAGGTAAATATATGATTCAGAGGCAGAGCCACAATAAATGTCTAGTTTAAATCTAAAGTAAACTTTAAGTAAGATGACACTGGCTGCAACTCTGTCGTTTTTTTACACACAAATAAGCTTACTTAATTTGAAAAACGTCATGAACGATACAAGCAACTTCTTACACTACTTTGTTTGATTAAATGAGAAGTACACAACAAAATATGAAATCAATGTTGTCCTTCTGGAGTGTCTCTGAATGCCTTTTAATTTGTTTGTTTTTTTTAAATGCAAAACCATAACAAAACATGTATACAGGCCTTTTTTTATTTAATTATTTGTCCTGTTGCCTTTTAAATAATTTCTCTGCACTCACTACTACTTTGTATATGATGTAGAATACGTGATTGTAAACATCTAACACAAGTACGTACAATACTCTTTCAAATAAACGTGTTATGATTTTGAATGTGCTTTTCTTAGGGTCAGTATTCTTGTCATTGCTTGCGCCCCGGCACCTCTTTACAAATTAAGCGCTGCTTGCATGTGTTGGGTCTTGTCAGTGTTTCAGATTGCACGAGAACAGTGTGTTGTTGCCATGAGAACAATCTGTTTGACAGGTTTGAAAATTGTACTCGCACAATCTCATTGACTGTGTGAAAGAGATGGCACAGAAGCTGCATTTCTGTGTGAAAATGGTGTTCGACAGATATTTCAAAATGTTGTCGGGATCAATGGATTCAAATGAGACATTTCTTTCAGGACTTGCTTTTATATTTTATGGTTCAACTGAAAATATAATAAAAGAAAAAATACAGGGAGTGGATGGGGGGCCTACAAAACTGAGCCGCTGTAAAGATTGTAACCTTATTCATTTTATTCAAATAACCCTTTCATTCACAGTTGTAACTCAGCCTACTGCATCAGCTTCCCACCCCAGTGCACCAGGAAGTGATGAAGCAACAGCCCCAGAACTGCCCAAAACAAGGAAGAACAGGTGTTTCATGTGTAGAAAGAAGGTTGGCCTAACAGGTGAGATGGGAGATAGATATATGCAATAAGGCCTAACAGGGTGTCCGTAGACCTAGAATATTCAACGTATATGGACACCCTGAAGGGCCTTACTGTATTTATAATCCAGGTAAAACAGTGGCTTTGAAGAAGAAAAAAAAAAAAGCATAAACCATGTTTAGGGCAAAAATTATTATTTTTTTTTAATAAATATCCTTACGCCAATAAAGTTATAACTCTGAACTACACACTAAGTTGAGCTGAGTAAATTAATTTCATTAAAACATGTAAAAGAAAGAACATCTTTATTTTTGATATTGTGTTCATTGCCATTGAAAAGATACACCAGGGAGTGGAGTTGAGATGGCATGGAGTTTTTTTGTTTTTTTTTCCTGTCACTGTTTGAGCAGAACAGATGGGAGGAATAAAAATATATTTAACGAGGTCTTGGATTTCAGTAATTTTTCAAGGTCTGTGTCAGAGGGGAGGATAATGTGCAGAAGTGTCTTTGTGTTTTTCTGTACCATTTACAAACTGCTAAATACATTATTTGAAGTGACAAAGTCAGGGTGAGTGAGTATAAAGACAGGGTTGTTTTTTTTTTGTATTTTATCTTCCAGTTAATTTTAATTGTTCTTCATCCAAATCTGCATGTCTACGTACAACTTTGGGGATATTTTTGCTGGTAATTGGTCACTTTTATAGCTTTACTGTACATCTGTAAACAAGATGGCTACCGTTACTTTAAATTCTGTGAGGCAGAGCAGTGATTTTGAATATGTGACAAAGCTCCGTATTCCTCCAATAAAAGGACAGCTGGAACCTTGCTCGACAAATCACATTGTTTGTTTCATGTTCCATTGCGAGCCTTGAATTTTTTATATATATATATATATATATATATATATATATATATATATATATATATATATATATATATATATATATAACATGATTAGCCATTTTAAATACTCAACTTGTACAGCTTTTTATTTTTTTTATAAATGTTTATAGATGAGATTAGGAAAATGTTAAGAATCTACTCTCTAAAATTCGATACAAATATTTTTGCAACAATGGAACAGCAAAAGATAAATCTTTCTACAGAGTTTCATTAAGAAAAAACATGAAAAGACAAATACAAAGCATTGACTCCCTTTTTTTACTTTTTTATTTTTTTTTCTTTTGTGGTAGGTTTCGGTTGTCGCTGTGGAAATTTGTTCTGTGGACTTCATCGATACTCTGACCAGCACAACTGTCCATATGATTACAAAGCAGAAGCCGCAGAAAAGATCAGGAAAGAAAACCCTGTTGTTGTAGCTGACAAGATCCAGAGAATATAAGGTGTAAAACCTTATGCTGAACAGTGGATAAAGGACTATTTTTTTTTTTTTTTTTTATGATTCTGATCTTGAAAATCCGATACAGAGCAGATGCATGATTTTTGTTTTCTTTTAAATGTTCTAAAATGTTTTTTTGGTTTTTGTTTGTGGTGTATGTTTATCCTCCTGGATTTAAAAAAAAAAACCTGCAGCCCCGGGCATCATTTCAGGAGATCTTAAATACTGTCCTACAGTTTCTTTTTGTGTCCTCAGACTCTGATAGCTCTCCTCTTGAAACTTGCCTTCATCTTCATGCCAAAAGTGGGATTGGATATTCATCATATTCATATTCATTGTTTTGATTCTTTTTGTAAAAAAAAAAAAAATCTATCAAAATGTTGTTGCTGTTTGATTGGATAGCTGTCTAAATACAAACTGTATTACTGCTAGAGTTACAGAGGCAGACCTGAGATATACAATGCATGTCCTATTCATTGTTTTACAGTTCTGTTCTGACAAAGGTGAGGCAAATCTAAACACACATAATCCCATCTCTCATGTCCTTGGCCTTTTCTTCATTAACGACATATTCAACCAAGCAACATTTTTAATGTCACTCTGTTGCTTTCTGAATTATCAAACTGTAGCTCAACAAGTAATTAAACATACCTTAATTTATGTTGTGCCATATTTCATCACTGGTCAATTTGAAGTGCTACTTCTGCTGCCAGTGCACAATGAAATGAGTAGGCTAGTGACTATATAAGATTGCTGCATATAACTTCTTATTGTAGTTATTCATTTTGCGATGGAGATTTGATACCTGAAACAATGCCCAGTAGTCTGTCTTTTACTTGGGTGTAGGAATTGGGTATTATTGGGTGTATTGCATGGGTTGCATAGCTACAGCAATGTAAAATATCCGACGTGTAGAAATGGCAATATACTTCACTAATGCGTGTTCAATATTTTCACATTTGTTCAAAATTATTTTAATTTTTGTGATGTCTAGAGGTTGTGCTGATACGCATGTAGTGTTTGTGTGTGTATAATGGGTATGTGAGATGTGAGTCTCTAACTCACTCATGCACACACATGTTTCTTTGTATACAGGGGGTACAATGTCAATAGCTTCTTTGATTTTCCTTAATCAGGGGTGTCCATTAGGATTAATAACCAAGGTTTTTAAAAACATGTTCTCACCTCATTAACATAACTTTTTCATTAGACCCATATTGTTGTGCTCATGGTACTTTGACCAGGATGAAGTTCATTAGGCTCAACACCAAAAGATTAATTTCCTGTATTCCCAGTAATATGAACTCCCTGTTCCCATGTTTTTTATCGTGTGCCGCAAGAATCGCAAGATTGTTGTAGGATCTTATTTCACATAACAAAGCAAGTGAACCTTTTAGTGTTTTGACAGGGTTCATGAGCAATGAGGTGGGAAGAAATAAACCAACAGGTGAAAATAAAGTCTTGACTTTTTTTTTTTTCTCTGAAGAGTTAAACTGCAAAACTGATGATGCTAATGACAGCAGAATATGTATTTAAGCCCTGGTTATTACACCTTTTAAATTCCGTGAGCGTACACTGAATAAAATGTTTACAAAACTTCAGCGACACTAGAAGTGGACATTTTTAAATGAAAACCATTCTAAAGAATTGTATTAGTTGTAGAAGTTTCTTTTATTTTAGTTTTTCACAGTCCACTTTAGATGTCTGATGGGGCTTGTACCCTTCCCTTGTCAAAACCCAGCTGGTTGCAATATGAAAATCTTGGATTTGACCCCTGTATACATGTATACCTATATAGTTCAAATTATCAGTGTGGTAACATATTCTTGTCTATATATATATATATATATATATATATATATATATATATATATATATATATATATATATATATATATATATATAAATTTGGCTGCCTGGCATCTGTTTGTTTCTAATATAGGAATGTGAGGTTTTGCTTTAATATTTTGTTTTTATTTTCACTTTAGTTATGCAAATTTGTAAAAAGTGTGTTCCTATTTATGTATTACATATAATCTTGCTACCCAGCATTAATGCTAAACTGTATTATGTAAATAAAATTATGTACAGTGAGATATTATGTTTGATGTTCTGTGTACATCACTTTTGTAAATGGAAATCTGCATGTATTCTTTCCTCCATCTTTATGCAACATTGTCTTGTACAAAGAAAATGTGGTACTTTTAAAAGGTCAATTTATTAGTAAGATTCACATCCCAGGATAATGTACTATAGAGTAAGGTCTGTAAACCCAAGATAAGTAGCGGAATTCTTCCTGATGATAATGCCCTTTTATGTTCTCAGGCTTAACAAGACAAAGGTTTTAAAGCTTGGCGCGCACAGTGAAAGACAGAACTCCTAAAAGTGTCTGCCAAGATAAAACTAATCAGAATTGTTTTACTTGAGTCCTCTTTTTCTTACTGCCAAAAAAAGAGATTTGTAGTGAGATCTGGTTGTAAGAAGGGCAATGGTACTACAGTGTGACCGTTAAATCAGAAAAGCTAGTCCTTTTCAGTAATTTGACACCAGCTACATCTTGTTTAAGTCCAGGAATATTTTCACAGTGCCCTGTCTCTTGGTTTTATAATTGGCTGTAAGAAATGGCATGGCAGGTTTAAAAATGTTTGAGGTTTGGCAGTGCATTCATATTTTATTTCTGGTGTACATTGTGTCACTAGGCAGGGCACTTGGCAAAAAGAGATGGAACACTGACTCAGGAGAAAAAGAAAAACAACTGCATCATGCCCCCACAATTTTGTAAATAGCATTGACCGCAGGAAAATGAACCGGCTGATAAGGCTTGTTGAACAAGCATAAACTCCTAATTTCTGTGTCAGTTTGAGAGGTATAGGAGCCTGGGTTGTTAAATATACCGTAGCTTTATGAACTGAGTGATGAACGTCAGAACTCGAGCACTGCAATGCAAGTCATTTGGTTTCGATACATTCGGGGTGCCAATACATTTAAGACTCTCCCAGTGAAGTTATTATAAATTAATCTGTGATATACAGCCCAATTCCCAAAGCTTTACCTCAGGAGGATTCAAATTGTTGAAATAAACACATGATACATTTCTGTGAAATGTTATATAAAATAAAAACAGAAATACATTGGTAAGCCTATACATGCATTGAGTTGACAGTTTACACTATGATTTCAAGCTAATTAAGCCTTGTTGCTCAGTGATCTTCATTTTGTATAGTTAATGTACAATATTAAGAAGTAGGTATTCTCTTTTATTCCCTGCCCTTTGTTAGATGAAGGCCTGTTCATGTTTCATGTTTTCCCAGCAAGAGGCAAGCGCAAGCCTTATCACTCTAGAAAGGATGACTCTTGGTGCAGTCTCCTCACAAATTTCATTCCCCGCCCTATAGCACTATTGGTGTTTCAACCTCTATTTATAAAGTTAATACACAGATGACCAAGCAACTCAGTCAACAACAGCGAGACTCTGGCAACAGATCTCTCTGGCTTCAGAGTGCCTGCAGTTATTACATATTCTCAATATATAATCAGATTAAAAGAAGTCAGCCCACCTAAGAGCTATCTTTTTTATCAGTTTTAAAAGGATTGGAAGTCAGATGGCATTACATGTACCTATTAATACTGTACAAAAAAAGGTTTGTAACTGGAGAGCTTCTTACTGTGTTTTCAGTTCCTTTGTTGTTATTTTGTCCAGTTTAAATGTAATTGTGGGTTATTTGTATGTATCCAGTGTTTTGTAGATTTAACTAGCCCTTATGGAAATGAAATTGGAATTTGAATTTTAGGATTGAGACATAGGGGCACCTGTAAGAATAGGCGCAGTGCAAATAATTGTGGATGCAAAATTCAAATTGCATTCCGGCCAGGCTATTATTTTGCACTGTGCCCTATGTAAGCTTAAGAGCAATGCAAATTACTAAACACATGCAAATAATGATCCGCAGTTATGATAATGCGGTCTATTTAGCGGCTGCACTTGCAGAGTTGGAAGTACAGAGAGCAGTAGTCGCGCTGTTTTTCATTTGTGGAGCACAAAAATACAATCCAAAAAATATATATTTAAGAAGAAGGGCAGCAAAGTCCTCTTGGAGCACATCAAACAAAATAAATGTTTTCTGAGAAGGAGCTGAGAGTCCTTATGGCTGAGGTCACTCAGCATGAAACTGAGTTGTTTGGAAAAGCCTCAGCCAACATCAGTTATGCTAGTATCCTTAGGAAATGATATGTATTGGCCTGCCCTTTTCAGCATGACATCCAGAAATGTGCCTAGCACTCTGGAAAAGGTGGATTGGGCTATCCATCCAGACATTCCAACTGTGGTCTGAAAGGAACCAGAGGCTAAGTAGTGCAGAGAACACAGCACTTTCACATGTGCCTAAGTGCAAGGCAAAATCCTTACATCACATTATTATTATTATTTGTTTATTTAGCAGGCGCCTTTATCTTAGGCGACTTACAGAGACTAGAGTGTGTGAATTGATCTATGCATCAGCTGCAGAGTCACTTACAACAATGTCTCACCCAAAAGACGGAGCACAAGGAGGTTAAATTACTTTCTCAAGGTCACACAGTGAGTCAGTGAGCCGAGATTTGTACCGGGGACCTCCTGGTTACAATCCCTTTTCTTTAACCACCAGATCACACAGCCTCCTCAAATGTTGGTGTTTATGTATATATTTCAAAATATATTTATATATATATATTGCAACGTTTCAATAAATCTATATTTTTTGCGTATTATTGAAGAGTGTTGCTACAACTATTCTAATAATGTACCTGTAATTTTTCTTTTCATTGTTAACATCCTGACAACTTTTTACACATAACTTGAAATTATTTTTCAAAGCGCTTTTCAAAATGTCCGCTCTAGTGGACTGATAGTGTAAGGATTATTGCTCACATTGTCAAACAGGTAACACAGCAATAACGATCCATGATGTGGCATGGAAAAGAAAACCCAGAGCACTTTTTATGTTCTATGCGACAGGCTTGCCACTGGTACACACCTTTACAATATGATTTCTCAAAAAACAATGCTCCCTCAGTCACACTATCATAATGTATCAATCGGTTTGTACCACTGAATCACAGAGAAATGAGAAATTATGATAAAGGGCAAAAACAAAAAAACATTTTGACAGCTGTTTTTTAGAGGTTAAGAGTACTTGGAACTGCAAACGCAAATTCAAAAAGGATGTTAGAAAGGCCAAGAGAGAGATAGAAATGAACATAGCTAAGGGGGCTAAAACCAATTCCAAAATGTTTTTCCAATATTATAGCAGCAAGAGAACATTCAAAGAGGAGGTTAAATGTCTAAGAGATACAAATGGCAAAATCATAGACAAAGAAAAAAAAAATAGCAAATATATTAAATGATTTTAATACAAGTTTTTACAAAGGAAGATACGGACAGCATGCCCCACGTCAACCTGTTCCTATCCTGTTTTAAATAACTTTAGCATAACAGAGGCAGAAGTGTTAAAGGGACTAGGAGCTCTTAAAATAAACAAATCCCCTGGGCTGCATGAGATCCTCCCAGTAGTTCTCAAAGAAATGAAAGAAGTTATTTACAAACCGCTAACCAAGATCATGCAACAGTCTCTTGACACAGGGGTTGTACCGACAGACTGGAGAATTGCAAACATAATACCGATCCACAAAAAGGGAAACAAAACCGAACCAGGTAACTACAGACCAATAAGGCTGACTTCTATTATATGTAAACTTATGGAAACTATAATAAGATCCAAACTGGAAAATTACCTATATGGTAACAGTATCCTGGGAGACAGTCAGCATGGTTTTAGGAAAGGGAGATCGTGCCTAACGAACCTGCTTGATTTTTTTGAGGATGCAACATCGGCAATGGATAATTGCAAAGCATATGGCATGGTGTGACAGAAATATAATGAGTTCTGGTTGTAAATCTCCCTCCCGACCTGTGAGGGTGCTAAGTAGCGAAAGGGAAAGGCTTTAGACGGGCTGGCCTGACAGTTCATTTCGTGGGTCGGGAAGTCGGTCAGCCTGGAAGAAGGCGAGACGTTGCAGGAACGTATTGACCTGGAAGGTAAATGAGGTAGCAGCTGCAGGCAATAGAGTCAACTGCAATCGCTTACCAAGGGGTCATGCATGATAGCATAAAGGGTCCGGAGAATCGCAAATCTTTTCCTTCGCTTGGGTCAGAGAAGCACGGACTGGAAGGACCGGGAGAGTTCCCAGAAAGAATTAAAGTATTCGTGAGTGTTTTGTTTGTTTGTAGCACTGTTAGTAATTGTCTTTTGTTTGTAAATTCACTAGAGGGCTAACACGTCTCCGGGGCTGTCGCCTTGGGCCACCACTACCCAGAACAACAACACCACAGTCACTGTTTATTGTTATCACCAACCTTGAGCACTACTGCACACACCCGGACTGGTGATTTGTGTTAGTAGTATTGTGGGAGCGGATAACGTGTTATTATTTGTTTTGTTTACAAATCATTATTATCGTTTTCCTGCCGAGCTTTACACCAGGGGTGTATTGCCGGAGGATTATTGTTTGGAAATAACATTTCCAAATTGGATTACAGTTTTCACTTGTGATTATTTCTGCACTGCATCACCTCTACACCTGTTCATCTCAGCAGCCACTTTGCCACACATGGTTTATTTAGATTTCCAGAAAGCTTTTGACAAAGTCCTGCATAAAAGATTAATTCTCAAACTGAACGCAGTAGGGATTCAATGAAAAGCATGTACATGTATTACGGAGTGGTTAACATGTAGAAAACGGAAAATACTGATTGGAGGAGAAACCTCAAAATGGAGTGAGGTAACCAGTGGAGTACCACAGGGATCAACATTAGGTCCTCTGCTATTCCTAATCTACATTAATGACTTAGATTCTGGTATAGTAAGCAAACTTGTTAAATTTGCAAAATAGGAGGAGTGGCAAACACTGTTGCAGCAGCAAAGGTCATTGAAAATGATCTAGACAGCATTCAGAACTGGGCAGACACATGGCAAATGACATTTAATAGAGAAAAGTGTAAGGTACTGCACGCATGCAATAAAAATGTGCATTATAAATATCATATGGGAGGTACTGAAATTGAAAAAGGAATCTATGAAAACGACCTAGGAGTTTATGTTGACTCAGAAATGTCTTCATCTAGACCAGTGGTGGGCAACTCCGGTCCTGGAGGGCCGGTGTCCCTCCTGGCTTTTATTCCAACTGTGCTCTAAATTACTTAATTAGACCAATAATTGGTAATAATTGGTCCAATTAAGTAATTTAAGGCACAGTAAGAACAAAAGCCAGGAGGGACACCGGCCCTCCAGGACCGGAATTGCCCACCCCTGATCTAGACAATGTGGGGAAGCTATAAAAAAGGCCAACAAGATGCTCAGATATATTGTGAAAAGTGTTGAATTTAAATCAAGGGAAGTAATGTAAAAACTTTACAATGCATTAGTAAGACCTAACCTAGAATATTGTGTTCAGTTCTGGTCACCTCGTTACAAAAAGGATATTGCTGCTCTAGAAAGAGTGCAAAGAAGAGCGACCAGAATTATCCCGGGTTTAAAATGCATGTCGTATGCAGACAGGCTCAAAGAATTGAATCTGTTCAGTCTTGAACAAAGAAGACTACGCGGCGATCTGATTCAAACATTCAAAATCCTAAAAGGTATAGACAATGTCAACCCAGGGGACTTCTTTGACCTGAAAAAAGAAACAAGGACCAGGGGTCACAAATGGAGATTATATAAAGGGGCATTCAGAACAGAAAATAGGAGGCACTTTTTTACACAGAGAATTGTGAGGGTCTGGAACCAAATCCCCAGTAATGTTGTTGAAGCTGACACCCTGGGATCCTTCAAGAAGCTGCTTGATGAGATTCTGGGATCAATAAGCTACTAACAACCAAACGAGCAAGATGGGCTGAATGGCCTCCTCTCGTTTGTAAACTTTCTTATGTTCTTATGTTCTTATGTAAGCTTTTTTCACCCGGGGCTGGAAGGCCTCACAGATGTTACAGGCCACCTCCCTCTCGAGGGCCAAGGTGGCATGTTGAATACCCAAGCATCGCGCACAGAGGGTATGCTTGTCCTCTTGTGGGATATTGGCGTTGCAGGCCATGCAAGGGTGGAACCCTGACTTGCCTGACATGAGCCTGGTGTTTTGCATGGGCCGTGCAGAAAATACCACTTGTACTGCACTCGACCACTGGTAAAGTGCGAACACTGTGCACTCACCCATTAGCACTGAAGCAGAGGGTACCTAACACCACGTACTGAGTAACGTGGGCACCTTGTGCACCGCATACCGTGCGGCACCATATGCCCATGCAACAGTGTAGTACCAAGCACTGTGTGCACCATGCACTGCGTGCACAACATGCACCATGCGTGCTGAGCCCATGCACACCAAGTACCGTGGCACTATGTGCACCGCGTACCGTGCAGCACTGTGCATGCCCGCACTAGCCTTCGGACACAAGGCCGAAGCCACGTGGGCGAGTTGAAGCAGACAGCAAACACAAGGAAAGATAGTATAGAGGAGAGCACAATTTGTTTACAAGGCCTGACTCACCAAGGTGGGGGGGTCTACACAGCCGACAGGGTCTACTCGACAGCGGGGATGCAGCAAGGCCTAGCCCCGTGGAGGAGAGTGCGGCTGGAAGAGTCACTCAACAGTGGGGATACGGCAAGGCCTAGCCCCATGGAGGAACTGTGTACTCTCCGGAAGAATAGACAACCATTCATGGATGACTGCACAGGCAGTCGCTCACACACGACAGACAGATACAAAGAGCAGCCTACCACGCGAGCGGGGAGGCCGCTGAAAGGCAGAAGGCAAAAAAGGCTCTGTCTTTTTCAAGTTGTTGATTCCAGGAAAGCAGCAAGCCAGCTTTCAGCACGAATGCAAGGGAAATACAATCGACTCGATTTGACTCGAGAAGCTATTTTCTATCAATATGCTCAGCTCAACACAGAGGTCTTGAGGAGGAAAAACAGAAATGGCTTCCTTTGGATGGCAGGTTTATCCCCTCGGTGGGCGGGACCGAGTGCATTGGTCTATATATATATATATACATATATATATTAGTCACATTTATTTTATTGCTCTGAGCACACTCTTAAACTCAGGAGTGACGTTTAAGGAGGACAGAAGATGTTTTGGACTCCTGTAGTGGATTGTTCATGCACTGGGCTTGCAACGTATCCAGACAACTTTTAATAATCAAGAAAATCACACTGACTCGTTTACTTTGAAGATTTAACGAATCAGAGCAGTAATAGTGCTCCTTCTGTTTATCAAATAATAATAGATTGAGTGCTTGCAAGCCACTTTGGATCCCTGCTAATAGGCAATCTGGGTGACTTTACAGGTTTAACAGCATTAATACTTGAACACAATATAACAGGTATGGTTATCACATACTCAGCCCTTAGTCTAGACATGCAAACCACTAAAGCGCCCACCGCTAAATACTAAAATATCCAATATATCACTTTCCAAAGCTAAAATGTAAATCCTATAGCAATGCATCAATATAAATGAGATATAAGTTCAAAAGTGTTCTTACCTTCCACTATTTTGAAGTGTAGTTGTAGAATACAACATAAAAACAAAAGCTTTCTTTAAAGGCAGACTTCTGAATACGACCAAACAGCAACCAGCTTTTTCAGAGATCTTCACAGCATGGATCACGCGACTTTTAAGATCAAGTGGAGTGACACTTGACTGGGATTTTACCTCAGCTTTTATAGAGTTTTTCTCCATTTAATACATCAGAAGACCAAAATTAATTGAATGTGAGCTCATGGTTCACTATCTTCCACCCCTACTTTCCCTAAAAAATAGGTGAACTGGAGTTCACATGGTCCTTGCTACCAAATATAATACATATTGAGAGGAACGGTAGTTCCTCGTACAAGTTAGAAAAACTTGTTTGAAACTATCGAGAGTTTCTATACAGCTCATAGAGTTTAGCTGTTTTTACCATGTTGCAGCGGCAAAACTAAATCACTTAGAATTACCATCTGTACCAGTATCAAAAGTCTGAAACTTTCTTACCTCAAATGTGAAAAAAAACGTACATACCTCTTATACACAATGAGATATACGTCGTCAAACTAAGGTAAAATTGTTATTCTCCTCCTTCTTCCTCTTCCGTCTACTTTTTAAGGGTGTGTAGCGACTATTCAAACAGCAAAGCTAAATAACTAGACATCTACCATATCTGTGATTCCACATGTTGGTCAACGTCAAAACATACCAGGGAGTGCAAGCAGTTTGATATCCACACCGTTTATATTAAACAAGTTATTTATGTTTTAAAACAGCACATATCGCAGGAAAACAAAAAAAAACAAAACAAAACAAAAAAAAGTACCGTGGTTTGAACTCGGAATATGACGTTCTTGAAGAGCACACAACCTTAGCCTGCTGCACCACTGCGCAGTTGTTGAAATGCGTTTGTTTTTTAAGCTTGACCTTTTAAGCCTGACCAGCTTCAATTTCCTGTTTGAAAATTTCTAGTTTCCTGTTTGTTTGGTAGATACCATAGAATGGAATTGCACACAAGAGTGGCATGTAGCTTCCTTGTCTAAATCCACAGCAATTGACATTTATATACCTATATAAAAAGTACAAGTTTCATGTAAAAAATAAATAAATAAATAAATAAAATACAATAAAAAATATATATATATATATATATATATATATATATATATATATATATATATATATATATATATATATATATATATATTGCAAGTTGCCTAAAATTAATAGCGCATCAAAGAGTCACCGAGGTTGAAACATTTAGCTATGAGTCAACAGTAGCTACCAACACACACACACACGCACACACGCACACGCGCACGCACACACACAAACACACACGCGACACACACAAACAAGTCCTTTCGTAGATATAATATAATGTGAACGTGAGCTGATTCAAATAAAAACACTCAATCAAGGATTTGTTTGGTCTGTGTGTGTTTTATATGCAACCGCTTTGCACTAGAAATCGCCGTCATGGTCACTGGACCATACTGTCAATTTGTATGTTTTAAACACAGCAAACAACAGTTATTTTCGCAGCGGTAACTAGCTCATCTCCCCAAAACACATTTTAGGCTTACAATCCTTCGAATAATAACTCTGCATGAAATGTCCTGTGAACTATTTTGCATAAACCTGCCCAACCTAATTGTACGCGATGTCAATTCGCTACTGAGAAAAATTTAGAGTGGCTAGCTGCTAGTCAAAAATGGATCAACAACATTACATGAGTGGCTCTACAAAAAGGAAATTGGAGAAGGAGGCCAAAGCAACTTCACTTTTACAAAACATCACGTCAATAAATAGGAACCTACTGTGTCACTTGATGGAAGCCAAAAATTTAGAGTAGAGACTTTCAATGTGATAATCGACAGGTTACTGTCTTATCTCAATCACCGACTGGGTGCCTAGGGAGCTGAACGATCGCTTTGGGGTTCTCTTTGAAAACAGCGTGTCTGACCTCAGTGACACACGCAAATGGCCAGCAGAGCTTGCTGCTGTTTACTCAAATGACCTCGACCTCAACTTCGCTGATGAACTTATCCAGTTCAAATTCTTCATTCAAGAAGAGCCAAACAAATATCCTACACAACTGCTTCTAATTCTGCGGCAAACGGACTCCTTTCAACATTTCCCAATTTCTGACCTTGCCCGTTACTAACTGTGAGGGGGAACGCACATTTTCATTGATGGCAAGAGTGAAAAATGCGCTGAGATCAACAATATGCCAAAGGCGGCTTAATGCGTTATTGCTGATGGCGATCGAGTCAGAACTGTTAAAAATAATGGACTTTGAGGACATCATAACAGAGTTCGCCAAGAGGAAATCGAGGAGGAAGGTGTTGGCCTAAAACAGAGGTGCCCAATCCTGGTCCTGGAGGGCCGATGCCCTCCTGGTTTTTGTTCAAACTGTACACTAAATTGATTAATTGGACCAATTAAGCTTCTAATAAGGGCTTGATTGGTCCAATTAAGTAATTTAGGGCACAGTTGCAACAAAAGCCAGGAGGGACATCGGCCCTCCAGGACCAGGATTGGGCACCCCTGGCCTAAAAGGTAAGGCATTGTTACTTTTTCCCCATTTGCTGTTGATGCGCAAATATAAAAACAATATCTGAAACAACTTGAATGCAATGCACAATGGGCGACTATTGTGGTGTGATTCATGTTTTAGAGTTTGGGTTGTGCAGGTTATATGCGTGAACTTGAGCGAACCCTATGAACATGCCTTGTTGCCATAATTTCTGTAATGAAATTAAAATTTAGCATTGAACACGTGCTCTAGAGTGGCATTGTGTTGTTTTATAGCTAACAGTGCACCGTCATCACTTTTGGGTGATATTGCTGCTTGTTGCAGACTCTGGGTTGGTGTGTAGACAGACAGTATGTTGTGTTTTCATGTGGTTACGTCCTCTGTGTGAGTGTTTGTGATTGTTGCATTGACGGCAAATAGTGTTGCGTTTAGTGCTGAGGTGTGTGTGTGTGTGTGTGTGTGTTGTTATTGCTTATCAGATGTAGGGCCCTATGAAATATATGTTATTATTTTGCATTTTTCCTGATTTCCGTTTTAATCATTTCGGATTTCCCCATACAATTAAACACACACTAAAAACCTGATACATAATCAAAACAAAATGCCTAATATGTGGAAAAGTTACACAAGGAGGCAAGGGGGCTTCATGAATGGGACGGTGGGACGGTGGGACGGTGGGCCCCTTCAGAAGTTTGTGCCCAGGGCCCCGGATTTAATAAATCCGCCTCTGGTGATTGGTACTTCGACAGGCCTGCCTGTCAATACCAGGTACTTTAAACTTTTCTTTGAAGTTTTGCTTTACAATAACAAATAGTAGATTAAACAGCAAAAATGAGTTGATTTACTTTTAATGTATTGATGCCAGCTCGATGCCCTTGTTTTAAATAATTCCCACCTCGCTTTGCTCGCCTTAAAAAAGATTCCCGGGTCACTGGGCTCAGCCAGCTACTCACTACTATTCTCTCCTAGCAGAACTTTTCATTTCTCATTCCATTACAGGCAAGTTATAAATATATTTATTTCACGCCTCCACCTGCTGTTTTACATTTTAAATGAAAGGGGGGTGGTGGGTTCAGGACCCCAAGGACACCACCCCTCCCCCCCTTACTGGATCCTTCCCTGCACCTGCAATGCATGGATTGTTTTGTTGGATTCGGTATGAAAACAAAAGTTGTTAATCATCCATCCATATGTTGTGGGAAAAAAACTAAAACTAAGCTGAGAGCTTCGTTGGCTTGAAATAAAGTACAATTTATGAATTATATTGAAATGGTGGAGATTCTGGGAAGACTTCAGGGACTAATTTTATGTCAGGCAGTAACACACAGTAAGTTCAAATAGTTCTCACTATTTACTGTGTTCGATTCTATTCTGATATTGCTAGGTTATATTGCTGTAAAACAAGACCATTTTTACCAGCAAAGCATTTTGCTAATTTTGCATTTATTATAAGTCTGCATTATTAATGTGCCATATATTTATTGTGAATTTGTGATAGTGTAATCTAGCACTGCAGAAGCGAAAATATTTGTTGACGGAAAAATGTACAATTTTCAGTCGTTTTACACATGTTTTTTCTGCAAACGGTGCCAATAAGCACAGTTGGGATATTATCAGATGTTATTCATTTAAAGTACAATTACAGGCATTATGCTGCTTCTGTAATTAGAAAAAGACCCCAAACAGCTTTTCTTTCAGTTTATGGTGTGCACAATTCTACAAACTGACACGTGCTTTTAGGCATTAATATACTGTATACGTATTTTATTTAGTTCCAATTTATATATTGTATTAAAACAAAATCATGAAGAAAATACTGTTAATATATCAATGCAACGGCCTTATCGATGTGCAGCAGTGTGGAGTAGTAGGGCAGCAGTGTGGAGTAATGGTTAGGGCTCTGCACCTTTGACCAGAGGGTCATGGGTTCAATCCCAGCTGGGGGACACTGCTGCTGTACCCTTTAGCAAGGTACTTTACCTAGATTGCTCCAGTATACCAACTGTATAAATGGGGAATTGTATGTAAAAAAAAAAAAGTAATATCAAGATAATGTATAATGTGATATTTTGTATCAATTGTAAGTTGCCCTGGATAAGGGCGTCTGCTAAGAAATAAATAATAATAATTGATGTAAACCATTTAAACAGGAAAGCATGCATAAAAGTTGCAGTTATTTTATCACTGCATTGATCATTAATACATTTTAAAAACACAAAACATCAAAGTCACAGCATGCATTATATTCGGCCTGGGACATTTCAATTTCAATGACATTAAATTTGACTGTATTATGGCTACATCTGTCTTCTTTTCATACATTTGCACTGTAAAATCACAGACGTGCGAAATGTTTGTAGGTAAATGGCATGTGTGTGTAGTAAAAAAATAAAAATAAAAAATAGAAGTACTCTATTCCTAAACAGCAGTGTTTATACGTCATTAGGTGTAACACTGGTGTTTAGTCATTTGGAACTCTAAATAATTGTTAAACGTTATGTGTTTAATCTGTGCCATTTTTGTTTAGATTTTAAACACCAGCCCTATTATAAACGTGTATGAATGTTTAAAAAGTGTTACAAATCATAAACACGTCCAAGAGTTTATAAAACACCACACAGTGTTTAAATCCTAAGCACATTTCAAATCATAAACCCAGTGATGTGTTTTAAAAGTGTGACCAGTGTTTTTCAGTGTAGCTTTTATACTTTTTGTTGTATTATTTCACAAACACAACATTTTAAACAAATGTATGAAGGTCAGACACCTGGTTTTGCTCATTACACACTCTTATCTTAGCCACTGTACTATATGTGTTTAAACAATTTTTCTGTTTTCTTGAATTATCTGAAGCAGTTTTTTCTTTATATCAGTTTCCCCTAGAAAATGTCTCCAAAACTATTACCTTGGTTTAAATCGACGCATTACTTTGACTCAGGGCCAGCAGTGTGAAGTAGTGGTTAGGGCTCTGGACTCTTGACCAGAGGGTTGTGGGTTCAATCCCAGGTGAGGGACACTGCTGTTGTACCCTTGAGCAAGGTATTTTACCTAGATTCAGTATAAACAACTGGATAAATAGGTAATTGTATGTAAACATAATGTGCTATAATTGTGACAATTGTAAGTCAGCCTGAAACACTGGAACCATCATGCCTTTCACCATGAAACGACAAAGAAAACAACAACATAAATACTACATGAATAGGATAGGACAGGATAAGGATCAACAAATAGGCAGCCCGCTCACAACAACTACAATAACACATCAGAAACCAGAGACACAGACACAACCACAATTTCAGCAAACTCCAGACCGATCACAGCATGTTGAGAGTTACTGTCGTGCAACTGTCCGTGTAGCATATCCTGGCCAACCACAGCCCGTTGAGAGTTATTGTCGTGCAACTGTTAATGTAAAATATTCCAAACGAAATCCACCCATTGAGGAATACCATCGTGCAACTGTCTAAGTGACATCTCCAGACCGAACACAGCACATTGAACAATACCATCATGCAACTGCCCAAGTGACTTCTCCAGACCGAACACAGCACATTGAACAATACCGTCATGCAACTGCCCAAGTGACATCTCCAGACCGAACACAGCACATTGAACAATACCGTCATGCAACTGCCCAAGTGACTTCTCCAGACCGAACACAGCACATTGAACAATACCGTCGTGCAACTGTCCAAGTGACATCTCCAGACCGAACACAGCACATTGAACAATACCATCGTGCAACTGTCTGTAACACAAACCAGCAGAATCAGCATCGCATTGAGTCACAGGCCAGACCCCAACAGCAGCAGGAACAACGTCATTGGGACCAACACCTACACAAACAAAGTCAACAACAGGAGAATTACATGTCATTTATTCACAAACAGCCAGATTTGCATTACTTGGAGACACAGCACAAAACACAACAGCAGAAATCACGACTTTATCAAGAACCAGAGCCACAGAAATTTCAATTACAGCACCACATCAATCATGCCTCAATACAACACCACACCAATCATGACCCAATGTTTAAAACAGAACAGCAAGGAAATTACAAACCACAGCCAGACCAAAAACAAAGACAGCTGGAATGTCGCCCAAAGAACCCAGAACCAAAACAACAAAAACATTTACAACACCACGATAAGGACCCACATATCCAAACAGAAAGGCAACAACAACAGCTTCCACTAGAGGCAAGGCGACTTCAGGAGCGCGAAAGTTACAATAAAAATCCGGAGCCAAAGCGACTTCGGGAGCGCGAAAGCTACAATGAAAACCCAGAGCCAAAGTGACTTCAGCAGCGTGAAAGCTACAATAAAAACCCAGAGCCAAAAAGAAATAACAAAAAGACAAAGTATCCCGCAAATCCTGCTTTGCAAACAACTGCAAAGAAAAGACAATACCATCAGAACCCAAACAAAAAAAAAAACTTTGTGCAGGGCATATTATGCTGACAAATATACCCTTGTGAGAGCTAAAAGAAGACAAACCTACAACATTTGCTACAAAGTGAAAAAATTAACAAACACATACAAAAGGAAAAATATTTTAAGACAGCAACGCCAAAAACAATACTACATCACACAACTAGTGAAAAACTTAAAAGGCAGGAGTCATGCTTTAAAACTCATGACAGCAACATATCTTGTTGACCTTTCCATCAAGGTTTCTTTGAAAATGCATAACAGTCTACAACGTCGATTTACTGCACTACAAAGCAACACACATGTCCTTCTTAATCAAATACTTGTACAGGACAATGTCTCCCAAAAAGCAGAGATGATATGTGGCCCAAGTCAACACACATCACACACTGAGGCCTACTTTTGGGAAGCCACATATAATAGCACTCTTCTGTCATGCATCCCCATTAATGAGAAAGGCCAATGCCAGATTTTCCCTGATGTGCCACTGAAAAAGGACAAAAAGCATAGTCAGCCTCAGCCACTTCCAGATGAAGATGACAGTGAAGAACGAGGGCAAGCAAAGGAAAAAAAAAGCTCGCACAAATGGCAGTGCCATAAAAACATTTGTCGAATTGACTCAAGCTCTTCTCTTGTTCCTTGTGTGCTGAACATCCTTCAAAGCATTGTTTCAGCAGACCCAAAACATGCACGTGCATTTATGGACACATTTGATGACTGTGCAAATGAGGCTTTTCATGCATCTAACAAAGCTGGTCATCACAGTACCTGCTACATGTCTAGGAGCACTTGTAAATCATCACTCCGTTACCTCCGTACCCTTGGCTGCCATTTTCCTCGTGTAAGAAAACTTGTACATAACATTTATTCTGTGGTTACAGTGTACCGCCAAATAACATCTTTGCAAAAAGCCTTGGAAGATGGTGACGAGCACACTATGACAGAACTGTGCAAACCTTACTTCAACACACCAGATGTGCATCCCCAGGAACATCCAGAGCTCTTACTGAGTGATGCATCCATTCTCACAAAGTATCATGCACAATTTCTGACTTACACACAACACTCAGCTGACACACCAAAACACACATGTGCTTCTTGTGACAAGCTGTGCCACAGAAGACAATGTGTTGAAATAGCTGCCATGCAAACAACACCAAACAATGACAAGTGGCTGAATTTAAGGATTTACTTAGATAATACCAACACACCAGCAAAGTATGTCTGCCACTACTGCCTACAAAAGCTTTGCATCAACAAACTGCCACCTCGATGTGTCCTCAACCAAATGGCTGTCCCCAAGGTCCCTCATGAAATTTCATGCCTCAACGATTATGAAAAAATTCTTATTCAATGTGCAAAAGCATTTCAAGCCATCTCAAGAATGTCTCCAGTTTCCACTAGCAAGAAGTTGCAGAAAGTGCATGGCCGAACCTTTCACCTGCCATTGCCTTTTCAGGAAACACTGAGCAAACAGCCCCCGCCAAACCAAGCCTTGCCAGATGACTTGGAACTGCACATCCTGGTACGTGGTGCACCAACAAAATCCAAAACTGTTTGGGAAGACATTGTGGATCTCAATAAAGTGTATAATGCTTTACGGAAGTTGAAGGAAATCAATCCTTTGTATAAAGACATCATCTTGCCACAAAACTCTGTCATCTTGCTTACTAATCACAACTTGAACACATTTCAGTGTCATTCTGACAACGAACAAGAAGATGATGATGAAATCATTGTGGAGGAAACAACCAAAGAACAACCTCACCCCAAAGAACCTTTGCTACGTAAGGTTCAACCTGAGGAAGAAGCTGTCATTTACCACAATTACACAATACATCCCATACACAGTGAAAGAAAGAAAGGTACAGCTACTGATCTTTACCAAATGCTTCACATACAGGATGATGCTCTGGAAGACTGGGAGAAAAAACTAGACCTACTGTGTTTCCCAGACTTATGGCATTCATGGAATGCATGCTGAACGGACGCCTCATTTGAATCCAACAGAGTTTGTCAAAGCTCGGCTTCAGTCATGCCATGCGCAATTTAGGCTGAATCAGCAATATATCTTTCACCTGCAGCATCAGGCCAATCTTCGCCAGATTAACAGAGGCATTTACCACAAGCTGAAGGTGCACCATCTCCGGGAACGTATGACTGCAGCACAGTGGTTGCAACAGGTGTCCAATGATGACCGTGAATCTGATCTTCCCACCATTTTCTCCCATTTAAAGAACACTCCACAATACTGGCGTAAACCAAGAAATGATGTGGATGCTATGACTCAAGCATACGGAGCAGCAACATGGTTTGTCACACTGAGTCCTGCAGAATGGACCTGGACTGACTTGGGACAATACATAAAGGAGGTGACTGGACCAGGGTTTGCAAACATGCCCATCAGTGAACTTGTTGCACGAGATCCTGTCAGTGTATCTCGGTTCATGCACAACAAGTTTCTTGCAATCTTGAATTTTATCACATCCCCAAATGGCCCTCTGGGCAAAGTTACACGTTACTTTTGGTGCAGAGAGTACCAGGGTCGTGGAATGCAGCACTTCCACATGCTTCTTTGGGTGGAAGATGCACCACTTACTGGAGTTTCCGCCAACTCACAAATTGCACAGTACATTAATCAACATGTTGTCTGTACCATTCCAAATGACCTGATAGCACCTGTACTCAGAGACCGTGTCTTGAAATGGCAGCAACATAAATGCAACAGATACTGTCTAAGATCCAAGAAAATCAAAAACAAGGTGGTGATAGTTTGTCGCTTTGGATTTCCCAGAAAAGAACAAACCATTGTGGTAATCCGAGATGTGGCTGAGGCCATTGCTGGACGGAAAGCACTCAAACCTCATGGCAGACTCTATGACCTCCCACGGAGTAGTACATAAGTCAGAATCAATGATTACAATCCAGCCATTTTGCTAGCTTGGGAAGGCAATATGGATATTCAGTTCATTGGTGAACAATCTACAGCCCTCAACCGCTACATTACAAAATACCTTTCAAAACTTGAAAAGAGTTTTGCCCTTGGCATCATGAATGACATTAACTCAAACAAGTCTCTGGCCAGCAGACTGTGGAATGTTGCACTCCACAGCTTGTCCAACAGAGAATGTGGTGCACTTGAAGCAGCAGACAATCTCCTTGGCTTACCTCTATAAGGCACAGATCCGCAGACAACCATCAAGTGGATTGATGTATCAAAGGTATGTAGCCGCCGGCTGAAATCCAAGGAACACATTGACATGCTAGCAAAAGAAATTCCTGACTCAACCGACATCTACTTTCCTTCCTGGATTGACTCATACTACCCAAAACGTCCAGAGGCTCTGCAAGACATGAGCCTTTATGATTTAATTGCATGGCATGATATGGTGACAGAGAAGCCCAAAAATGAAAACATCCCTTGTTACACGTTTCCCTTTGGATACATCAAAAAGAGAAGCACGCCCTACTTAATCAATCATTACCATTATAGTGTACAGGACTACCCAGAGAACTACTTCTATGCTATCCTCCTACTTTTCAAGCCATGGAAATGCAGAACAGAACTTCTTCCTGAAGGGTGTCATTCCTATGTGGATGCCTTCCGTGCATGTAAGGATAGCCTGCAAAAAGCTATGGCCTATCATGACCAACTACAACAAATAGCTGCAGCTGATGAGGCGGTAACTCGACTAGTAGAGAAAAAACAAAAGGAAATAGAGGCTGAAGAGGACAATGAGCTGGAAACAGAAGGACCTGAAAATCCAGTTAACTTTGCTCCTCTGCAGGCCGCAGAGGCAATGGCTGAATTCAGAGATGTAGCGGCACAACCTCTTCTACAAAATGTAGAAGACATGCTCAAGCACCTTAATAAAGATCAGCAGAGAGTGTTTGACCACATTGCCAAAACTTTGTAACAACAAACTGAAACAAAAGCTCCCATCCTCTGCATGTTTGTGAGTGGCACTGAGGGCACAGGGAAGAGTTTTCTTATTCAAACTGTCACAGCATGGGTGAGACAAAGCCTGGGAAAAGAAGTGGCAATCACAGCACTCTCTGGAGTTGCAGCATACAATATCAATGGGATGACCATTCACAGACTACTAATGCTTCCAGTGGAGCATGGAAAAACACAGGTGTATCGTAACCTCTCTGATGAGGTACTGCAATGCCTTCGTACAGACATGCGAGGTGTGACCCTCCTCATTATTGATGAGGTGTCCATGATTTCCAATGTCACCTTGTTGTACATCCATCTTCGTCTGTGTAAGATTTTCCAGACTGCTAACACAGATGATGGCTGGTTTGGAAAAATCAACATCTTACTTCTGGGGGATTTGCTACAGCTTCCACCTGTGCATGAGAAACCACCTTATGTGCCAGTTACTCAAGAGGAATTGCACAAACTGACCTGCTCCATGGGATCTGTGGATCTGTGGAATTTGTTTGCATATGATGAACTCACACTTAATATGCGCCAGAAACAGGACACAACTTTTGGTAACCTCCTTAACCGTGCCTGACTCGGAGCCACCAACCAAGCTGATCACAGATTGTTGACTTCACACTTGATACCTATGGAAAGAGGCGACAAAAAACACATTATCAAACACATGAAAGACTTAGATGACAAAGATCCAAGCTCAACCTGCATCATGCCTACTGTAGATGCCTGTAACCAGATCCAGACTGACATGCTTGATAGTATGGCTGGAGGGGACATTCATCTTATGGCAATTGACACTGTGGACTGCCCTCGTAACTTCCAGAGAAATGTGTTGAAAAAAATGAACGCCTACAAGGTTGACTGCAGTCGGACAGCCGGACTGGAAACTATCATACGAGTCAAAATAGGCTGCAAAGTGATGCTTCGCAAGAACATTGACATTGCCACTGGTCTCATCAATGGGGCAATAGGGAAGCTTCAAGCTGTTTCCTACCATCTGGAAAACACAAGTATGGTCAAAACCATAACCATCAAATTTAACAATCACCCATACCTTTGAATGCGTGCGCTCAAAGTTTGAAATCATGGACAGAGTCTACATTGTTCGAGAGCAGTTCCCAGTCATTGGTGCTCATGCAATCACCATTCACAAATGATAGGGGATGACGCTAAAAACAGTTATGATGGATCTTGGTAACTCCATTTTTTACTGTGGACAAAGTTTTGTTGCACTTTCCAGAGTTACTTCCTTAAGTGGTGTCCACCTTATCAACTTTGACCCCACCTGCATTTACTCATGTCAAACTGCAGTTGAAGAGTACCATCGACTCAGAAGGATTTATTGTCCGAAGTTGATAAGTTTGAAGGAGACTAACACGCACAAGGGACACAAGGTAAAAGATTGTGTGCATTTCATTCACCGAGCCATCATTAATGTTCAGGAACAGCAAAAGCCTCAATCTTCTAAGAGAACACTTGTAGTTACACATCCATTCAGAGGCCTGAGCAACCCCCAATTTCACCTCATTCTATGCAAATGCAACATTGCAGTGCTTTTTTCACTTGCAACCTCTGAAGGAGTCATTAAAACACAGTCAACAAGAGGCTATCAGGAGCTTTGCTCACAAATATGATCACTTGCCATCCACTGCATCTCTAACTACTCTGGATATTTGTCACTTTTTAGGAGAACCTTTTAATAGAGGTGAGCAGCAAGATGTTGCATAGTTTCTGAAATTTGTCCTGAAGGCATGGTTTCAGTCACAATAAGTCATGACATTCTATGTACTACATGTAACTACCGCTCATCAAACCGAGAGGTGTTGCATGTTTATTTTCTACATGTACCTCCTGGTACAGATTCCATGTGTTTGTAAGAACTCATTTGTAGAAATGACAAATGAGCAATGATTCCTGGTAGCAAATGTAGACGATGTAAAACTTCTCGAATAGTGAAACATGAACTTATTCAATCAGCAGGAAGAATGATTGCAGTCCAACTTATGTTTTGGGAAACCAAACCAGATGGGACCGTTACAAAGTGACACAATGCTAAGTTTACTGCTGTGCAGAAGAGCAAAATTACTGTGGACAACAGGAATTACCAATTAGCTTCCATTATCACACACCAAGGACAGGATGTTACTTCAGGACACTATGTGTCTGTTCTTGCTGTGGGTGCTACTGGAAAATGGTGCATGCAAATGATGCACTTATTGAAGTCAAACCATGGCCAAGAAATGCAAAGGACATGTATATGGCCTTTTATGAAGAGATCTAATGCTTTACAAATGCCTTACATGAGCCTAAGTTCATAATACCACTATATCAAGGAGAATAATGTTTTTTTTTCCAGCATTACAATATATTAGTATACTACCCTTTAGCACGGACATGCATATGTACCTTTTGAACCATTCATAATATTGTAGTTTCTACGTAAATATATATTAAAAATATATTAATACCTACCAAAGTAGACATTGTTTTCACTACTCATGCAACTATAAGAATACAATGTTTACACTTTCAATACTGTCCAAAAGTCCCTTCTACCATTATTTTACTTTCAAATCTTTTCTCATTTCTCTTCTATTACTCTACTTAGTACACTCTTCTCTTGTCTGTCTGTCTATTTACCTTACACATTCTCAAATATCTTTCCCTCGCTTTATTCATGATTTGATGAAGTAAAAAAGGAGTGATATCTAATACAAAAACATCATCAATGTAAAAAAACAAGTTACAAAAATGGAACAGCCGTTTAAAGGGGTGATATCAAACACAAAAGCCCAAGTTAGGAGAAGCAATTGGGGCAACCTGGTCAAGCATCAAGCAAATAGGCACAATTGGAAAGGTGCTGGGGCCCAACATTCACACAATTCCTGCTTCTAACTTGGCGCCTTTTTTTGATCGCTTCGCTCCACTTTATCGCCTCACTTGAAATGCGCAGTGGCGCAGTGGGCTAAGGTCGTGTGCTCTTCAAAAACGTCATGTTGCAAGTTCAAACCACTTGAAATGCTCTTTGTATGACTTGAAGTGACTGAGACACACACTCACACACTGAGACACACTCACACACACTGAGACTGTGTGTTTCTCAGTGTGTGTGTGTCTTGGTGTGTGTGTGTCTCAGTGTGTGTGTGTCAGTGTGTGTGTGTATGTCTCAGTGTGTGTGTTTCAGTGTGTGTCTCATATATATATATATACACATACATACACCAGTATATATATTAGAGATATGTTTTTAATATGTAACATCAGCTCTATTTGATTATATTAACCTGGGTCTAAAATATATGTCCCTCTTAAGAGAATATTATGTTACCTTTTCAGTGAGTTTAACTTCATATACGAATGTGTGTTAACAAAGCATTGGACAAAGACTTAAGGGTTTATCATAATCCTTTGAATAAAACCACTAAGCATACAGTGGCCAGTCCAGTTATTTTCATTTAAATTTAGGCAATAATGAACATGTTAAATATAATAGCCTCATATTAACTGTACCATGCCTGGACTAAGCCTGACCTCTCCGTTTCTAAAATATCCCCTGAGCAAGCAGGTTTGAGACACCCTGTTTACCTGCAAGGCTAGTTCTTTAATTAACATGAAACTCTACTGCAAGCGCGTTTCCAAATTCACCGCGTGAAGTCATTTTTGGCCAGATTCAAGAGACGCCTCGGACCGGTATTTTCAGATAATAAAAAAGCTTACATCTTAAGTTTTATAACTAAGCTCTCATTATTTTCTTAATATAATAAGGTACATACTCCTGTCTTTCTTAAAGCATCTTCCATTGGTTATCATTCAAGATTGATACAAAGCAAATACAAGCCATGCTTTTAAGAGCCAACAGCAATACCCTGCTTTGAGGTGCCAGAGACTAAGTATTATCTTTTGAAGGTCCAGAATTCTACAGTGTGTCTGAGACAAACTTTGAATTATTTCATTTTTTCTACAGTTTTCCTGTAAATAAATACCTCTGTTTATTACTGCAGTAAAATTTAAATAAATGCAACTGTGACAGGCTGACCGAGGTAAGGAGACTCAAAGTCAGGATGTGCAGGGAAAATAAAAGACTTTTAATTAAACAAAATACACAAAACAAAAGGCACGATGGCCAACCAAAAAGACAAACACAAAAACAGGCTTTAAACAAACTATACCCAAATGAACCCCTCTCACACAGGTCTTCTCCCTCTCACAAACAAACACTCACCAACTAACATACCCAACCACTCCCTTTTATACAGGTGCCTGGGCTAATTGGGCAATTCGCACCTTAGCCCAAGCACATTCCACACATTCCTCACACAAACTCACTCACTCACTGAACCACACCCCAAACTCACTAATATCCACTCTAAACAATACAAAAAACACAAAACCACCACAAAATAGGCTGCACCCCATCACAGCAACACTGTGGCTTTTTTAGTTTTTAATGTAACTCTGTCCAATGTAACCTCTGTGTTTCGTTGCAATAAAGTCAAATAGGTTTAACATCTCTTTTTTAGTATTAAACATTGGTCTGTCTAGAAAGGGTTACTTTTTCTTTTTGTTAACTTGCAATACCTAGCCTCTGTGTTTAGTTCTCCCAGATGCCTGCTTCTGCCAAAGTTAACACAGACACACGCGATAGTCTTCATTTATTTAAAGATAGGGGAGATCTTATTTTGAAGTCTGACCAGCTTCCAAGAGTGTATATGCACTCTAATAACAAAGGCATATAGACAAGCTTTTTTCTAACATAAACACTTGTTCAGTTTTCTTAGTTCAAATTCTTGTAACCTGTTCATAATTTGCTGCAAAATGATTTATGATGGTTTTATATTCTTTAAAACACAGTACAATTATTACAATATTCTGACAGTGTCAGTTAGTAGTGAACTTCTCTCATTTTTAACTATAATATGTTCTTTCAACAATAATCATTTTATTTATATAACAGTTTGCAGTCGCGTGAGTACTGCCTCTTGCGCTGAATACATAACTTACGGCCGGAGTCATGTCTGCTTGTTTTGTTTGTTGTCTTTTTGTGTCTTGTAAAGGAGGAGTAAGGAGCCAGGGGCTGCAGCCATGGAGCCAGCCCAACCAACTGAGCACAGCACTCACCTCACAGCACCAGCACTCACCACAACCGCGTTGTTTGAAGAGCACGATTTCGTACACGGGACTGTGGATTGGGGATTTATTGTTATTGTTTTGTTTTTGGCCTGCAAGCCAGCCGTGTACCCACTGATACAATCGCTGGTAGAGGGACGGCTCTTTTCTGTTTATTTAATAAAAACACAGACATTTTTGGGTGTGTGGACATTCAGTTTATGTACCACACCACTTGCACTTGTCACAGTTGGTGATCACAAGTCGAAGATGGACCCCACTGCAATTGCGGAGATGTTGGAGGCACAGGAGCGGAGACACCAGTAAGGAATGGCGGCCATGATGGAGAGAATGCACACCATTTTCCTGGACGCCAATCAGAGGAGGGAACCGGCAGCAGAACCAACAGTGACCCTATCCAAGATGTGTGTTGTGAAAATGTCATTGTAGGATGATCCCAAGGCCTACCTGGTGGCGTTTGAAAGGCAGGCAATGGCAACCCAGTGGCCTCGAGGATGGTTGCTATCCAGTTGGGCTGCAATTTGATCGGGGAGGCCCAGGCAGCCTATCAAGCCTTAACACATGAGGAAGCCCTGAATTATGATCAGGTGAAGCAGGCCATTCTCCGGGAATACCAACGACCCTCAGGACTGCGACCCCGCGTGGTAGACCATGTGACCTGGTGGCTCTGCCTCAGCAGCAATAATGCTGAGAAGGTAGCCGAATTGGTTGCTATCGAACAATTCGCGAAGGTGCTGGGGACGGACACTCAAAACTGGGTCACCCGACATCATCCCACCATGCTGGATGCAGCAGTCCGATTGGTTGAAGGGTACAAGGATCCGCTGCCTCCCACCCCACTGGTCGCCACACCCACTCCTCCCTCCAACCGACCCACACCGACGGGCCCAAGAACGGAACCCCCACAACACTTCACCCTCCCCCATGGATCGACACCTCATCTGTACCCCATGAGTGGCCTTCCTCCACAACAATGGACAGTCAGGTCAACCCCCAGTGGGGCAAGAGCAGAGCACCCCTGCCCATTGCCGAACCAGCAGCGGGACATACAGGCTCCGTGGGCGCCCTTTCACCCCACTTGCTACCAGTGCCATGAGGTCGGCCACGTTGCCAGGAATTGTCCGGCTGCAATAGAATGTGGCGCGGCCTCCCAGTACGTATTATCAGCACCAGGTAAGCCCAGGAGTAATGATTGGGTGGGGCCTTGCATTGTTGAGGTAGGGTTGGTGATGTGAGCATCCACGCATTAGTGGACTCAGGATGTGGGCAAACTTTAATTGAACAAGCTCTGTTGACTGGGGTACCTTAGTGGTCACGCGGGGTAGTGGTAATTTCCTGTATTAATGGGGATAACAAGGATTACCCCCTCACTAAATTAAATTTGACTGTTGGATGTCATAGCCGCATAATCGTGGCAGTGGCTGCAAAGTTGCCATATCCAGTAATTTTAGGTCGAGACTGGAGAGATTTCGAAACAATGATTAATAAAACGGTAAGACCATGGGAGCAGTGGGGGAAGCTACTGGGAAAATGTTCCCGCTGCATGCTGATTTGTTCCATTCCCGATTTCGCCCAAAGAGAGTGAAGGGTTGAAAAATGGGAAGGAATGTCGATGAAACAAGGCTGGGGATTGTTGGGGGAATTTTCTCAGTCTACCAATTGCAAGTTTTTCTTCACCGATTCACACAAAGTGTTTCGCACAAGTGTCCCCCCCCCCCAGCCAGCACTAGGATTTACTGGGCCCTGGTGCAAGTCTGTGAAGTAGACCTCGCCCTCCCCCCACAGCACAACCTAAAAAAACCTTTTGAAAATTAATACGTCAGCAGCAAAATCTGAACCGGTCAAAAATGTATTATTTTTTCAACAAAACATATTCTAGCATTATTTTAAGATGACTGTGAACAAGACAGTAATCAATCAAGTAACAGTATATCCAAACATTTTAATAAATCAGTTGTGTAGCAAGATTAATCAATTTGATTAATAAGTCGACTTAGTTAATATTGAAACATATTAATAGCTTCAAATTAGTAACAAAATGTATTAAAATGTATTAATCATAGGCATCAACTGGATTCTTAAATTAATGTTATCAAGTACAAAAGTTAGTACGAAAACGTTTCTATAAAAAAATAACAAAAAAACAAACAAACCACAAGCCCACAAAACCAAGCCCACAGTGCAAATGCATTAGTTACAACTTTTTTTTAAAAATACTGAATTAGTAACTGTAGCAGGGAGAGATCTGGACTGGCCGCCTGACGCATGCACAATGCTGCAGGAAGGGGGGCGGCAGTCCCGTGGGATCTGCCTGCCAGTCATGGCGGTGACACAGAGAGGTGGGGAAGAGGGTGTGTGCGCTTTCCTCTCTGAGTGGCTGGGAGGTGGGTTTTAGTGGGATTGCTGATCCTATAAATTAATACTCTGCTGTTTCTTCAGATCTGCCCCTTTAGACCTGAACAACGAGCAAGCGGTCTCGCTGCTCGTCATGACCACAGACGGAAAGGAGTAAAGACCCGAAAGAAACTCAAAGAGGAGAAACTAAAGAGATAGAGAAAGTGGGGAATCCTTGGGCAGACCCCGATATTGTTTTTGAGTTAGCTGAGGAAACAGCATAGAGTAGGACGGAGGCCCGGGTCGTACGAGTAGCGGCGACTGGGGAAAATCACGCTGCGAAGTGCACCACATTTATTTTGTAGTTTTCATTACTGTGTTTTATTTTCCCTGTTTCTTTTTGCCTTTTTCATTTTTCATTATTTTGAGCACCTGCGAATGCACCTGAACTGTACCGAGTACCCTGCCGTGGTATTCCCTTAGGTTCTGGATACCATAGTTGGTAGCCAGACCACGGACAACAGCACCCTCTCTCCAGAGTAAAAAAAATAAAACCGAGCACCTGTGTGGTGTTTCAAATATAATTTCTGTCTCCCGTGTCAGTGAATACCCACATCCTTCCACACGTGGTATTAGAAGTGGGATTTACTGGCACTGCCCAAACAAAGCAGTGCACCCACCAACGGAGCAGAAATGGATGCCGTCCAGTTTGTGGCAATGATGGACCTCCTGCGCCAGACCCTAACTGCTGCGGTGCAGGGGGCTGCTAGACTGGCAGGTCCTGATCCCCGGTTACAGAGACCCACAAAAATGACGGCTGATGATAGACCCGAAGCCTACCTGGAGGTGTTCGAGGCCATGGCGACCTCTGCCGGGTGGGCTCAGGAACAGTGGGCCAGCTACCTCTTGCCCCAGCTGACGGGGGAGGCACAGGCAGCAGTGAGAACGCTATACCCTGAGAGGATGATGGACTGGAATGGATCTCGAGGGCCAGAGTTGTGCACCCCTGGCCTAAAGGATTACGGCTGGCTGAACCCGGACGCGAGCACCAAAGCCAGGTTGGTGGAGGTGATCATGGTGGAGCGCTTCTTGGAGTGCTTGGCACCGGCACCTCGGTTATGGGTGCAACGGCAGGCACCTGCCACTTTGGATCGGGCGGTCGAGTTGGCGGAGCAGTATCAGGCAGCAGAGCCAACGCCAGCAAGACTGCCTGGAAGGAGCGCAAGTACTGTATCACCCCCTCCACTGGCCCCGGAGAGGGTGAAGGGACTGGGGGGAGGGGGTAGACAGGTATTTGGACGGGGGGTGTCAGCGGGAGCTCCCAGCCCGGGAACTGGGGCAGGGTGGGGTTACCCACGGGCTGCTGCGGTGTCGGACCGGGGTCTCACGCGGCCACCTCACCGTCGAGCCCCTTTGATGGCGCCAGTGTTTCCACCTCTTGTTGAAGCGTCAGGGCGAGAAACCAGCCCACCAAGGTGTTGGACATGCAGGGAGGTGGGCCACATCGCGCGGGATTGCCCCGTGATGGATTGTGACCTTAGCCGACCAGGTAAGCTGTTCAATTACCTCAGTCACTTCAGCAGACGGGTTTTGTTATTCCTGTGACAGTGGATGGTACAAAAACCCAGGTGCTCCTGGATTCAGGGTGTGGTCAGTCCCTAATACAGGATAGTCTAATCTCACCGGGGCATAAACAAATATTGGGACGGGTGCATATTAAATGTATTCATGGGGATGTTCGTTCTTATCCTAAGGTTAGCATAACGGTGAAAATTGGCCAGCAGGTGACGCAGGTGCAGGTGGGGTTGTGTCCTCGATTGCCAGTACCGGTAGTTCTGGGACGGGACTGTGGGCAGTTCAAGAGTTGGTTGGCTGCCCTGACGGCCCCGTCCTCCCTATTGGCTAAGAAAGAGGAAGTAATTGGAGAGATCTTTCCCTTTCGCGACCTGTCATAAATTTAAACCCCATAAAACTAAATGGGAGGGCCGGGCTGCTAAGAATGAGGGCTGGCAGTGGAGGGGGTTTGAGAAGTTTCAGGTGAGGGCTATTGGTGAAGAGTCTGGGGGGGAAGCCGCGGAGCCAGCGCAGGGGTCTGGTTCGGCTGCCTCCGCTCAGGACCGACCTGATCCCGAGCTGGAAGCCATGGGAGCTGATTTTTTAGCTCGTTCCCGTGACTTCTGACTCGAGCAAGGGCGTGACGACGTGCTGAGCAGGCTCTTTGACCAAGCAGCGGTGGTTAATGGTCGGGTGGTTGAGCCCAGACGCGCCGCCACGTACCCTCACTTTGAAATCGCTCGAGACCTCCTGTACCGTGTTGACAAATTGACCCAGACCGGGGAAGTGCGTCACCGGTTGCTCATTCCTCAACCCTTTGTTTATTTAGCAGACACCTTTATCCAAGGCGTCTTACAGAAACTAGGGTGTGTGAACTATGCATCAGCTGCAGAGTCACTTACAACTACGTCTCACCCGAAAGACGGAGCACAAGGAGGTGAAGTGACTTGCTCAGGGTCACACAATGAGTCAGTGGCTGAGGTGGGATTTGAACCGGGGACCTCCTGGTTACAAGCCCTTTGCTTTAACCACTGGACCACACAGCCTCCTAACCCTTTAAGGAGGATTTACTGCGGCTGGCTCACGCTATTCCTTTGTCTGGTCATCTGGGAAGGGATAAGACTAAAGCAAGGCTTGTGTCACGGTTCTATTGGATGGGGCTGGATGGTGACGTCAGACGTTTTTGCGAACGTTGTGGAGAGTGTCAGAAAGCCAGTCCTAGAGCCGTCCCACGAGCCCCACTGGTGCCGTTGCCCCTAGTGGAAGCTCCGTTTGAGCGTATTGGAATGGGTTTGGTTGGGCCGCTGGGGAAGAGTGCGGCGGGATACACACACCTATTGGTCATACTGGATTACGCCACACGTTATCCCGAGGCCATTCCCCTTCGCTCTGCCTCAGCCAAATCTGTTGCCAACGAGCTTGTGAAGGTCTTTTCCCGAGTGGGGATTCCCAAAGAAATACTAACCAACCAAGGCACCAACTTTATGTCCCGACTAATCCGCGGAACATGTAAGCTTTTGGTGATTAAGACCATTAGGACCTCGGTGTTTCATCCTCAGACCGATGGTCTTGTGGAGCGCTTTAATAAGACCCTTAAGAACATGTTGCGCAGATTTATTAGTAGTGATGTGCATTACTGGGACCAGCTGATTCCTCCCCTTCTCTTTGCGATCATAGAGGTACCCCAGGCTTCCACGGGCTTTTCACCATTCGAGCTGCTGCATGGGAGAAGACCCCGGGGTGTGCTCGATCTGGTCAGAGAGATATGGGAGGAACAGCAGGATAATTTGACTAATACAGTCCGGTATGTGTTGGACCTGCGCAAACGTCTTGAGTCTGTTGGAAAATGGGCGCATGACAATTTGTTGCAGGCTCAACACAGACAGGAGACACAGTACAACCGATGACCCCAGTTACGCACATTTCAGCCGGGGGATAAAGTACTTCTATTATCACCCAGTTCTGAGTCGAAACTTCTGGCTAAGTGGCAAGGACCTTTTGAGGTTACACGCCGGATTGGGACAGTGGATTATGAGATCTGCCAGCCGGAGCGACGAAGAGAGAAACACA
The DNA here is from genome assembly GCA_030684275.1 of Acipenser oxyrinchus oxyrinchus. Lineage (NCBI taxonomy): Eukaryota > Metazoa > Chordata > Actinopteri > Acipenseriformes > Acipenseridae > Acipenser > Acipenser oxyrinchus. The sequence goes on along the minus strand of CM060247.1, from coordinate 70,800,770 downwards.
TTTATCATGTAAACCTCTTGAAGCCCTGGTTGCAACAGGAGGCGTTGGTAGTGGCACAGGCAGATGACATCACCGACCTGGGACCTGATCTTTCTGTGTTGGCGAAAACAGGGTCGGTACAGATTGCAGATAATCTGACACCAACATAGAAATGTCAGGCTCAGGCACTGGTGACGGAATTTCCTGATGTGTTTTCTCCCGTCCTGGGGCAGACTCAAGTAGCCCATCATCACATTGAAGTTGAGCCGGGGGCGCCAGTTAGCCAGAGGCCATACCGTATACCTGAACGTAAAAGACAGGTAATAAAACGGAGATTGATGAGATGCTGAGACTGGGGGTAATAGAAGAGTCCCAAAGTGACTGGAATTGTTTTAGTGGATAAGCCAGACGGGTCAACTCGGTTTTGCATTGACTTCAGACGAGTTAATGAGAAATCGAAGTTCGATGCTTATCCCATGCCCCGGGTAGATGAGTTGCTGGAGCGTCTAGGCACGGCTCATTTTATGATGACACTGGATTTAACGAAGGGGTACTGGCAGATACCCCTAACCCCAGAATCCAGAGAGAGGACGGCATTTTCGACTCCCTTCGGGTTATACCAATTTAGGACCATGCCTTTTGGGTTGCACGGAGCACCAGCCACTTTCCAGCGGATGATGGATCGCGTTTTGCGGCCCCATCAGCAGTACGCCGCTGCTTACATAGATGACGTGGTTATTCACAGTGAGGATTGGCCGAGTCATCTGTGTAAGGTAGCGGCGGTGCTGCGATCCTTGCGGGAGGCTGGGCTCACTGCTAACCCAAAGAAATGTGCCATTGGGAAGAGTGTGACGGAGTATTTGGGGTATCGAGTAGGGAGTGGCCAGATCAGACCGCTGATTGCTAAGGTGAAAGCCTTGTCTGACTGGCCGGTCCCTACGACCAAAACCCAGGTGCGCTCTTTCTTGGGTCTAGCGGGCTATTATAGGAAGTTCATTCCGAGCGTCGCCACGCTCGCTACGCCTTTGACAGACCTCACCCGGAAGGCTGCCCCAAATACGGTTCAGTGGATGGAGCCTTGCCAGAGGGCCTTTCTTGCTCTGAAGCGAAGGCTGTGTAGTAAGCCAGTGCTATGCAGTCCTAATTTCAGCAAGAGGTTCACCCTGCAGACGGATGCGTCAGAGACAGGTCTCGGGGCAGTGTTGTCTCAGGAGGTGCGGGGAAGCGAGCACCAGGTCCTGTATATCAGCAGGAAGCTCCTTCCCCGTGAAAAGAACTATAGTACCATCGAGAAGGAGTGTCTCGCAGTAAAATGGGCAGTCGAGTCACTCCGGTACTACCTGCTGGGGCGACACTTCACCCTGGTGACAGATCATGCCCCCTTAGCATGGCTTCACCGGATGAAAAATAACAATGCCAGAATCACCCGGTGGTACTTGGCCCTGCAGCCCTATGCCTTCAGGGTTGTCCACCGAGCAGGAAAGCTCCATCTAAATGCTGATTTTTTCTCTCGGGAAAGCATGGGGTGTAGGATTTCGAATGGACCGGTGGTGCCATTCTGAGGGGGAGGATGTGTAACAGGGAGAGATCTGGACTGGCCGTCTGACGCATGCACGATGCTGCAGGAAGGGGGGCGGCAGTCCTGTGGGATCTGCCTGCCAGTCATGGCGGTGACACAGAGAGGTGGGGAAGAGGGTGTGTGCGCTTTCCCCCTCTCTGAGTGGCTGGGAGGCGGATTTTAGTGGGATTGCTGATCCTATAAATTAATACTCTGCTGTTTCCTCAGATCTGCCCCTTTAGACCTGAACAACAAGCAAGCGGTCTCACTGCTCGTCATGACCACAGACGGACAGGAGTAAAGACCCGAAAGAAACTCAAAGAGGAGAAAGTAAAGAAATAGAGAGAAAGTGGGGAATCCTTGGGCAGACCCGGATATTGTTTTGAATTAGCGGAGGAAACCGCATAGAGTAGGACGGAGGCCCGAGTCGTATGAGTAGCAGCGACTGGAGAAAATCACGCTGCGAAGTGCAGCACATTTATTTTGTAGTTTTCATTACTGTGTTTTATTTTCCCTGTTTCTTTTTGCCTTTTTCGTTTTTCATTATTTTGAGCACCTGCGAGTGCACCTGAACTGTACCGAGTACCCTGCCGTGGTATTCCCTTAGGTTCTGGATACCATAGTTGGTAGACAGACCACGGACAACAGCGCCCTCTGCGGGCTAAAACAAATCAGTGCAACTCACCAGAGTAAAAAAACAAAACAAAACCGAGCACCTGTGTGGTGTTTCAAATATAATTTCTGGCTCCCGTGTCAGTGAATAACCACACCCTTCCACAGTAACATTCAGAGTTGATCGAATTTTGTGAGGCAGGAAGCCACAGACATGTTCAGCTTGTTTGATGTAGAACATAAACAGATTTTAGCCTTTTGGCTGACAGTGATTTGGGGATGCTGTTTGTGCATTGTGGATATTTTATTTAGACAAAGTTCCAAGTAGTAATTACATCATATGTAATAAACTATAACATTAATATTATGGGTCAAATATATAAACACATCTCGCTATATAGTACAGACCACTGTAAATCGAAGCTACGTTTATTGCATTTTGCCAGTATTGCATGTACAGTTGTAATTTATTTATTAGAATACAGTGAATTAGCAGTACAGCTATGGCCAAAAGTTTTGCATCTCCCTATATAACAAAATCATTTTAGTCGAATGAAGCCTGTGGAATAATGCTACGTTAACATACTGAATTACATACAGCTTTGTAGATTTCCATACCTAACGAAAAACTGACATTTCGAAATCCAACACGCCTTAAATACTACTGTATAACTATTACGGCTTGCGGTAAACTTTTGCGATACCGCTCTGTAGTTTCTTTGATTACATGATGTTAAATAAAATATCAAAATTATGCTTTTTTTATTTATTTTTTTAATTGTCTTAATTTAAAAAAAAAAGTTGCAGCCATAGCTGTACCATCTCTCTATCAAAAAAATAAAAAAATGTACAAACATAATAGTTGATAGTTTTCAAGGGAGGATGTTTAATTTTAAATATTTTAACCATTAAAATATTTAATATATTGTTGCAACACGGGGTCTTTGAACCTTGTATTGTTTTGTTTTGGAAAGGAATGGACAGACACTGTAATTGTTGGTACAAAGCAGAAGTCCTGTTTATTCTTCTAAATAACACTCTGACCCTATGGGCTGAGACCAGGGTTGCCAACTGCCACCAGAATTTACGGACACTTTAAGCCAGGTCAGGTTTGGTAACTCGCCACTAAACCACAAAACAACGCCAAAACAACAACCCCCCCTTTCTCTTATTACTTATCTCTCTAGACTCCCAGTACCTGCCCTCCCTACTCGTTCATCCAGTTGCCCTCACAGCCTCTAACCGGCTCTATCTCTCATAGGCCTTGATTGAAGTGACACTCTGTATGGTCTCTCTTCACCCAATCGCTCTCACTAACCACTCTGCTCTCTGGTGCAATCCCCCCTCTCTTATATCAACCAGAATAGACCCACCACCCGACCCACTCTCTCACCAATCACCGCAGCACATCACTCTCACTGACTGAAGAGACCCGAACTGACCGGCTTAGTGGCAGTGGGGGCAGTGCATAAGCAGCACCTTTATTTTGTAGTTTTATTACTGTGTTTTATTTTTCCTTTTCTTTCACCTTTTGTTATTTTTTATTTCAGCGCACCTGTGAGTGCGCCAGCATTTAACTGTTTACCAGTATTGGTATTTCTGTGGTCCTGTTTACCATTGCCGGTATTCAGGCCACGGACAACAGCGCCCTCTGCGGGATAAAAGAAAATATATAAAATAATAAAACTAGGCACCAGTGCGGTGTTTTCAATTAAACCTTCTGTCTCCCGTGTGTGTCAGTGAATTGCCCACCACCCTTCCACAGGACCACACATCCAAATTTATGAGCAAATCCATTGAATGGGGTAAAAAGTTAATCAAAATAATGAAAAGAAACACCACTGTTCAGGAGGAACAGGAGATGGAAACAGGACAGGGGGCTGCCGGATCTGAAGCCAACAGAGCTGGAGCTACTGTTCCGAAAGTGGGAGCAGGCAAGAGAAGCTCTGCAGTGTCCAGCGCAAGAAGGAGAAGCCCTGCTGTCTCCAGAGCAGAAGGGAGAAGCCTGGCCTTGGTCAATACAGTCCATGGCCCCATGCTCCGTGACACCCTGCCGAAGGTTCCGGACCTCTCATCGCTGCAGATGTCGCTTGGGCTCCCCCTGCCTATTGTTGTGCTCCCCTTTGCGGTTCAGAGGTCGCTTCGCTGGTGCCAAGCCCCGTTTCAATGCCATTAAAGAGGAGAGTACCTGCCCTACACCTCAATCACCACAAAGACATGTAACAAGTCTGATTGACATGACACAGTGGCAGCGTTCTCCCCAGGAATTCTGTAGACTGGCGGCAGAACATTATAGCCGGGAACACTTTTAACGGAAAAATAAACTTGCCTTACCTTAAATATATAATACGACAAAGAATTTGAATAATGTCTGGTTGCGCTTTTTTATGTTCTACATTTTCTTTTTCATTTCTGTTTTTTATTATGGTAAATTACCGTGCTTGTTTAGACACTCTACGATTTGACCACGAAAGATAACGTAGGGTTAGTGGAGTTCACACAAAAAACTGTAACCATTTCACTTCCTTTTTAGCTTATTGCTTCATTTAAATTGTTTTCTTTAAGTTTTCAGGGCATTTTTTCGCTATTCTACGTTTTTTAAATGCAGCTGTTCATTTTAACCTTTTTTTAACACATCAGTTCTCGCACACGTTTGGTCACCATCACAACTGTTGCATGAAACCGTAGTGTAATAATCCAGCACCTCCTCACTTAAGCATTTGTATGTAAACTGGCAACAGCTGATATCCCATAATTTCTTATTAAAGATGTACAGCCTTTATAAATGAACCCCCAATATCTCTCACAAGCATCTGGGTACATCTTGTTACGATATCACAACAAAAGGAATACGCTTTTTTTTTGTGGGGGGGTGCATATGTATAGCTATTATGTACTATATATCACCTTACAGTACAATAATATGACAAAAAATGGGCTGAATGATAATACCCGAAAATAATCTTAATATATTTTTTAATAAAGTAGCTGGTGCAAATATAGTATTAGGTGGTGGATTGCGCCGGTCTCTGCTTACTTTGACCCCCTGCATTCATTTTCACTATTTTTACTTTGAAAATAATTGGTTATTTTTTTAGCAATCATTTTTAACGTTTTAGCCTCTCGAAGTGCTTAACACAGAAAACCCGCCCCTTCAACTCTCTAATTGGTTAAATGTTGTGTCACGACATAACACAGCTGTCATGTGGTTCCAAGATATTTTTTTCACCCAGCAACGCGCAACTGTAGTCTGCTGGAAGCGCAATCAATACTTATTGTTAAAGGCACAGTAGCATCTGCAAGACGGGAGGATAGGGTTTTTTTTCAGCCGGGCGCGACAGCCACTTTGCGTCTGAAAAGGCCTGGGGAGAACCCTGAGTGGGTTGTGTTTTAACGTCAGCAACAACAGTGCTCGTCCAGAGGACATAAAGTGCTTGTGGAGGCATTAATGGATTAAAAAGAGTTATATGTATACTGAGACTGACCTGGAGTGACCATCTTTATCCACATTAAAATAACAATTCAGACTGCATGGTTATTAAAACTGAAGTAAAGAGTAAAACAACGGGGTGATTTTCAGCTTTTTACGACAAAGTGTAAATTGCTTTATTTATTTTTTTATGAAAAAGGAAATAAAACGCCCTTTCAAATCATGAAATAAAAAACAACACACATATATTCTTAAATGGTTTTGACATTATACACAGTTGCAGACAAAAGTATTTGGGCAGTTAAAAAATATGAGAAAAACCACAAAGAAAGTGATTTCTATAATTTCTAATTGTTCTGTTGAAAGATTTAAATTAAAGTAGAGAAAACAACAAATTATTACATAACATGCATAAAATGAAAAATAACATGCAAAAACTGATTTCATACTTTTTTCACTTTTGCAAGGAACATTTCTGTTTATTCTGTTTAGCCATATTTTTGTTGATTGAGACACACCATGAGCCAGATTGCAGCAGGGTGAATAAACGTTTGCTCTAATCAGCATTTAGACCGACGGTTCAATCTAGAGAAGCTTGGATGGAAGCATCCGTAACAAGCTGCTTCTGGGGCATAGAAAGGAAGGCAGCGATTAAAGAGAGCTCCAGCTACAAAGAGAGACTGTATCTGGCTGGACCCGCCTCATCCCAAACCCTCTGGGTCTGTGCATGAAAGACTTCCTCAAGGCCATATTGGACCAAAAAAGATGTCTGGCCTGTGGGGAAAGCGGACACAGTGTTGCCTTCTGCCCGCTCTGGGAGGAGTGGAGTGGCCACTTCCCCGGGGAGGTTTGGGAGTTCCAGGGCCATTGGAGGCGCTGTTGAAGGAACGTGGGAAGAGGTGGTGGTGGTCATGTGTTCCGACCCTACTGGGACCCCCGGACTCGGAGGCAGAACAGGAACAGTAGAGAAAAGAAAGGGCCCCCCTTTACGACGCGTGTGGAGAGTTTGGGCACAATTGGGAGGACTGTTCCTACGGAGACCCTTGGTATGAGGAGGCGTTGAACAAGGGTCTGATGGAGGATGCTGCAGAGTGGTTCTGGGCTGTAGACCAGACCCGGCCGTCCCCAGCACCTGAGAAGGAGGAGTTGCCATCTCTAATGCCCACAGGGGGAGGCCAAGTGTCCAAAGCCCAAGAGGGTGGTCCAAGCATTCAGAGCCCAAGAGGTGGAAGCCCGAGCCTCCGGTCCCACTGGGAGAAGCCTCGTAGTCTCCAGCATAGGAGACTACCTGTTGCTCCCGCCTCCACCACCAAAGGGAGACTACCTGCTGCTCCCGCCTCCACCGCAACTGGCCATGCTGACCTCAGCAGCCGCTGCCATTGCCTCCTAAGGGTCAGCTGCTACTATCGCCTCTTGAGGGTCCGCTGCTGCCCTCGCTTGGGGATGCCAATTCACCATCACTTGGGGATTTCTGTTTCGCTGCTGGAGTCCAAGAAGGGGGAGCAGTCGGCTACAGAGAAAGGGGGAGGGGGAGGTGAGGAGACTTTCGAAACCCTTCTCTTACCATTTTGCTGAACTTTAGTTTTCAATCAGATAAAGCCAATATCCTACTAGGCGGCTGACTCTATAAGTCGTGGTTTATTAATAAAATGCATATCAGAAGTCTTGTCCCAGCTTAATAGTTTAAAAAAATGAGGACAGTTTAATTAAGTTTATGTCAGAGCTTTGCAACTACCAGTAATTTTCTGAAATTTAAACAATTACCATTCAAAATTAATGGCTTTGTTCCATTTGCCTTTTAGTTTTTTACATTTGATCTGAAACTTATTTTACCATTGAAAACATTTAGAAATGCTTCATCAAAATGTCAAAAAGAATTTACTGAGTTATTTTAAGCCTTACATTTCACTGACACTGATCCTCCCTGGCTCCCTTTCAAGTTGTACCGGACCAAACAACTAAGGAAGAGCTTGAAATGGAAATTCATCTAATTTTTAGAGTGTTAGATATATAGGCGACTCTTTTGAAAGTTTTAATCATACATCATGAGTCAGAAACACATTTCTCAACATGTACCCGGGAGTGTTCGCCAGGACAAAATAAATTTAACCTAAGGATCACAGGGTATTTAGATCACGCTCTGTCCTGCAACAATGCTGGTTCCCACAATGCACCACTCATTTCAATCAGAGAGTCAGCATTGTTGCAGAAGGCAGCATGAACTGGATGCACTGCAATGTTTAAAAGAAAAAATCTTTCTCTCAAAGTAAAAGTTGAAAAAAATGTAATTCCTTAGTTCATGTGTGAATATCAAAATATAAAAACTATCAGTAATATGTTAAAAACAAATGACTGCAATCTGGACAACACAGAATAAAGCAAAGGTAATGTGTTTCTTGTAAACACTGCAGGGGATTCTGCAACATTTTAAATCTGCCTTTATTTTCCACCTCAAAAACAAAGAAAAAAGAAAACCTCAATATTGACCTCCATCCTCCCATGGACTCTGTGATCACTAAGTGCGTTAATTAAATGCTTTGATACATCAAGGTTAAGGAGCCACAGGGTGACAATATAGTCAAATCACCTTTACCCTTTACTCCCCAGATGAATAAAATAAATCATAAAAGCTTGACTCAAACTGTTGATAGAGCTTTCATGTACACTAGGTCACAAATGCTTCCGGTAAAAGTAGATGCTTTCCTGGAAAACTAGGGGGATTTGACATAATTACACATAAAGGTAAGTAGCCCTTGACACATGATGTCATGTGATTTCTGAGAGATTGAGAAAAGAAAAGTGACATCACCCACCACAATAACATTCAGCAGCATTCCCTGGGAAAGTTCTTGGAGCGTTGCCAACCTGGCCTTTTGCCTATGACATCAACTACTGGCACCATGTGAGAGCAGTGTTGTACTTATGTAGAGTATCAGTTGTTTAGTATATCAAGCACTGTTTAGTCACATGAGCGTTATCTTAGTAGCCCTCTAAACTGGCACAAGCAGTTCCTGTGCTCTTTAATTTAGGAGTGACAGTATTAAGTGACAGTATTATTATTATTATTATTATTATTATTATTATTATTATTATTATTATTATTATTAGTAGTAGTAGTAGTAGTAGTAGTAGTGGTAGTCATAGTAGTAGTATCATTATTTCACAGTTTTATATTGTGGTAACAAATACATGCTTACATGTATATAGCTTTTTTATTATCATTATTCTGATGACTTGTGGTGGTGACTGGAAGGACTTTATTACAGAATTTGAATTAATTTCCACATGAATAATTTCATGTGTGATGTACAGTGTACAATACATTCTACCAGTATATTACTATTTTTTTCTTTCATAACAAGGGATCAGCATGCTTGACATGAACTCAATGGAGATGTTGACACTTAAGGTTGATGTTAGTTTTAGGTAAATCACCTGGAGATGCAGTAAAAACCAGATGTTTATAAAGACCCCAGAGTGGGTGTTATAAGCAGGTTTGCATTATATGTATATCAATTTGTTTTTAAGGATGAAAATGCCTTCTTGAGGCTACGTTGATTGATTAATTGATTAAATCTGGGATCTATTGATCAAACAGTGACAAATCTTAATATATCTTTCACTAGCTACATATTTCCTTGAGTCTATATACACTGAGTGTACAAAACATTAGGAACACCTGCTCTGTCCATGAAATAGACAGACGAGGTGAATCCAGGTGAAAGCTATGATCCCTTATTGATGTAACCTGTTAAATCCACTTCAATCAGTGTAGATGAAGGGTTAAAGAAGGATTTTTAAGCCTTGACATAACTGAGACATGGATTGTGTACTGTATGTGTGCCATTCAGAGGGTAAATGGGCAAGACAAAAGATTTAAGTGCCTTTGAACGGGGTATGGTAGTAGGTGCCAGGTGCATCGGTTTGAGTGTGTCAAGAACTGCAACGCTGCTGGGTTTTTCAAGCTCAACAGTTTCCCATGTGTATCAAGGATGGTCCACCACCCAAAGGACATCCAGCCAACGGCAGGCCAGTGGTCAAAAATAGCTCATTGATGAAAGAGGCCAAAGGAGGCTGACACGAATTGTGCAGAGCAACAGATGGGCTACAGTTAGTCATCTGACAGTCCAGTACAACATTGGTGCCGAAAGACCCATAAAAGAATGCACAACTCGTTGAACCTTGACACGAATGGGGTATGGCAGCCGACAACCTAACAGTGTTCCACTTCTTTCAGCAAAACACAAGAAACTGCGGTTGCAGTGGGCTAAGAAATGAAAACACTGGACACTGGAGGATTGGAAAAACATTGCCTGGTCTGATGAATCCTGCTGTTTCACACTGATGGGAGGACTAGGGTATGGAGAAAACCACATGAGTACATGCATCCATCATGCCGCGTGTCAACATTGCAGGCTGGTGGTGGTGGTGTGATGGTGTGGGGTGTGTTTACATGGCACACATTGGACCCCTTGATAAAAGTGGAGCAACGTTTGAATGCCACAGGATATCTGAACATCATTGCCAATCAGGTGTATCCCTTCATGGCAGCAGTGTATCCATCTGCTAATGGATTTTTGCAGCAGGATAATGCCCCATGCCACAAGGCTAGGATTGTCCAGGAATGGTTCCACGAACATGACAGTGAATTCAGCTTACTGCAGTGGCCTGCCCAGTCACCAGATCTCAATCCAATTGAGCATCTGTGGGATGAGATGGAACGAGATATTCGGAGTAGAGATCCACTACCAGCCAACTTGACACAACTGTGGGAAGCATTGGAGTCAACATGGGCGAGCATCCCTGTGGAACGCTTTCGACACCTTGTAGAGTCCATGCCCCGACGAATTGAGGCTGTTCTGAGAGCAAAAGGGGGTGCAACTCAATATTAGGAAGGTGTTCCTAATGTTTTGTACACTCAGTGTGTATATATACAGTATATATATATATATATATATATATATATACAGTATATATATATATATATATATATATATATATATATATATATATATATATATACACTACTGTGCAAAAGTTTTAGGCAGGTGTGAAAAAATGCTGTAAAGTAAGAATTCTTTCAAATATAGACATGTTAATAGTTTATATTTATCAATTAACAAAATGCAAAGTGAGTGAACAGAAGAAAATCTACATCAAATCAATATTTGGTGTGACCACCCATTGCCTTCAAAACAGCATCAATTCTTCTAGGTACACTTGCACAAAGTCAGGGATTTTGTAAGCATATAGTCAGGTGTATGATTAAACAGTTATACCAAACAGGTGCTAATGATCATCAATTCAATATGTAGGTTGAAACACAATGATTAACTGAAACAGAAACAGCTGTGTAGGAGGAATAAAACTGGGTGAGGAACAGCCAAACTCAGCTAACAAGGTGATATATATCACGTATTGTTGGTTGTGCTTTTAGGAACTCAGTGTAACATCCAGCTTTGTGTACTGAAGCAACAGATATCATGTTCCTGTATTCACCCTGGATTGTGGTGCATAATGATTTGTGCATGTGTCAATGAAGTATGTGTTATGTACCCTATCAGTGATCAAGCTTACACGTGGCCTGATACTTGTAGGGACAAAAATAGGTATGTTTTTAGTCACGGCTGTACTTTTTTAAATAATAAATTCAACATTTTAATGCAAAGTGCCTTAGCTAGCTATGTTCCTAAAATACAAATTATGCAGTAACCATGGATGCTATATTTGAGAAAAGGCTGAAATGCTGATCACAGTGACTTGACAAGGACAGTTAGCTGTTATGCTAGACAGTTATTTAGATTCGAATTGTCTTTCATCAGATCCAGAATGCTAAATGAGTCCTTGATAGTCCACTCTCATTAAATTTAGAAGACAGATTAAAATAAGACCAAATACGTAATTGATGACAATTTGGAAGAGGGTTATGAGGTAGCATTAATGAGTGGAGTTGATCCTTGTAGAAAAACATCATAGCTCCGATATATAAATATATCTTTTATCTTTTTTTGCTCAAAAGAACCAACTTACCAACGTTTTGTTGTGTTTAACAAAACTTTATCAAGAGAAAGTGTGTTTGTAAACCAAAGTAGTGGTATGTATAGGCTTTTGATGCCATGGTAACCACAATCACTTATTTCTATTTAAATCTATTAATGTGTTTGTAATGTAATTTACTACATCGTTAATGATGTAATGATCCACAATTCCTTTCTATTTAAACCTTCAGGCATCGTGGTATCGAGTCAATTTATCCATTTCTTCTTCCTTTATTCATTTTGTATTGTACATTATTTAATTGTATTTCTTCTAAAACTACAAAATGTTTTTTTTTTGGAGTGTTGATATTGGTTCATTAACTTTTTATTTTTTATGTATGATAGGTGATTCTGTATTATTCTATTTAATGTTGTACCTGTCTCTCCTACGTAGTTTATTTTGTTATATTTTTGGCAAAATATACCATAAACAGGGTTGCTAGTTTTGCGATTTCATTTTTATCTTTACAAATATATTTGCTTACTTTACATGTGCTCTTACAGGTTTTAATGTCTTTTGATGTATCTATGATACATTTGTTTACTGTAGAACAAAATTTCCAAACCATTTTTGAAATGTTTGGTAATGATTTAGAATATGTAATTATTATATGTAATATAATTGCAACCTTCTTTTCTCTTTCATGAAACTCAAGTAGTTAATTACTATTGAGTTTGTCAACTCTTTAATTCTCTATCAATAATCTGTTCTTTATATCCTCTTTGTTTAAGATTTATCTTCAATTCCTTTTTCTGTTTTTAAAGTCATTTTGACCGAACAGATTATTTTTATCCTTATTCCCAGTCTTTATGATTGGCTGTTTTGGTATGAATAGGGTGTGCAGATGACATATGTAGGTGCTAATGAATATCAGTAGGTTTAGCGTAAAGATCTGTTTTAATAGATCCTTGATCAAGTTTAACCAAGGTATCAAAGAATTCAGTTTCAGATTTTGCCCACCATAGAGTCACTGAAATGCTAGGGTGGCTATTATTTGCTACTTTATAAAAACTGGGAAAAAAAATCTTCTCCGTGTGTCCATATTCCAAATATGTCATCCACATATCAATGTATGTGTATTCTAAAGTTGTATTGTCTAGTTTACTCCATAACATTTCCTCCCATTTACCCATTTAAGTGCTTGCAAAATGCACACCTAATTTTGAGCCTATCGCTGTCCCATCATTCTGCTTGTAACTTGTGTTTGTCGGACAGTACTCTCTGTACTACTTACATCATCAGCAGACTTCTCTAAGATACTTGTATTATTTTCTGGGATGTTTTGACTTACCCATTCTTCCATTGACATGTTATTAAAAAAGATTGAAACTTACTTTAAATGCCATTTTGTTAAAAATAAAACTGGTGGAGTGATCTTGTTTGATTTGTTTTTGTGATGCGGTTACAAACATTCTAAGGGCATATACTAGTGATTATATCCCTCCAGCTCAGCCTATTAAGAGTGCAGGGAATCATTCCATTGACTGTGTCTCAGCCCATTACCCAAACAGTCCATAATGCCAAATCAAGATGAAGCCAAGGGCCTTTACCACCCAGGCGTGCATATATTTCATGGGAACCGCACAGCCTGAAGTGGTTTATATTATTCCTGTAAGTTCTCTAGTTTCCCCTGTTAAGTGAACCTGGTGTTTCAACTTGGTCATGGAATGATAGTTTCTGCCCAACTAGATATGCTGTGACATTTTATAGATTTTTATCCAGATTTTTAAAATCAGTAAAGGCGTATTTTGTCCATGTGAACCAACTACCACTACACAGTTACTGAAAAGTAAACAGGGCCAACAAGATGGTTATTAGCTACACCACTGGTCAGCCAATCCTCTCTGTCATACCAACACTTTATATTCTGTATTTTTAAATGTATTAAAAATGACAAAGGCATGCTTTACAACAGGCAAATATGCAGCTTATTTTTTATATGATTAATGATCCTTTTAAAGTGATTTTCATCTCTCTGTACAGTAGGTGATGTCATCTATTTTGTAACATGCCCCTACGGATCTCACATATATCATTATATAAAATTATTGATGTGCAATATCCGCTTTCAACTTTTGAACTTGGAAAAGAGGACAGCAGGAAATTATTAGTACATTACTATATATCCCTGTGTGGCAGAGCGGAAGCCCTACATGGGAAATATGTAGTTTTATTGTATATTTTTGCATTATTTGTTGTAAATTGATTTAATTAATTGTTTAACTGATGTTGCTCTGCCGTGGGCGATTACCTGTCTGCGTGGAGCAGCAGCTGAAAGCAATGAGCTGTTCCAGCAGGCAGGTGGGCGTGTCTCGGCAGAGCGTTAGTATAAAAACATAGAGGTCACTGTGATCCGGGGCTGCTGCAAGGCCTGCCGTTTTCACGGCACCTTTGATTTAGAGTTTGTTGTATTGTGTTTTATTTTGAGTGTTTGTACAGTCATGTATCGTCCTCTGTGCTGCTACCATCGCTGGTAGCGTCACATGATTGTGTGTTTACTTTTTGTCCATGTTTATTGATTAAATCCTGTGCGCCTGTGTCGGTATCAGCGTCAATCTCTTTACCTCAGTGTCTTCTGTGTTCTCCTCGCGCCTGAGGCAAGTATACCAGGACTTTACCACAACTTGGTGTCAGAAAGGGATTGCTGTATCCTGCGCAATGGAAAATCGACCCAGCGACAGAGACATTGAGGAGCAAACCCTGAATTTTTTTGGGGAGCAGGAGCAAGCCAGCGACCACCAGCTTCAACCCGAGAGTCAGAGAGGTGGAGCTTCGTGTCGAAGGACTGGGAGGAGGAGTGTCCAGCCCGAATGCCCGGCGGCAGGAGCCGGTCCAATGAGGGAGGTGCGTCCTACCGGCGTCGGAAGAGAGGAGGAGCTCGGGCCCCAGAGCCTGAGGAGGCGGGCCAACCACTTGAGGAGTTTCTGCCTTCAGTCCAGCCGTTGCTGCTGAAGCCGTCACTCACGTTCTCTGGCGTCATGGGACTAACACGCAGGAGTGTTGCTGCCTTTGGTCCAGCCGTAGCTGCGGAGCCATCACTCGTGCTGTGAGTTCACGAACAAGCAGTGTTTGAAAGACTTGACGCCGCAGGGGCTGCCCTCTGCAGAGGAGCGAGAAGGGACACGGGGTTTAGGGGTCACCATGGGGTTAGACGGGCACCCAGGATTAAAGCCCAGAGAAAAATAATGGTGACGGTGGGGTAAATGTAATAATTTTGATAATTAATAGTTGTGATTAATGATAATGTTTAGAAATATAATTATAGTGACGCTGATGGATTTGATGCTTGAGTGGAAGCTAACGTTGGAGCCTGGCGTGTGTTGATTGTTGTGGCTGGCTCCAATGTTCCCTCCCACCCACCCTTGTGATTTGTTTGTGTGTTTAAAAAGAAAAGAAAAAAAAAAATGTCGAATGGACCCCTACGGGTTCCATTCTGAGCGGAAGGATATGTGGCAGGGCGGAAGCCCTACACATGGGAAATATGTAGTTTTATTGTATATTTTTGCATTATTTGTTGTAAATTGATTTAATTAATTGTTTAACTGATGTTGCGCTCTGCGTGGGCGATTACCTGTCTGCGTGGAGCAGCAGCTGAAAACAATGAGCTGTTCCAGGAGGCAGGTGGGCGTGTCTCGACAGAGCGTTAGTATAAAAGCATAGAGATCACTGTGATCGGGGCTGCTGCAAGGCCTGCCGTTTCCGCTGCACCTTTGATTTAGAGTTTGTTGTATTGTGTTTTATTTTGAGTGTTTGTACAGTCATGTATCGTCCTCTGTGCGCTACCATCGCTGGTAGCGTCACATGACATTATTGTTTACTTTTGTCCATGTTTATTGATTAAATCCCGTGCATGCCTGTGTGGGTATCAACGTCAATCTCTCTACCTCAGTGTCTTCTGTGTTCTCCTCGGCCGCCTGAGGCAAGTATACCAGGACTTTACCACACCCTGTCATATAGTAAAAAAACACAATGCCCTTTATTTGTTGAATAAAATAAAATTAAACTGTTTTTGTTCTGTATAATATTTATTTAAAGGGAAAACAAGCTGCTCATCCACAAGGAATTTACACGAGGCGTGTCAGCTGTCTTTCTCAAAGCACTGTGAAAACAGCTGAGATTGCATAACCAATGCTCTGTAAGAAAGATTCAGAACAGAGTTACACAAGTGGATGTTGTCTGGAAATGTTATCCAGATCATCCAGCTGTAACTGGATTATTCTGCATATTGCTGGTAATCTACCGGCACCCTGTGAGAGAATTGTTGTCCTTAGTATAATTTGTTTAGTATTTCAAACTCTGTTTGTGACCTCACCTTCGGCTTGGGGTGCATAACTCCAGTTACAACTTCCTCACAGTAGAGCCTTCATCGACGGGCAGTATCACTTGTGTCGTCTCTATTTCTTTCACATGTGAAACGTCTTAACAAAGAGGAACAGTTTGATGTGTGGTGCGGATAGTCAACAGGGTGTGACTCCCTGATTTCACAGAGAACATCCTAATCAGCACAATATATGATATTGCCTATGATGCCTGACGTGGGTATTTTTGTAGCGGAGGGATTTTAAAAGAAAATACAATATTATATCTTTGCAGTTTCAAAAACGTTCACTCTCCTTTGCTACAGTTTGCTATGCTTTCTTCATGGCATTCCGCTGTCAGATTTTTAATGAATATAGGCCTCTGGTTATTCCACAAGGCATGTATGTGTTCTTTCACAGATAGATTCCTATTGGCCTGTCTGAGTTTAGAAAAATGATTCTCAAAAAACCATTCTCTCAAATGGACACCCATTCCAAGTTTCAGCACAATTGGATTGCTCTAGATGCATACTGTAACAAGTTTCTGTAAAATATCCCTTTTGATAAATAGTGTCATGAAAAGATTGCGTCATTTCTCATTATGGGTAATCCTTCCAGGTACTGCTGGGAGTGAAGCCAATAACAATTTCTTAGCCTTACTCAGCACTTGGTTAATTCCAACAAAGTTTTACACTTGAGTGCTTGAGACTCTGTTGATTCTCAGATGAGGCTGCATTTGAGTTCTTCACCATACCCAGTAATATAACGTAGTTAGTGAAAATCTACTTTGGGAACTTGCTGTTCAGTTTTTTTTTCAAGTTTACCAGTTTACCACTACTTGGCAGTTTCTCAAGGTCGGAATCATGACACGTTGCACCATTTCTCCACTGGCCTTCACCATGGCAATGGAAGTCATTATTAGAGCCTCGAAATGGGTAGTGGGAGGAGAACGATTGGCTTCTGGCATGTGGCTGCCACTACTTCCGAGCATGCATTGACGACATGATCACCGTACAACTGTAGCTTGCAACATCCGGTTAGTTGGCAAACTTGTAGATAACATCAGATGGGCATGTATGCAGTTCAAGCCCTCCAAGTCGAGGAGTACTGGAGATATTCTATATTGATGGTGAGGCCATTCCAACAGTATCAGAAAAGCCAGTAAAAAGTATTGGGAGGTGGTATGATGGGGAGGAGTGAGAGAGACTGCAGGCAGTGCAAGGCTGAAGAGGATCAACAATAGTGCACTACTGGGCAAGCTTAAAGTCTGGTGCTTTCAATTTGGTCTTCTTCCAAGGTTGCTGTGGCCACTTAATGTGTATGAGGTTTCCCTGTCAACAGTAGAGAGACTGGAAGCCTTGATTAGTTCACACATTAATAAATGGCTGGAAGTTCCATGATGCCTTAGCAAGGTAGCACTCTACAGTAAAGTGAAACTGCAGCTACCAGTCTCAGCTCTAACTGAGGATTTCAAGTGCGTGAAGGTTTGGCTGGAAATTACACTGATGGAATCGGGTGATGAGTGTGTGAAGGAGGTAGCACCCGTAGTGAGAACTGGGATAAAGTGGGCAGCAAAGGCGGTGGAAGATACAAAGGCTGCCCTTCGTATCTCAAATCAGTTGGTAGCTACTGAAGACAAAAACAGGAGAGGATGTGTGTCAATGTGGAATGTGGAATCAGGTCCACATATGATGTTCTTCCATCACTGCAGAACCTGAATGTGTAGGTAGGAGAGAACCCTGCATGTCCTTTGTGTTCATCACCTTCTACTCTGAAGCACATTGTTACAGGATGTAAGGAGGCTCTGAGCCAGGGTCACTTCACTTGGCGTCATGACCAGGTACTGCGATGATTGGCATTAGCACTGGAAGAATGTCAAAATAAGATCAGCAGCTTGCTGACAATATAATCAATATGTGCCACACAGAGAACGACATGTCTCCATCCAGGAGAACAACCAACTGGAAAGGTTATTAGTACTAAAATTTGCCTGGGACAATTGGAGGCTACTAGAGATCGGAGAATACATGCAGATGCTAACAGTGCCATGGAAGGATTCCTGTAGTGCCTACATATAGTCTGACTTGGTTTTCCAGGTGGAATTTCTTATTCAAGGATCTCATCTATCACTTGTATACTAGCCTGTACCTGCTGTTTGGTGAAGATATGGTGGCTGAACTATAAAGTACCCCTTTATAAACGCCTGATGCAGGACATGTTTGTAATTAGAGATCAGTACTGTTAAAATGATTCACTGACTATTGAGCAACACTTTTACCTTATAAGTTCCCAGTGTGACTTCTGCCACCTTTAAGAACAGGAACACATTTATTTGTTTATCTCTAATTATATCTTATAATAACATGGTGTTAAGAATTTGGCACGACTGGTTATGTTCTTTTAACACCCATTATAAAATGGGTTCAGAAATGTATGCGTCTTGATTGGCTACTGCGTGTTCTAAGCCATTGCATTATTAGAGTACAACCAATGGGTAAAAACAAGTCCCAGTAACGAAGCCTCATTACCAACAGATAATTGTGCCAACCATTTAGAATTTTAGAATT
Organism: Acipenser oxyrinchus oxyrinchus; assembly: GCA_030684275.1. Lineage (NCBI taxonomy): Eukaryota > Metazoa > Chordata > Actinopteri > Acipenseriformes > Acipenseridae > Acipenser > Acipenser oxyrinchus. The sequence goes on along the minus strand of CM060247.1, from coordinate 70,782,287 downwards.
TTTAAATGTTACTGGTAGACATATTTTCTCTGCATCAACAACAAATGTCAGACTTCCCCCAAGTAAATTTCAATTTATTTGCTGACTCCAGCATTAAATGATGAATGTTTGGGCTCCCTTGGTTTTTAATAATTGGGCAACACAAAAAGGTGCTCCCTGAACATCTTTACAGGCGCCAATTTCAAACAGAAATAGTGTGTTTCTTTCCATTCTGAAAACGTACAGGCAGCATCAAAATGGTAAATCGCAATATCACCCTTCTATATCGGAAACAGACTTAAACACACTGATGTCATTGCCTGCGGTCTCTCCCCTTACAGCACATGGTTTAGTCCGTAAAGTGTGGCTGGACATACAGCTAAACAGTGCCAGACGTGGTAGAGAGGTGGTAAAGCTAGATGAAAACGGGCTAGAATACGTGACTTTAGTATACAATGAAGCCACAAAAAATCACAAAAGCCACGTGAAATAAACAAAAGAGCACAGATGTTTTATGTATGCTTTACCAGAAAACCCCATGTGCCCAGTGTCATCCTTTAAAAAATGCTGCCAAAGCTACACATAAACACTCCTGCTTTTTATCTACACTCCAGTATCTAATGAAAACAGGAAGTCCTGCAGAGCTACGTCCTCTCTGGTGCATTGACTCAAAAAAATGAAGAGGCTCAAACAAGCTGTACCACTCAGCAAACTATTCCACCTACTGGACAATCTGTAAAAGTGTGCAACCAGCCATTTAATTTAGTGAACTGCACATTTAATGACACAGTTCAAATAATTAATTAATTCATTATTGGAAATTATTTCTTTTTAATTTATTTCATTTATTGAGACTATTTTTCACAGTTTAGTAATGGTTACATTGGAACTGTTTTTTGCAGTGTAGTAATATATTGGAAAAATAAATATATTTAATTTTAAATTTAAAAATGTGTGTAGGGACTATATCTTTATTTCTAAAAAATATAAACCCATTTTATAAGCGCAGTAAGACACATCAGGGGTTTTGGTTGTCCCTGCATGGCCTCATGCTTCGCCTCTGGGTGTGCGGTTATCCCAGCACAACCAACACCAAGTCGTGTCTTATTGCTTACGTAATCCTAGCTGGCACTGTGTAGGTCAGGGGTCTCTGATCCTGGTTCTGGAGGGCTGGTGTCCCTCCTGGTTTTTGTTCCAACTGTACCCTAAATTACTTAATTGGACTAATTCAATGCTTATTAAAAGCTTAATTGGTCCAATTAATTAATTAGTGTACAGTTAAAACAAAAACCAGGAAACCAGCCTAAAGTCTTTGTAGCCATTTACATCTTGATAAATGTCCACCAAATTCCCAGTGAAGTTCAGCATCCTACAATTGAGGCTTAAGGTCTTTGTTATATTTGTCGACTTTAATTTCTACACTTATTGTGGAAACAAAACATGACTTAAAAAAGTAGTAAAGCTTTTAATTTCTCCAACATATCAGACTTCAGGCCTCTGTCAGTAGTTCCATTGTAATAACTTCTAACATTTGTTTTTATTCTTTTTTGTGTTTAAAAAGTAAGGGTCAACACATTAGGCCTTTGGGAGGAGAGAAAAAATATAGGTTCAGTTCACCGCTTGTGTGTATATATATATATATATATATATATATATATATATATATATATATATATATATATATATATATATATATATATATATATATTTATATATATATATATATATATATATATATATATATATATATATATATATATATATATATATATATATATATATATATTTATAATACTTTGTTGAGGAATATGCTAATTGAAAAAGTTTTAGTTTTTCTTTTTAGTGTTTTTTTTTAGGAACACCTAACTCTGGGTGTGTATAGAAGGGGTCTGTTAGCTTTTATTGTCCAGGCCCCCAAAGAAGCTCTTGGCAGTTCTCAAAATCGATTTAAAGCTGCATAAATTCTGTGTTTAACTGCTGGCCCTTTTTCTTTCATAGGTTACAATCCCTTCAGGACCTAGACAGACTGATGGCACTCATACAGATCATTAGATTGTAAGACGGTGTGTAATTAAATCCTGTACATTGAGCTAAAGAGACTGTTGCTGCCACAAGACCTTTACTGTACAGAAAAAAAAGAGCTTAAGCTTTTTGTGATCAGAACTAATCAATGTGAATAGGATTCACATGCACATTAAGTGAGCTTGGTGATAGTTCATTTAGCATTATTAATGACGTGATAACATGTATTGATCAATATTCCGATTCTTCTGAAAATTCAGTAAATGTTTCTAAGTAAGTAAAAGTGTTAAAAGCACTAGGAGGCTGCAACATTGCAGTTCAGCCCCTGTGGGACAAATTAAACAATATTCTCTCTACAGCAGATGCTATTCAAAGTGTGGATGTCCTGGAGTACCGGATGATTTGACAACCTGTCTTTTTCCAAGCATTAAAACAAATAAAATACACTAAAATGACAGGGAAGAATTAGCTGTACTTTATTTCCAGTCAATTTGAGATATACTTTATTTGAATAAAGAATATTTAAAAAGTGCTGTAAGCTACAAAACTTGTTGTGTGTGTTTTGATTTCTTCAGGAAACAAACAAAATAAACCTGTCAACGTATAATAGTTTCTAGGCGATGACTTCTAGTATTGTGGCTTTGCCCACTTTTTTGGATGGCCGACTTCCAACTGACCCTGGAATGAACTGTCAAACCATCCGATGTTTCACGAGCAACGGTGTCTAAGGTGATGTCGGCATGGAACTCTGAGGGAAAGACATCATCAGCAAAGGGCAACAGTGGGCAGAAGCGCATACTCCAGGATCATGATATCCGTGCATTAATTCGAAGTGCAAGGCAAAACAGGCAAGCAACTGCAGATCAATTGACTTCAAATTTCAACCTTTGGCGCGAGCAGCGAGTTTCACCAAAAATGGTCTGCTGAGAACTGTACAGAGCGGGATACCATAGTGGCCCATCGCCCTATTAAATGACTTTACATTGGTGTTTCCATTTTTTTGTCCACTACCTGTATAATAGAAGTCAGGCTTATTGGTCTGTAGTTACCTGGTTGAGTTTTGTCTCCCTTTTTGTGGATCTGTATTACGTTTGCAATTCTCCAGTCTGTCGGTACAACCCCTGTGTCAAGAGACTGTTGCATGATCTTGGTTAGCGGTTTGTAAACAACTTCTTTCATTTATTGAGTACTATTGGGAGGATCTCATCCGGTCCAGGGGATTTGTTTATTTTAAGAGCACCTAGTCCCTTTAACACTTCTGCCTCTGTTATGCTAAAGTTAAGGATTTCACTACTATATATATATATATATATATATATATATATATATATACAGTGCCTTTGAAAGTATTCGCCCCTTGAACTTTGCGACCTTTTGCCACATTTCAGGCTTCAAACATAAAGATATGAAACTGTAATTTTTGTGAAGAATCAACAACAAGTGGGACACAATCATGAAGTGGAACGAAATTTATTGGATATTTCAAACTTTTTAACAAATAAAAACTGAAAAATTGGGCTGCAAAATTATTCAGCCCCTTTACTTTCAGTGCAGCAAACTCTCTCCAGAAGTTCAGTGAGGATCTCTGAATGATCCAATGTTGACCTAAATGACTAATGATGATAAATAGAATCCACCTGTGTGTAATCAAGTCTCCAGATAAATGCACCTGCACTGTGATAGTCTCAGAGGTCCGTTTAAAGCGCAGAGAGCATCATGAAGAACAAGGAACACACCAGGCAGGTCCGAGATACTGTTGTGGAGAAGTTTAAAGCCGGATTTGGATACAAAAGATTTCCCAAGCTTTAAACATCCCAAGGAGCACTGTGCAAGCGATAATATTGAAATGGAAGGAGTATCAGACCACTGCAAATCTACCAAGACCTGGCCGTCCCTCTAAACTTTCAGCTCATACAAGGAGAAGACTGATCAGAGATGCAGCCAAGAGGCCCATGATCACTCTGGATGAACTGCAGAGATCTACAGCTGAGGTGGGAGACTCTGTCCATAGGACAACAATCAGTCGTATACTGCACAAATCTGGCCTTTATGGAAGAGTGGCAAGAAGAAAGCCATTTCTTAAAGATATCCATAAAAAGTGTCATTTACAGTTTGCCACAAGCCACCTGGGAGACACACCAAACATGTGGAAGAAGGTGCTCTGGTCAGATGAAACCAAAATCGAACTTTTTGGCAACAACAGGGAACAGGGAAGATGGTTAAAATTGATGGGAAGATGGATGGAGCCAAATACAGGACCATTCTGGAAGAAAACCTGATGGAGTCTGCAAAAGACCTGAGACTGGGACGGAGATTTGTCTTCCAACAAGACAATGATCCAAAACATAAAGCAAAATCTACAATGGAATGGTTCACAAATAAACATATCCAGGTGTTAGAATGGCCAAGTCAAAGTCCAGACCTGAATCCAATCGAGAATCTGTGGAAAGAACTGAAAACTGCTGTTCACAAATGCTCTCCATCCAACCTCACTGAGCTCGAGCTGTTTTGCAAGGAGGAATGGGCAAAAATTTCAGTCTCTCGATGTGCAAAACTGATAGAGACATACCCCAAGCGACTTACAGCTGTAATCGCAGCAAAAGGTGGCTTACAAAGTATTAACTTAAGGGGGCTGAATAATTTTGCAGCCCAATTTTTCAGTTTTTATTTGTTAAAAAAGTTTGAAATATCCAATAAATTTCGTTCCACTTCATGATTGTGTCCCACTTGTTGTTGATTCTTCACAAAAATTACAGTTTCATATCTTTATGTTTGAAGCCTGAAATGTGGCAAAAGGTCGCAAAGTTCAAGGGGCGAATACTTTCAAGGGCACTGTATATATATATATACAGTACTGTGCAAAAGTTTTAGGCAGGTGTGAAAAAATGCTGTAAAGTAAGAATGCTTTCAAAAATAGACATGTTAATAGATTATATTTATCAATTAACTAAATGCAAAGTGAGTGAACAGAAGAAAAATCTAAATCAAATCCATATTTGGTGTGACCACCCTTTGCCTTCAAAACAGCATCAATTCTTCTAGGTACACTTGCACAAAGTCAGGATTTTGTAGGCATATAGTCAGGTGTATGATTAAACAATTATACCAAACAGGTGCTAATGATCATCAATTCAATATGTAGGTTGAAACACAATCATTAACTGAAACAGAAACAGCTGTGTAGGAGGAATAAAACTGGGTGAGGAACAGCCAAACTCAGCTAACAAGGTGAGGTTGCTGAAGACAGTTTACTGTCAAAAGTCATACACCATGGCAAGACTGAGCACAGCAACAAGACACAAGGTAGTTATGCTACATCAGCAAGGTCTCTCCCAGGCAGAAGTTTCAAGGCAGACAGGGTTTCCAGATGTGCTGTCCAAGCTCTTTGAAGAAGCACAAAGAAACGGGCAACGTTGAGGACCATGAGACGCAGTGGTCGGCCAAGGAAACTTACTGCAGCAGATGAAAGACACATCATGCTTACTTCCCTTCGCAATCGGAAGATGTCCAGCAGTGCCATCAGCTCAGAATTGGCAGAAAACAGTGGGATCCTGGTACACCCATCTACTGTCTGGAGAAGTCTGGTCAGAAGTGGCCTTCATGGAAGACTTGCGGCCAAAAAGCCATACCTCCGACGTGGAAACAAGGCCAAGCGACTCAACTATGCACGAAAACACAGGAACTGGGGTGCAGAAAAATGGCAGCAGGTGCTCTGCCAGTCAAAATTTGAAATATTTGGCTGTAACAGAAGGCAGTTTGTTCGCCGAAGGGCTGGAGAGCGGTACACGAATGAGTGTCTGCAGGCAACAGTGAAGCATGGTGGAGGTTCCTTGCAAGTTTGGGGCTGCATTTCTGCAAATGGAGTTGGGGATTTGGACAGAATTAATGGTCTCCTCAATGCTGAGAAGTACAGGCAGACACTTATCCATCATGCAATACCATCAGGGTGGCATCTGATTGGCCCCAAATTTATTCTGCAGCATGACAACGACCCCAAACATACAGCTAAAGTCATTAAGAACTATCTTCAGCGTAAAGAAGAACAAGGAGTCCTGGAAGTGATGGTATGGCCCCCACAGAGCCCTGATCTCAACATCATTGAGTCTGTTTGGGATTACATGAAGAGAGAGAAGCAACTGAGGCTGCCTAAATCCACAGAAGAACTGTGGTTAGTTCTCCAAGATGTTAGGGCCAACCTACCTGCCGAGTTCCTTCAAAAACTGTGTGCAAGTGTACCTAGAAGAATTGATGCTGTTTTGAAGGCAAAGGGTGGTCACACCAAATATTGATTTGATGTAGATTTTTCTTCTGTTCACTCACTTTGCATTTTGTTAATTGATAAATATAACCTATTAACATGTCTATTTTTGAAAGCATTCTTACTTTACAGCATTTTTTCACACCTGCCTAAAACTTTTGCACAGTACTGTATATATATATATATATATATATATATATATATATATATATATATATATATATATATATATACAGTATATATTTTTTCCATATGTAGAAACAATGACTTTACTCTAAGTTCCTAAACTAAAGCTTACTTTATTAGACCAGAGTGGATGGAAACCTATTGTACTTGTTAGGATTTTTATTATTAGGCTTCCACCAAGCCACAATGGGTAAGTAAGCCTATTGTTCTTGTTAGAATTTTTATTAGGCTTCCAAGTCAGAATAGCTGGAAGCCTGTTCTTGTTAATATTTTTGTATTGTTTTCTTTCATGAAATTTTCAATGCCAGATTTTGCATGTTCCATAAAATCAACACCATTATATGGTCCCTCACCCTGAACAATAATAGGACGTTGGTGTTCTATTAATAGGTGGCACCAGCAAAATGAATGTTAACAGTACCAATAAAAACAGTACACAGTACTAGCCTTATGAATACGGTATTGCATGCATACCATTATTTCACTGCAAATTGATTAAGTTGTGAAGTAGCTTGGAGGTCATCTAGTTTCTTGTAACTTCTGCTTCTAAATGTAAAGCCTCTTCAGAATCATTTTGAGTTGTGATCTTATGGAAGAAGTACAACTATCATTTAATGCATTGTCTATTTCATATGAATTTTGTAATGTTTGTGGCTTAATGTAAACTTTCTTAATAAAGTGTTGCTTTAGGTTTTAACGAGTGAGTCTTTTGTGTTCCTGTAGTCACCTCCGTCAGACATTGTGTCAGCGCTCCGTCAAGGACATGTCAACACAGTCGTACTGATATTAAGCTAATTGTTGGGCAAAATAGATTAATTATACTTAAAATCTTCTTGAACTGTTAAAATAGTTCTTATTTTATAATTTTCAAACATATTTCTATTTTTCTGATTTGGTTAAAAATGTGTATCTTAAAGATAGAGTTGGATTTCATAAAAATCAGTGTTGGATGTATTTGTCAATTAAAAAAAAAAAAAAAAAAATCTCACCTTTTTTTTTCTTGAGTAGCACAATGCAATATTCAACTATAAAAGACGAAAACCCTTAACCTTTCTCTGGTTAAAAAATACTAAAATGACATGCTTTTTACTTTCTGACGGAGTTGAAAAAAAATTCTGCTATCAATTACATAAACTTTTTTATGAAAAAATATTGTGGTGAGAAGGTTACTAACTCATACTGTGGTCTATTTAAAAATCATACCATTTTGTCCCTACTCTCAAGAATCAGTGACCACCTGACTGTATGTGCGGTGTTAAACAATATAGAATTAGACAACAATGTTTGCAGTCATTCATACTCTCAATTTCTGAGCCAGCACCAGTTTGTACTAACACATGTAATGATTAGCAGTACTGGAGATAAAATGTCATTCTGCCTGCTTATAGTGTAGTAGGCTATATGAAAATCTTAATACTGTATATTCTATGGATTTTCTTTAGACAAAAGCCTGCAAAACAGTGCAGTACATTAGAAACTCACAAAGGTGTTCAGTCATGAAAACTAATGCGATAGAGAATAATATATATTAAAGCTTAGACAACAAATACTATGTTATATTATTTCTTAGCAGATGCCCTTATACATATTTTCATTAAATCTTTGGCCTCACCCTTCGATGTACCCCTCCCCATAATTTAGTTTGCTGATAGTGGAGAGGCTGACTGTAGGGAAGCCATGGGCAGGGGGGCAGGATAGCTGCCCACTTGACAAAGCTGAAAAACAGGTGGAGGCTGGGGAGATGGAGGCAAACTGACGTAGGTAATATTGAGGTAATATATGAAGCCCATTCTAGCTGACCATTGGAGGTCTTGTTTATCGAATTACACATAAGATACTTGCCATTTGACTGCCGAATGTTCTGGTAATGAGAGTGTCTAATATGCTTGATGTTTACAATCTTAAATTATGGATTGTACCGCCACCATGTGGATATTTGCAGCAAGCAATAGGACACTTTCAGGAAGTGTCCTATTGCTTGTGCTTGGTATCTATTACCAGTGTTGTAATAAAAAAAGATGACATATAAATAACATGTAATGGATGTTTGGGATTAAGGGCACTGAAGACAGAAGTCATCTATTTATGCAAATAGCAGGTATAGCAGAAAGGCTGTGTGTGCAATCCCCACTGTGCCTTGTGTGTGTAATGAAAGGTTAGATCATGAACTGAGATTATATAAATACTGTATTTAGCTTTAGCCATGAATATGTGATGATGCAGTATTGGGCATTTATTTGATTTATGATTACCGTTATATGGACTTCAGAACTGGGGACGCCAGTTTATATCATTTACATTTTCTTAATATTTAATTTCTTCCTTGTTCATCATGGCTGATTGTGAGGCACTGAGGATACACAGTAGCATTGTTTGAGGCAACACTAACATTGGTAAGTTGTTTCTTTCTAGTTTCTAGAATTATTTCTTTATTCTGGAGACACCTTTATCCAAGGCGACTTACAGAGATTAGGGTGTGCGAACCACGGATCAGCTGCAGAGTCACTTATGCCTCACCCGAAAGCACAAGGAGGTTAAATGACTTGCTAAGGGTCACATAATGAGTCAGTGATTTGAACCAGGGACCTCCTGGTTACAAGCCCTTTCTTTAAGCACTGGACCACACAGCCTACTTACATTGGGGAAAACATGCTTTATTGGAACAAAAGTAAGGCTATCTGGAGCACAAAACACACTGAATAAGTGTATTGTATTATAATTCTAATAATCTGAGCTTTGTCTAAAAATACAGAAGATTAGAAAAGATAAACATAAGAGCCCTTAAACAAAAGCAGCTTAAAAATATGAATATCAGTACATAATAAAATATAGTTGATTATTATTATTATTTATTTCTTAGCAGACACCCTTATCCAATGCGACTTACAGTCATAAACAAAAATACATTTCAAGAATCACAGTACAAGTATTAATACAATTAAGAGCAAGATCAAATACAATGACTGATACTTGTAATGAAAGTTTTTACATAGCAAGTTTCATGTACAGCAAGTCAAAAGGATTCCTCACTCCTTAAAAGGAACCACCTTCTTGCCAGCAACATAAACTTCTACCATATTCCGGTCATCGCCTTAAAAAGAGAGAATTGAGAAGTGAATGTAAATAATTTCACAATAAAGGGGTTATTGAAATAATGACAGCATAGACAAAACACATTTCTTTATTTCACTGGCTTTGAGATTTTATATTAATAAGAGTATAATACTATGAAATAGTGATGATTACTTGATACACAATTAATAAATCATTTCTGAGATTACATTTGAGTTTCCACAACTCACCACTGTTATAATGTATCCTACTGTAGTTAATTACACACAAGCACAATATTTTTTCCAGAGAAAAGAACAACTTGATCAAGGCAAAGTTATGCTGCACTTCCAAAACAAATGTATATTTCACAACAAAATATCCTGTCACCATTTTAGCCAACTACATATTTCTGGGAACGATACACTCAAGGAATAGAGAGCATTTGATTGCTCCTCATAAAAACAGCTATGTGGTCAATCTTGAAACTATGCATCAAACCTTATATTTTTAAAAAATATTAATAACTCTGAATTAACTCTTTCAATTCTAAGTAACTTTGCAAACAGACAACTCTACAATAACTAATCAATCAAACAGATTATTATATAGAAAGAAGCTTATAAAAAAGTATACAAGGGCATACCCAAGACTGTAGTCGGTAGACTGGTCTGCTGTGTTTTGTGGTTTATTTTTTCTAGACTGCACTATCAGTCTTTTTTGAGAGGTGTCCTAGAACTTGGAATTCAGCAGTGTTTAAAAAAGTTACCTGTGGTGGCCCTGTGGGCACAAAGTGAATAAATGAAACAAAAAATGTATGCGCCAGTCTTAGGAATTAAATCACACTCACCCAAGTTTAAGAACTTTTCAACAACAACCTGAAAGGTAAACACATTGCAATTAATCAATGGTAGACACACATTTGCCTCTAATATATATATACTAGATAGGGAAGTGGCAAAAATGGGCTCACAGTTTACAAGTATACCACTAAATGTAAGTGTTTAAGTCTTTTAGAAGCCTTTTCAGAAGCAGCTCCCATGGTTAAATGACATCAAGTCCTACAACATTAGGACCTAATAACCTACAGCAGAAACAGCAATTCAGTTATGTTTCTTGGTAAATAGTAATGTATTGTTAATCAATGTGAATACATGTAAATGATTGATCAATGAATAAATACCTCAAAAGTATCACCGGCAAAAACATCGAAAGGCCCGTCTGGGATTGAAGGACTCACAAGCACTGCATCAAGTCCTTGCCCACTTCAAAGTTTCCAATGGTGTCTTCCAAAGCCAATGCTGTTAAATCATATATTCTCTATTTAATGCATTCATTTCAGCAAACTTTGTTCTTAAATCAAGGATACTCATTAATTCCTATTATGAGTTATAGGAATGGTCATTAAAAGGTTACATTTGATTTTTTTTTTTTTTTTTTTTTTAAACTTCAAGGCTTGGTTTAGCAATACTTTTTATTTAGAACAGTTAACTGTTTCACCTTCTAGAAATACTGTACAGCAACTACTGATGATAATAAACTGCAATAACTAGGATTTTACATTCTGTATACTTAAACATAAATCATAAACGGAACACAAGATTCCAGACAGCAACCTATTTTTACCATGTTCTTTGTTCTTAAAATGTATTCGGTTTACATAATTAGAGCAACTCTTAATTATCCGTGGAAAAAAGGTCAGGGCCGGATTAACCTATATGCAGATTATGCTATATTATTTTATTATTATTTATTTCTTAGCAGACACCCTTATCCAGGGAGACTTACAATTGTTACAAGATATCACATTATTTTTACATACAATTACATTTTTTTTTTTACACATTAATTTTACATACAATTACTCATTTATACAGTTGGGTTTTTACTGGAGCAATCTAGGTAAAGTACCTTGCTCAAGCATACAGCAGTAGCATCCCCCACCTGGGATTGAACCCACGACCCTCCGGTCAAGAGTCCAGAGCCCTAACCACTACTCCACACTATAGCTTAGGCTCCCCTGCAGAATTGGGGGTCGCCGTTTGTTTGGGGCATTTGACAAAAACTGCATGTGGGCAGACGGGCCCACACACAGGAAGAGAGGTGCACATAAGCTTGCTTTCGGTTTAATTTTGTTCTTTTATGACGGCTAGGAATTTATTTCTCGATTACAGCATACCTGGTCTCCGAGTCTCTCATGCAAGCAGCTTCCTGTTTATGTACAATATCAAATGCCCCACACCCTCTGAATATCTCATACGGAGCGCAGAGAACCCACGAACACATATGAGTGAGTCGACTGGGCTGACGGACCACCCTGTACTTGTGTATGAACTATCCTTAAGAGTGCAGGAAATATAAACTGTGTTCACAGCGCTGTATTGGGGCATAACCATAGAACTGTAAGAACAATATAGGCTATGTAATAACCGCAGACCGATGGACACACCAGTGGTGATGCCAAGGGGAGGTGAGGGGTATCGGGTGCCACCCAGTGTTGCCAAGTCTCACGAGAAAGAAAAAAAAAAAAAAAGCAGCACTGCCTTTCAGAACAAGCCCAACCCATTTCAGAGGGAGGGTGGGGTGTTCATACTAATTCCATATTTTTTTCTAATGACGTGCATATACACTACCGTTCAAAAGTTTGGGGTCACTTAGAAATTTCCTTGTTTTCCATGAAAACATACATGAAATGAGTTTGAATAGGAAATATAGCAAAATGAATAGGAAATATAGTCATTGACAAGGTTAGAAATAATGATTTTTTAATTGAAATAATAATTGTGTCCTTCAAACTTTACTTTCGTCAAAGAATCCTCCATTTGCAGCAATTACAGCCTTGCAGACCTTTGGCATTCTAGTTGTCAATTTATTGAGGTAATCTGAAAAGATTTCACCCCATGCCTCCTGAAGCACCTCCCACAAGTTGGATTGGCTTGATGGGCACTTCTTACGTACCATACGGTCAAGCTGCTCCCACAACAGCTCAATAGGGTTGAGATCCGGTGACTGTGCTGGCCACTCCATTATAGACAGAATACCAGCTGACTGCTTCTTCCCTGAATAGTTCTTGCATAGTTTGGAGCTGTGCTTTGGGTCATTGTCCTGTTTTAGGAGGAAATTGGCTCCAATCAAGCGCCGTCCACAGCGTATGGCATGGCATTGCAAAATGGAGTGATAGCCTTCCTTCTTCAAGATCCCTTTTACCCTGTACAAATCTCCCACTTTACCACCACCAAAGCACCCCCAAACCATCACATTGCCTCCACCATGCTTGACAGATGGCGTCAAGCACTCCTCCAGCATCTTTTCATTTGGTCTGCGTCTCACGAATGTTCTTCTTTGTGATCCGAACACCTCAAACTTAGATTCGTCTGTCCATAACACTTTTTCCAATCTTCCTCTGTCCAGTGTCTGTGTTCTTTTGCCCATCTTAATCTTTTCTTGTTATTGGCCAGTCTGAGATATGGCTTTTTCTTTTGCAACTCTGCCTAGAAGGCCAGCATCCCGAGTCGCCTCTTCACTGTTGACGTTGAGACTGGTGTTTTGTGGGTACTATTTAATGAAGCTGCCAGTTGAGGACCTGTGAGGCGTCTGTTTCTCAAACTAGACACTCTAATGTATTTGTCCTCTTGCTCAGTTGTGCACCTGGGCCTCCCACTCCTCTTTCTATTCTGGTTAGAGCCAGTTTGCGCTGTTCTGTGAAGGGAGTAGTACACAGCGTTGTACGAGATCTTCAGTTTCTTGGCAATTTCTCGCATGGAATAGCCTTCATTTCTCAGAACAAGAATAGACTGACGAGTTTCAGAAGAAAGTTCTTTGTTTCTGGCCATTTTGAGCCTGTAATCGAACCCACAATTGCTGATGCTCCAGATACTCAACTAGTCTAAAGGCGGACAGTTTTATTGCTTCTTTAATCAGCACAACAGTTTTCAGCTGTGCTAACATAATTGCAAAAGGGTTTTCTAATGATCAATTAGCCTTTTAAAATGATAAACTTGGATTAGCAAACACAACGTGCCATTGGAACACAGGACTGATGGTTGCTGATAATGGGCCTCTGTACGCCTATGTAGATATTCCATTACAAATCAGCCGTTTCCAGCTACAATAGTCATTTACAACATTAACAATGTCTACACTATATTTCTGATCAATCTGATGTTATTTTAATGGACAAAAAATTTGCTTTTCTTTCGAAAACAAGGAAATGTCTAAGTGACCCCAAACTTTTGAACAGTAGTGTACATTGACACTAGTCAATCACCAAAACCACTCCTACAACCATTTTTAACTGTTGAAGTCAGGGGCGTTACTTCACAAAAGGCTTGGGAGGGGGGGGGATAGACAGGGCCCCTGGCCATAATAAAACTCTGCAACAAGCTTAAAAAAAAGCCTCTGGCATTGCATGAATAAACCTAGTGAAGCAGCAGATATCGTCTCGGCTTCGTTTTTGCAAAGATGTCAACCAGGATATCAATTTTTTTTTTTTTTTTTTTTTACCAACGATTTTTCAGTTGTCATCAGAAGCAGATCACTCAGATGAGGATTGGTCATAGAAGTTCGTAAATAGGTTTTAACCAAACTTAAAAAGAAAAGACGCTCACTGCTTGCAGTGGTTACTGGAAGAGTGATGACAACCTTGATGATTTTTAGTAATTCAGAGCATACAATTTGTAATGGTTGCAAATCTTTGTACAACTGAAACAGATCTTTTCTTTTCAGAAAGGTGTCTCTTGGCAACAGTAAGTTTGAGACTGCAAAATCATTTTATCCACACCAATGCTCTGGTAAGAATGTGCAATTACAGAAATATGCTCACATTTTAATTAGTCTCCTGTATCATGAGCCAATGCTGAAATTGCTTTCAGAAGAGACATATTCTCAGAAAAGCACCTATCAAATTCTGAAAGAAACCTATCTACTATTTCAAAGTATTCTATTTTGTCCTTCAATTCAAAAGAAAGATGTGCTGCTAGAACTCTCCACATTTCTTCCCAATTGTGGAGTCTGTGAGAAACTGCTTCAGTCGTAATGACACCTTCTGAACTCATCTAGAACGGCCCTGACCTTTAGTCGCATTCATTTCTAAAGCTTTCTCGATATCATAAGACTTGGCTGCATCAAAAAGGCTAGAGAAAGAAGTTTCAGATCGCATGCTTTGTAATTTGTTCCTGGTTGACTTTTGAAATCAAAACATCACTAGACTGAAGCTGATCTGATAGACTATTGGTGGCACGGAGAACCTGCTCTACTCTTCAGCTGCTCTTTCACAGCGAAGTTTAACTTTTGAAACTGAATGATAGCAGTAAGACCACCTGGTTACAGCAGTTCGCTCAAGTACTAGGACTTCAGCTTTTTGAGCCTCAATAAAAAGCTGATACCCGGTGTTGCTGTTGGTAATGAATGTGTAAGGTGAAAAAGAAGAAAGCTCACCAATGTTTCTAATGCAGTCACCAAGAACATGATTGTGTATGTGAATAGCAATGTATATAGACTGCTTGAGGAACCTTTTCCCTTAATCATGCCTGTACTCCATTAAAGCAACCATTCAAAACACTTGCTCCATCGTAGCATTGAGCAATGCAGTTTGACCAGTTCAGGCCAGTTTACTGAATTTCTTTGTAAATGAAATCTAAACTAGCTGCATCAAGCTACTCTGTATGAAACCCTATAAAACGTTCCTTAACTTTCCTTCACTAAAGTACCTTACTAAAATGGCAAGTTGTTCCTTGTTAGACAAATCTACCAGAATTGAAAAGTACTCGGCTTCCATTGCCTCAGCACAAATGGTTTCCCTAACATGTTTACCAATTACCGAAATTAAATCGTTTTGGTACTGGGGACTTGTATAATGGCCATACTGACGTTCAGGCTTTGTTTTGAGAGTGGAATTTGACTCTGTGATAAGCTGAAGCATTTCAATAAAATCTCCAGCATTGAAATGACCATGAAATGCTTGACCCTGCCTGCTCAAAAGTGCTGTAACTTTAAGAAGCTCACGTTCTCTGTTTTCCTCAATTTCTTGCTGTCTCACGGAGGACAAACACGATGCAACTGACTGACGAGAGCCAGACTGAATATCCTTGAAATGAGACCATGCGACCATGCTCTTAATATGCCGCTCACTAGCTTTATGTTTTTAAACAGAGCAGATATATCTTTCCATTTCCGACCTCCAACGTCTATAAAAACTCGCTTACCAATCTTTTCACCTTTTCGAACTGCAGATCCTACAACAAAAGCAATATACTGCATCTTGTGAAATGGAGTACTCTAACCAAGTAAAAGCTTCAAAATAAATGACTCTGAATTTCCTATTATAGGTTATTAGGGTATTCTGTCAGTCTTAGTTGACATGGACCATAATAGGGTGTTTTAGAAATGTCCTATATGTCTGTTGTGGACTTGTGTGATTGAAAGCTGAGATTCAGGAACTTCTAAAGATAGAGGAGGAGACTTGCTCAGTGAAACTGTAGATGTCATTGTGAATACTGGAGTAGCAAGCGAAGAACTTTCTCTGACTGCACCTGACGCTTTAATGTACGGTGTCCATTTTAGGATAATAATATCTAAAGCTGAATAATTATAATCGTTTTCGTGAGGTAATGCTTGCAATTGTACATTTGAATGCAAGCCCAAAAAAAGCATGTTAAATACTTGTTTAAAAAATATGCTCCTTAAAAGTACACATTCTTGTAATGTTATTTTGCACAAAAGCATATTTTATATTATAACATTACAAGAATGTGTACTTTTAAGGAGTATTTTTAAACATGCTTTTTTGGGCTTGCTTTGCTTGCATTGAAAATGTACAATGGCAAGCATTACCTCACGAAAACGATTATAATTATTTGGCTTTAGATATTATTAATATTACTTTTTTCAGCTCTCAGGCGTTGAATGTGTTTAGTTAGCTACGCCCCATTCAACCTTATTGGCTGATCTCTTCAGACCAACAAAAATTGTGGGAGGGAGGAGGGAGCATGACGGAGGGAGGTTCAGAGGAGGGAGCACACAATGACTCCTTTTTGCCTGATGTACGAAGACGTCCTAATATGGACACCGTATCAATGGAACTTTCACTGACGGCACCTGACGCTTCATTGCTGCCTTTTTATTTGCTGCTTTGCGCTTCTTAGCACCTGACAGGTATTGTAGTATAGTGCAGCCCCGCTCCTGAGAGTCTGTTCCGTGTGTTGAATTAGACTACATGGCTACTATAGCTGTGACGTAGAATAATGACAGTTCTATAGACTCAGGGTTAGAAGCCACATGTACAGGAGTCTGTTCAAATAAATATGCATTTGTTCTGCATTGCATTCAGTCTCTGTTTTGGATTATTACATTGGCGACAAGGATAACTTACGAACCAAGAAAACGAAGAAAAAAAAAAGAGACAGAAATACCGCTGTAAACCAGACACAGCAAAACCTGCAAACAAAGACGATTAACAAAGCGACAAAGCGATTAACTCTTCAGATAGAATATTCCAGTCCTCAATTATATACAAGAAACATTTAATTTCAGGAAAAATAAACTGAAAAAAAAAAGACAGAAATATGGCAACAGGACTTCTGACTTTTCCCCAGTTTGATGTGAATGCAGAACCAACCTCTTTAGGAGTGAAATGGAAAAATGGATGAATCGTTTCACAATCTTTCTAACAGCTATTGATATTAAGAAAGGAAACGTGCTATGCTACTGTATTATGCTGGAGAACAGGTCCAGGACATTTTAACTTTCCCTACAAGAGGAGATAATGATGATTATAAAACTGCAGTTGAATTGCTAAATGAATATTTTAACCCAAAGAAAAATATAGAATATGGAGTATATGTATTTCGCCAGTCCAGACAGCAACCAGGGGAAACAATAGATGCATATCACATCCGCTTCGACAGCTAGCTACCACCTGTGAGTTCACCAACATAGACAGAGAAATCAAAGAAAACAAAATACAATCTGCTGGAACTGCGGAGGCATATTTCCCCATCAGGGTGGACAATCAGCCTGCCCAGCCAGAGGGCTATCTTGCAAGTCATGCGGCAAACTTAACCATTTCGCTCGCTGCTGCCTGTCCAAGCCACAAGATGCATGCAGACCACAGCAACAAAGATCCTTCATACCCAAACAACGCTATAAGCAACAACCTGGTGTAAACGCTGTGCAATATGAAAGTGAAACCAGTACGTCTAATCACCAAGCGTCACCATCCTCCAGCACGGATGAAGAGTATGTATATCTAACACATGCAACAATTCAAGCAAAACAACCTGAAGAAGCACAAAGAAACGGGCAACGTTGAGGACCGTAGACGCAGTGGTCGGCCAAGGAAACTTACTGCAGCAGATGAAAGACACATCATGCTTACTTCCCTTCGCAATCGGAAGATGTCCAGCAGTGCCATCAGCTCAGAATTGGCAGAAAACAGTGGGATCCTGGTACACCCATCTACTGTCTGGAGAAGTCTGGTCAGAAGTGGCCTTCATGGAAGACTTGCGCCAAAAGCCATACCTCCGACGTGGAAACAAGGCCAAGCGACTCAACTATGCACGAAAACACAGGAACTGGGGTGCAGAAAATGGCAGCAGGTGCTCTGCCAGTCAAAATTTGAAATATTTGGCTGTAACAGAAGGCAGTTTGTTCGCCGAAGGGCTGGAGAGCGGTACACGAATGAGTGTCTGCAGGCAACAGTGAAGCATGGTGGAGGTTCCTTGCAAGTTTGGGGCTGCATTTCTGCAAATGGAGTTGGGGATTTGGACAGAATTAATGGTCTCCTCAATGCTGAGAAGTACAGGCAGACACTTATCCATCATGCAATACCATCAGGGTGGCGTCTGATTGGCCCCAAATTTATTCTGCAGCATGACAACGACCCCAAACATACAGCGAAAGTCATTAAGAACTATCTTCAGCGTAAAGAAGAACAAGGAGTCCTGGAAGTGATGGTATGGCCCCCACAGAGCCCTGATCTCAACATCATTGAGTCTGTTTGGGATTACATGAAGAGAGAGAAGCAACTGAGGCTGCCTAAATCCACAGAAGAACTGTGGTTAGTTCTCCAAGATGTTAGGGCCAACCTACCTGCCGAAGTTCCTTCAAAAACTGTGTGCAAGTGTACCTAGAAGAATTGATGCTGTTTTGAAGGCAAAGGGTGGTCACACCAAATATTGATTTGATTTAGATTTTTCTTCTGTTCACTCACTTTGCATTTTGTTAATTGATAAATATAAACTATTAACATGTCTATTTTTGAAAGCATTCTTACTTTACAGCATTTTTTCACACCTGCCTAAAACTTTTGCACAGTACTGTATATATATATATATATATATATATATATATATATATATATATATATATATATATATATATACAGTATATATTTTTTCCATATGTAGAAACAATGACTTTACTCTAAGTTCCTAAACTAAAGCTTACTTTATTAGACCAGAGTGGATGGAAACCTATTGTACTTGTTAGGATTTTTATTATTAGGCTTCCACCAAGCCACAATGGGTAAGTAAGCCTATTGTTCTTGTTAGAATTTTTATTAGGCTTCCAAGTCAGAATAGCTGGAAGCCTGTTCTTGTTAATATTTTTGTATTGTTTTCTTTCATGAAATTTTCAATGCCAGATTTTGCATGTTCCATAAAATCAACACCATTATATGGTCCCTCACCCTGAACAATAATAGGACGTTGGTGTTCTATTAATAGGTGGCACCAGCAAAATGAATGTTAACAGTACCAATAAAAACAGTACACAGTACTAGCCTTATGAATACGGTATTGCATGCATACCATTATTTCACTGCAAATTGATTAAGTTGTGAAGTAGCTTGGAGGTCATCTAGTTTCTTGTAACTTCTGCTTCTAAATGTAAAGCCTCTTCAGAATCATTTTGAGTTGTGATCTTATGGAAGAAGTACAACTATCATTTAATGCATTGTCTATTTCATATGAATTTTGTAATGTTTGTGGCTTAATGTAAACTTTCTTAATAAAGTGTTGCTTTAGGTTTTAACGAGTGAGTCTTTTGTGTTCCTGTAGTCACCTCCGTCAGACATTGTGTCAGCTCCGTCAAGGACATGTCAACACAGTCGTACTGATATTAAGCTAATTGTTGGGCAAAATAGATTAATTATACTTAAAATCTTCTTGAACTGTTAAAATAGTTCTTATTTTATAATTTTCAAACATATTTCTATTTTTCTGATTTGGTTAAAAATGTGTATCTTAAAGATAGAGTTGGATTTCATAAAATCAGTGTTGGATGTATTTGTCAATTAAAAAAAAAAAAAAAATCTCACCTTTTTTTTTCTTGAGTAGCACAATGCAATATTCAACTATAAAAGACGAAAACCCTTAACCTTTCTCTGGTTAAAAAATACTAAAATGACATGCTTTTTACTTTCTGACGGAGTTGAAAAAATTCTGCTATCAATTACATAAACTTTTTATGAAAAATATTGTGGTGAGAAGGTTACTAACTCATACTGTGGTCTATTTAAAAATCATACCATTTTGTCCCTACTCTCAAGAATCAGTGACCACCTGACTGTATGTGCGGTGTTAAACAATATAGAATTAGACAACAATGTTTGCAGTCATTCATACTCTCAATTTCTGAGCCAGCACCAGTTTGTACTAACACATGTAATGATTAGCAGTACTGGAGATAAAATGTCATTCTGCCTGCTTATAGTGTAGTAGGCTATATGAAAATCTTAATACTGTATATTCTATGGATTTTCTTTAGACAAAAGCCTGCAAAACAGTGCAGTACATTAGAAACTCACAAAGGTGTTCAGTCATGAAAACTAATGCGATAGAGAATAATATATATTAAAGCTTAGACAACAAATACTATGTTATATTATTTCTTAGCAGATGCCCTTATACATATTTTCATTAAATCTTTGGCCTCACCCTTCGATGTACCCCTCCCATAATTTAGTTTGCTGATAGTGGAGAGGCTGACTGTAGGGAAGCCATGGGCAGGGGGCAGGATAGCTGCCCACTTGACAAAGCTGAAAAACAGGTGGAGGCTGGGGAGATGGAGGCAAACTGACGTAGGTAATATTGAGGTAATATATGAAGCCCATTCTAGCTGACCATTGGAGGTCTTGTTTATCGAATTACACATAAGATACTTGCCATTTGACTGCCGAATGTTCTGGTAATGAGAGTGTCTAATATGCTTGATGTTTACAATCTTAAATTATGGATTGTACCGCCACCATGTGGATATTTGCAGCAAGCAATAGGACACTTTCAGGAAGTGTCCTATTGCTTGTGCTTGGTATCTATTACCAGTGTTGTAATAAAAAGATGACATATAAATAACATGTAATGGATGTTTGGGATTAAGGGCACTGAAGACAGAAGTCATCTATTTATGCAAATAGCAGGTATAGCAGAAAGGCTGTGTGTGCAATCCCCACTGTGCCTTGTGTGTGTAATGAAAGGTTAGATCATGAACTGAGATTATATAAATACTGTATTTAGCTTTAGCCATGAATATGTGATGATGCAGTATTGGGCATTTATTTGATTTATGATTACCGTTATATGGACTTCAGAACTGGGGACGCCAGTTTATATCATTTACATTTTCTTAATATTTAATTTCTTCCTTGTTCATCATGGCTGATTGTGAGGCACTGAGGATACACAGTAGCATTGTTTGAGGCAACACTAACATTGGTAAGTTGTTTCTTTCTAGTTTCTAGAATTATTTCTTTATTCTGGAGACACCTTTATCCAAGGCGACTTACAGAGATTAGGGTGTGCGAACTACGGATCAGCTGCAGAGTCACTTGCGTCTCACCCGAAAGCACAAGGAGGTTAAATGACTTGCTAAGGGTCACATAATGAGTCAGTGATTTGAACCAGGGACCTCCTGGTTACAAGCCCTTTTCTTTAAGCACTGGACCACACAGCCTACTTACATTGGGGGAAAACATGCTTTATTGGAACAAAAAGTAAGGCTATCTGGAGCACAAAACACACTGAATAAGTGTATTGTATTATAATTCTAATAATCTGAGCTTTGTCTAAAAATACAGAAGATTAGAAAAGATAAACATAAGAGCCCTTAAACAAAAGCAGCTTAAAAATATGAATATCAGTACATAATAAAATATAGTTGATTATTATTATTATTTATTTCTTAGCAGACACCCTTATCCAATGCGACTTACAGTCATAAACAAAAATACATTTCAAGAATCACAGTACAAGTATTAATACAATTAAGAGCAAGATCAAATACAATGACTGATACTTGTAATGAAAGTTTTTACATAGCAAGTTTCATGTACAGCAAGTCAAAAGGATTCCTCACTCCTTAAAAGGAACCACCTTCTTGCCAGCAACATAAACTTCTACCATATTCCGGTCATCGCCTTAAAAAGAGAGAATTGAGAAGTGAATGTAAATAATTTCACAATAAAGGGGTTATTGAAATAATGACAGCATAGACAAAACACATTTCTTTATTTCACTGGCTTTGAGATTTTATATTAATAAGAGTATAATACTATGAAATAGTGATGATTACTTGATACACAATTAATAAATCATTTCTGAGATTACATTTGAGTTTCCACAACTCACCACTGTTATAATGTATCCTACTGTAGTTAATTACACACAAGCACAATATTTTTTCCAGAGAAAAGAACAACTTGATCAAGGCAAAGTTATGCTGCACTTCCAAAACAAATGTATATTTCACAACAAAATATCCTGTCACCATTTTAGCCAACTACATATTTCTGGGAACGATACACTCAAGGAATAGAGAGCATTTGATTGCTCCTCATAAAAACAGCTATGTGGTCAATCTTGAAACTATGCATCAAACCTTATATTTTTAAAAATATTAATAACTCTGAATTAACTCTTTCAATTCTAAGTAACTTTGCAAACAGACAACTCTACAATAACTAATCAATCAAACAGATTATTATATAGAAAGAAGCTTATAAAAAGTATACAAGGGCATACCCAAGACTGTAGTCGGTAGACTGGTCTGCTGTGTTTTGTGGTTTATTTTTTCTAGACTGCACTATCAGTCTTTTTGAGAGGTGTCCTAGAACTTGGAATTCAGCAGTGTTTAAAAAAGTTACCTGTGGTGGCCCTGTGGGCACAAAGTGAATAAATGAAACAAAAAATGTATGCGCCAGTCTTAGGAATTAAATCACACTCACCCAAGTTTAAGAACTTTTCAACAACAACCTGAAAGGTAAACACATTGCAATTAATCAATGGTAGACACACATTTGCCTCTAATATATATATACTAGATAGGGAAGTGGCAAAATGGGCTCACAGTTTACAAGTATACCACTAAATGTAAGTGTTTAAGTCTTTTAGAAGCCTTTTCAGAAGCAGCTCCCATGGTTAAATGACATCAAGTCCTACAACATTAGGACCTAATAACCTACAGCAGAAACAGCAATTCAGTTATGTTTCTTGGTAAATAGTAATGTATTGTTAATCAATGTGAATACATGTAAATGATTGATCAATGAATAAATACCTCAAAAGTATCACCGGCAAAAACATCGAAAGGCCCGTCTGGGATTGAAGGACTCACAAGCACTGCATCGAAGTCCTTGCCCACTTCAAAGTTTCCAATGGTGTCTTCCAAAGCCAATGCTGTTAAATCATATATTCTCTATTTAATGCATTCATTTCAGCAAACTTTGTTCTTAAATCAAGGATACTCATTAATTCCTATTATGAGTTATAGGAATGGTCATTAAAAGGTTACATTTGATTTTTTTTTTTTTTTTTTTTTTTTTTAAACTTCAAGGCTTGGTTTAGCAATACTTTTTATTTAGAACAGTTAACTGTTTCACCTTCTAGAAATACTGTACAGCAACTACTGATGATAATAAACTGCAATAACTAGGATTTTACATTCTGTATACTTAAACATAAATCATAAACGGAACACAAGATTCCAGACAGCAACCTATTTTTTACCATGTTCTTTGTTCTTAAAATGTATTCGGTTTACATAATTAGAGCAACTCTTAATTATCCGTGGAAAAAAGGTCAGGGCCGGATTAACCTATATGCAGATTATGCTATATTATTTTATTATTATTTATTTCTTAGCAGACACCCTTATCCAGGGAGACTTACAATTGTTACAAGATATCACATTATTTTTACATACAATTACATTTTTTTTTTTTTTACACATTAATTTTACATACAATTACTCATTTATACAGTTGGGTTTTTACTGGAGCAATCTAGGTAAAGTACCTTGCTCAAGCATACAGCAGTAGCATCCCCCACCTGGGATTGAACCCACGACCCTCCGGTCAAGAGTCCAGAGCCCTAACCACTACTCCACACTATAGCTTAGGCTCCCCTGCAGAATTGGGGGTCGCCGTTTGTTTGGGGCATTTGACAAAAACTGCATGTGGGCAGACGGGCCCACACACAGGAAGAGAGGTGCACATAAGCTTGCTTTCGGTTTAATTTTGTTCTTTTATGACGGCTAGGAATTTATTTCTCGATTACAGCATACCTGGTCTCCGAGTCTCTCATGCAAGCAGCTTCCTGTTTATGTACAATATCAAATGCCCCACACCCTCTGAATATCTCATACGGAGCGCAGAGAACCCACGAACACATATGAGTGAGTCGACTGGGCTGACGGACCACCCTGTACTTGTGTATGAACTATCCTTAAGAGTGCAGGAAATATAAACTGTGTTCACAGCGCTGTATTGGGGCATAACCATAGAACTGTAAGAACAATATAGGCTATGTAATAACCGCAGACCGATGGACACACCAGTGGTGATGCCAAGGGGAGGTGAGGGGTATCGGGTGCCACCCAGTGTTGCCAAGTCTCACGAGAAAGAAAAAAAAAAAAAAAAAGCAGCACTGCCTTTCAGAACAAGCCCAACCCATTTCAGAGGGAGGGGAGTGGGGGTGTTCATACTAATTCCATATTTTTTTCTAATGACGTGCATATACACTACCGTTCAAAAGTTTGGGGTCACTTAGAAATTTCCTTGTTTTCCATGAAAACATACATGAAATGAGTTTGAATAGGAAATATAGCAAAATGAATAGGAAATATAGTCATTGACAAGGTTAGAAATAATGATTTTTTAATTGAAATAATAATTGTGTCCTTCAAACTTTACTTTCGTCAAAGAATCCTCCATTTGCAGCAATTACAGCCTTGCAGACCTTTGGCATTCTAGTTGTCAATTTATTGAGGTAATCTGAAAAGATTTCACCCCATGCCTCCTGAAGCACCTCCCACAAGTTGGATTGGCTTGATGGGCACTTCTTACGTACCATACGGTCAAGCTGCTCCCACAACAGCTCAATAGGGTTGAGATCCGTGACTGTGCTGGCCACTCCATTATAGACAGAATACCAGCTGACTGCTTCTTCCCTGAATAGTTCTTGCATAGTTTGGAGCTGTGCTTTGGGTCATTGTCCTGTTTTAGGAGGAAATTGGCTCCAATCAAGCGCCGTCCACAGCGTATGGCATGGCATTGCAAAATGGAGTGATAGCCTTCCTTCTTCAAGATCCCTTTACCCTGTACAAATCTCCCACTTTACCACCACCAAAGCACCCCCAAACCATCACATTGCCTCCACCATGCTTGACAGATGGCGCCAAGCACTCCTCCAGCATCTTTTCATTTGGTCTGCGTCTCACGAATGTTCTTCTTTGTGATCCGAACACCTCAAACTTAGATTCGTCTGTCCATAACACTTTTTCCAATCTTCCTCTGTCCAGTGTCTGTGTTCTTTTGCCCATCTTAATCTTTTCTTGTTATTGGCCAGTCTGAGATATGGCTTTTCTTTTGCAACTCTGCCTAGAAGGCCAGCATCCCGAGTCGCCTCTTCACTGTTGACGTTGAGACTGGTGTTTTATGGGTACTATTTAATGAAGCTGCCAGTTGAGGACCTGTGAGGCGTCTGTTTCTCAAACTAGACACTCTAATGTATTTGTCCTCTTGCTCAGTTGTGCACCTGGGCCTCCCACTCCTCTTTCTATTCTGGTTAGAGCCAGTTTGCGCTGTTCTGTGAAGGGAGTAGTACACAGCGTTGTACGAGATCTTCAGTTTCTTGGCAATTTCTGCATGGAATAGCCTTCATTTCTCAGAACAAGAATAGACTGACGAGTTTCAGAAGAAAGTTCTTTGTTTCTGGCCATTTTGAGCCTGTAATCGAACCCACAATTGCTGATGCTCCAGATACTCAACTAGTCTAAAGGCGGACAGTTTTATTGCTTCTTTAATCAGCACAACAGTTTTCAGCTGTGCTAACATAATTGCAAAAGGGTTTTCTAATGATCAATTAGCCTTTTAAAATGATAAACTTGGATTAGCAAACACAACGTGCCATTGGAACACAGGACTGATGGTTGCTGATAATGGGCCTCTGTACGCCTATGTAGATATTCCATTACAAATCAGCCGTTTCCAGCTACAATAGTCATTTACAACATTAACAATGTCTACACTATATTTCTGATCAATCTGATGTTATTTTAATGGACAAAAATTTGCTTTTCTTTCGAAAACAAGGAAATGTCTAAGTGACCCCAAACTTTTGAACAGTAGTGTACATTGACACTAGTCAATCACCAAAACCACTCCTACAACCATTTTAACTGTTGAAGTCAGGGCGCACTTCACAAAAGGCTTGGGAGGGGGGCGGGGGGATAGACAGGGCCCCTGGCCATAATAAAACTCTGCAACAAGCTTAAAAAAAAGCCTCTGGCATTGCATGAATAAACCTAGTGAAGCAGCAGATATCGTCTCGGCTTCGTTTTTGCAAAGATGTCAACCAGGATATCAATTTTTTTTTTTTTTTTTTTTTACCAACGATTTTTCAGTTGTCATCAGAAGCAGATCACTCAGATGAGGATTGGTCATAGAAGTTCGTAAATAGGTTTTAACCAAACTTAAAAAAGAAAAGACGCTCACTGCTTGCAGTGGTTACTGGAAGAGTGATGACAACCTTGATGATTTTTAGTAATTCAGAGCATACAATTTGTAATGGTTGCAAATCTTTGTACAACTGAAACAGATCTTTTCTTTTCAGAAAGGTGTCTCTTGGCAACAGTAAGTTTGAGACTGCAAAATCATTTTATCCACACCAATGCTCTGGTAAGAATGTGCAATTACAGAAATATGCTCACATTTTAATTAGTCTCCTGTATCATGAGCCAATGCTGAAATTGCTTTCAGAAGAGACATATTCTCAGAAAAGCACCTATCAAATTCTGAAAGAAACCTATCTACTATTTCAAAGTATTCTATTTTGTCCTTCAATTCAAAAGAAAGATGTGCTGCTAGAACTCTCCACATTTCTTCCCAATTGTGGAGTCTGTGAGAAACTGCTTCAGTCGTAATGACACCTTCTGAACTCATCTAGAACGGCCCTGACCTTTAGTCGCATTCATTTCTAAAGCTTTCTCGATATCATAAGACTTGGCTGCATCAAAAAGGCTAGAGAAAGAAGTTTCAGATCGCATGCTTTGTAATTTGTTCCTGGTTGACTTTTGAAATCAAAACATCACTAGACTGAAGCTGATCTGATAGACTATTGGTGGCACGGAGAACCTGCTCTACTCTTCAGCTGCTCTTTCACAGCGAAGTTTAACTTTTGAAACTGAATGATAGCAGTAAGACCACCTGGTTACAGCAGTTCGCTCAAGTACTAGGACTTCAGCTTTTGAGCCTCAATAAAAGCTGATACCCGTGTTGCTGTTGGTAATGAATGTGTAAGGTGAAAAGAAGAAAGCTCACCAATGTTTCTAATGCAGTCACCAAGAACATGATTGTGTATGTGAATAGCAATGTATATAGACTGCTTGAGGAACCTTTTCCCTTAATCATGCCTGTACTCCATTAAAGCAACCATTCAAAACACTTGCTCCATCGTAGCATTGAGCAATGCAGTTTGACCAGTTCAGGCCAGTTTACTGAATTTCTTTGTAAATGAAATCTAAACTAGCTGCATCAAGCTACTCTGTATGAAACCCTATAAAACGTTCCTTAACTTTCCCTTCACTAAAGTACCTTACTAAAATGGCAAGTTGTTCCTTGTTAGACAAATCTACCAGAATTGAAAAGTACTCGGCTTCCATTGCCTCAGCACAAATGGTTTCCCTAACATGTTTACCAATTACCGAAATTAAATCGTTTTGGTACTGGGGACTTGTATAATGGCCATACCGACGTTCAGGCTTTGTTTTGAGAGTGGAATTTGACTCTGTGATAAGCTGAAGCATTTCAATAAAATCTCCAGCATTGAAATGACCATGAAATGCTTGACCCTGCCTGCTCAAAAGTGCTGTAACTTTAAGAAGCTCACGTTCTCTGTTTTCCTCAATTTCTTGCTGTCTCACGGAGGACAAACACGATGCAACTGACTGACGAGAGCCAGACTGAATATCCTTGAAATGAGACCATGCGACCATGCTCTTAATATGCCGCTCACTAGCTTTATGTTTTTAAACAGAGCAGATATATCTTTCCATTTCCGACCTCCAACGTCTATAAAAACTCGCTTACCAATCTTTTCACCTTTTCGAACTGCAGATCCTACAACAAAAGCAATATACTGCATCTTGTGAAATGGAGTACTCTAACCAAGTAAAAGCTTCAAAATAAATGACTCTGAATTTCCTATTATAGGTTATTAGGGTATTCTGTCAGTCTTAGTTGACATGGACCATAATAGGGTGTTTTAGAAATGTCCTATATGTCTGTTGTGGACTTGTGTGATTGAAAGCTGAGATTCAGGAACTTCTAAAGATAGAGGAGGAGACTTGCTCAGTGAAACTGTAGATGTCATTGTGAATACTGGAGTAGCAAGCGAAGAACTTTCTCTGACTGCACCTGACGCTTTAATGTACGGTGTCCATTTTAGGATAATAATATCTAAAGCTGAATAATTATAATCGTTTTCGTGAGGTAATGCTTGCAATTGTACATTTGAATGCAAGCCCAAAAAAGCATGTTAAATACTTGTTTAAAAAATATGCTCCTTAAAAGTACACATTCTTGTAATGTTATTTTGCACAAAAGCATATTTTATATTATAACATTACAAGAATGTGTACTTTTAAGGAGTATTTTAAACATGCTTTTTGGGCTTGCTTTGCTTGCATTGAAAATGTACAATGGCAAGCATTACCTCACGAAAACGATTATAATTATTTGGCTTTACATATTATTAATATTACTTTTTTCAGCTCTCAGGCGTTGAATGTGTTTAGTTAGCTACGCCCCATTCAACCTTATTGGCTGATCTCTTCAGACCAACAAAAATTGTGGGAGGGAGGAGGGAGCATGACGGAGGGAGGTTCAGAGGAGGGAGCACACAATGACTCCTTTTTGCCTGATGTACGAAGACGTCCTAATATGGTGTGGCAAAGTGCCCCCCCTGTGTGTATTTTGTGTTACATGTTGTGTGTAAATGTTGGTGTATAGTCATTGGTACACGGGATATAAGCGGGTCTGTGTTTCACATGTATTTAAAAATGTAGGTTTGTATTTAGGCACGAGGATGGCACAAATCACTTTCACGTGCTGGTTAAAATGTAATGTGTGGTCACGGGAGTACACTTAATTAATTCACGTGCAGTTGTACCGAGATTCCAATTGAATGATTGACTAGCATAAAAGCTGCATGTTTTCACTCACTCGGGGTTGGGTGTTCGTGAGTGGAGAACGGGTGAGAGAGAGAGAGAGAGGAGAAAGAAATATTTATAACAATTGCTATCGCGTGCTGGTAGTACCAGCACGATACTTGTTTTATTTATTTACTCACCGTGTTTGTGTGTCTGTCCGTCCACCGTTTGTTACTGTTTAGTCCGCTTTGTTTATATATTTATTTTGGCGAAAGTGCCGTGTCCTGTTTCTGTTTTGTGTACAAACCTTTTATTTTCTGTTTGATTATTAAACGCTGAGCCATCACGCGCTCAGCTTCACCAAAACCCCAAGTCTCTGTCTGCTCTGTGTGTTTCTCGCTCTGGTCTGAGTTCCTCCCTGCAGCCAGCCTGTCACACGTGGTGTCAGAACCGGGAAAACAGCCTCCAGGACTCAGGCCAGAGCGGGAACCGCAGTTTTTTTTTGAAAAGAGGAGGAAGAAGGATGGGAAGAAAGAGGAGGATGAGAAGGCAGCAGTCCCAACATCAGCCGGAGGAACAGCAGCCCGGTGTTACTGCTGCGCTAAGCCTGGGCATTCCAGCACCAACTGCCCCTGGTACCCCCTCGGACAGCTACCCCAGCTATGCCCCATCTGCGGAGGTAAGCACCACGTGGCTCGCTGCCCTGTCCAGGAGAGGGAGGAGCAGGGGTCGCTCAGTCTCCACCACCAGCAGGGGGAGGTAGACTGCTGCTCCCACTGCCCCAACAACAGCGGCAACAACAGCAACCACAGCAGCTGAACAAGAGGTGGTGGTCCCGGGTGCCAACTAAGTTTGGACCCCGGACTGGGCAGCTGAACAGGAGCAGTGGAGGAAGGAGGGGCTCCCATGTGCGGCCTGTCTCGAAGTTTGGGCACGTCAGGGAGGACTGCCCTACGGGATCCCCAGTTTGAAGAGGCGTGGAACCAGGGTCGAGTGGGGGATGCTGCAGAGTGGTTCTGGGCAGTGGACCAGACCCGGCCATCTCCAGCACCCAAGAGGGAGGAGCCTGAACGTCCCACGCCTGAGTGGGAGGAGCCCGAACGTCCCACGCCTGAGTGGGAGGAGCCCGAACGTCCCTACGCCTGAGTGGGAGGAGCCCGAACGTCCCACGCCTGAATGGGAGGAGCCCGAACGTCCCACGCCTGAATGGGAGGAGTCGGTGCGTCCACAGCCCAAGAGGGAGGAGTCGGTGCGCCCACAGCCCAAGAGGGAGGAGTCGGTGTGTCCACAGCCCAAGAGGGAGGAGTCGGTGCATCCACGGCCAAAAAGGGAAGGTAGAGCGCCCACAGCCCCAGTCTCCACCAGCAGAGGGTGAATTCCTGCTGGGTCCACCTCCATTGCCATGGGAGGACTGCTTGCAGCTCCCACCTCCACCAGCAGAGGGTGAATTCCTGCTGGTCCCGCCTTCGCCACCTCCATCGGCAGGAGCAGAGCAGCAGGAGCTGTCTCTGCCTCCGCCACCTCCACCGCCAGGAGCAGAGCAGCAGGAGCTGCCTCTGCCTCCTCCACCAGCAGAGGGTGAATGCCTGCTGGGTTCCTGTCCACCAGCAGAGGGTGAATGCCTGCTGGGTTCCTGTCCACCAGCAGAGGGTGAATGCCTGCTGGGTCCCTGTCCACCAGCAGAGGGTGAATGCCTGCTGGGTCCCTGTCCACCAGCAGAGGGTGAATGCCTGCTGGGTCCCTGTCCACCAGCAGAGCGTGAATGCCTGCTGGGTCCCTGTCCACCAGCAGAGCGTGAATGCCTGCTGGGTCCCTGTCCACCAGCAGAGGGTGAATGCCTGCTGGGTCCCTGTCCACCAGCAGAGGGTGAATGCCTGCTGGGTCCCTGTCCACCAGCAGAGGGTGAATGCCTGCTGGTCTCCCCTTCCGAGGTGGAGCCGCACCAGTCCCCTGCAAGAGAGGGAGGGCCGCACCAGTCCCCTGAAACAAGGGTAGACTACACGCTGCTCCCACCTCCGCCAGGAGACTACACGCCGCCCCACCTCCATTGGCAGGAGCAGAGCAGCAGGAGCTGCCTCTGCCTCCGCCACCTTCACTGGCAGGAGCAGAGCAGCAGGAGCTGCCTCTGCCTCCGCCACCTTCACTGGCAGGAGCAGAGCAGCAGGAGCTGCCTCTGCCTCCGCCACCTTCACTGGCAGGAGCAGAGCAGCAGGAGCTGCCTCTGCCTCCGCCACCTTCACTGGCAGGAGCAGAGCAGCAGGAGCTGCCTCTGCCTCCGCCACCTCCATCGGCAGGAGCAGAGCAGCAGGAGCTGCCTCTGCCTCCGCCAACCCCACCAGCAGAGGAGGAATGTCTGCTGGTATCACTTCCCCACCAGCAGAAGATGAATGCCTGCTGGTATCACTTCCCCACCAGCAGAGGATGAATGCCTGCTGGTATCACTTCCCCACCGTCACGAGGAGAGGAGCAGGAGCTGCCTCTCCCGTCACCAGAAGGACCAGGACTAGATGCTGGAGGTCCTCAGCAGCCCTTGCATAGGCTGCTGAGGAAAGCATGGGAAGAACCGCCCGGCCGCAGTGGCCGAGAAGAGGGCCAAAACCCGCACCCCAGCTTGTCCTGACTGCCTGCCTCGCTGCGCCCAAGGATGCCTGCCTCACTGCCCAAGGATGCCTGCCTCGCCGCCCAAGGATGCCTGCCTCGCCGCCCAAGGATGCCTGCCTCGCTCGCCCAAGGATGCCTGCCTCGCTTCACCCAAGGATGCCTGCCTCGCTTCGCCCAAGGATGCTTGCCTCGCCGCCCAAGGATGCTTGCCTCGCCGCCCAAGGATGCTTGCCTCACTTCGCCCAAGGATGCTTGCCTCGCCGCCCAAGGATGCTTGCCTCGCTTCGCCTAGGGATGCTTGCCGCTCCGCGATCGCCTGGGGTTGCCAGCCGCTCCGCGACGCCTGGGGTTGCCAGCCGCTCCGCGACGCCTGGGGTTGCCAGCCGCCCGCGATCGCCTGGGGTTGCCAGCCGCTCCGCGACGCCTGGGGTTGCCAGCCGCTCCGCACGCCTGGGGTTGCCAGCCACTCCGCGACGCCTGGGGCTGCCTGTCGCCCGCATCGCCTGGGGCTGCCTTTGCTCCACACAGGGTGCAGGGTGCGAGGGAGAAGTGGAGCTCCCGCTGCCGCCTCTATGGCCAGGGGCTCCCCTTCCGAGTTCGCCTCCCGAGGGTCCGCTGCTGCTGCCGCCGCCCGGAGGGTCCGCTGCTGCTGCCGCCGCCTCCGGAGGGTCCGCTGCTGCTGCCGCCGCCTCCCGAGGGTCCGCTGCTGCTGCCGCCACCTGGGGTCGCCAGGGATCCTGCTCGCCTGGGGTCGCCGGGCCTCTGCTTTGCCTCGGTCGCTAGACTGTGGCCGGAGCTCCATGAAGGGGAGCTGCCGGCCATGAAGAAAGGGGGAGGTCAGGAGACCAGCTCCCCAGCCGCATTTCCGTGGCAGGAACACGGTGGCCGGAGCCCCACGGAGGGGAGCTGGCGGCCACAAAGAAGGGGGAGGTCAGGAGACCAGCTCCCCTGCAGCAGTTTCGCTGCCGGAATTGGGTGGCCGGAGCCCCACGGAGGGGAACTGCCGCCATGAAGAAGGGGGAGGTCAGGAGACCAGCTTCCCCGCAGCAGTTTCGCTGCCGGAGATTGTGTGGTCGGAGCCCCACGGAGGGGAACTGCTGGCCATGAAGAAGGGGGAGGTCAGGAGACCAGCTTCCCCAGCTGCACTTTCGCTGCAGGAGATAGTGTGGCTGAAGCCCCGAAGAGGGAGCTGCCGCCACGAAGAATTGGGGTGCCGGACATTCCACCATGGCCACCCCAGAAACAACTTGCTTCCCCTCTTCCGGGACTTTGGGACTGAGGGGGGAGGTGGCCATTGAGGCCATGTGTGCTTTGCACAAGGGGGTATATGTGGCAAAGTGCCCCCTGTGTGTATTTTGTGTTACGTGTTGTGTGTAAATGTTGGTGTATAGTCATTGGTACACGGGATATAAGCGGGTCTGTGTTTCACATGTATTTAAAAATGTAGGTTTGTATTTAGGCACGAGGATGGCACAAATCACTTTCACGTGCTGGTTAAAATGTAATGTGTGGTCACGGAGTACACTTAATTAATTCACGTGCAGTTGTACCGAAATTCCAATTGAATGATTGACTAGCAATCGAGTCTCGGTACAACTGCATAAAAGCTGCATGTTTTCACTCACTCGGGGTTGGGTGTTCGTGAGTGGAGAAACGGTGAGAGAGAGAGAGAGAGAGGAGAAAGAAATATTTATAACAATTGCTATCGCGTGCTGGTAGTACCAGCACGATACTTGTTTTATTTATTTACTCACCGTGTTTGTGTGTCTGTCCGTCCACCGTTTGTTACTGTTTAGTCCGTTTTGTTTATATATTTATTTTGGCGAAAGTGCCGTGTCCTGTTTCTGTTTTGTGTACAAACCTTTTATTTTCTGTTTGATTATTAAACGCTGAGCGCCATCACGCGCTCAGCTTCACCAAAACCCCAAGTCTCTGTCTGCTCTGTGTGTTTCTCGTTCTGGTCTGAGTTCCTCCCTGCAGCCAGCCTGTCACATATGGACACCGTATCAATGGAACTTTCACTGACGGCACCTGACGCTTCATTGCTGCCTTTTTATTTGCTGCTTTGCGCTTCTTAGCACCTGACAGGTATTGTAGTATAGTGCAGCCCCGCTCCTGAGAGTCTGTTCCGTGTGTTGAATTAGACTACATGGCTACTATAGCTGTGACATAGAATAATGACAGTTCTATAGACTCAGGGTTAGAAGCCACATGTACAGGAGTCTGTTCAAATAAATATGCATTTGTTCTGCATTGCATTCAATCTCTGTTTTGGATTATTACATTGGCGACAAGGATAACTTACGAACCAAGAAAACGAAGAAAAAAAAAAGAGACAGAAATACCGCTGTAAACCAGACACAGCAAAACCTGCAAACAAAGACGATTAACAAAGCGACAAAGCGATTAACTCTTCAGATAGAATATTCCAGTCCTCAATTATATACAAGAAACATTTAATTTCAGGAAAAATAAACTGAAAAAAAAAAAAAGACAGAAATATGGCAACAGGACTTCTGACTTTTCCCCAGTTTGATGTGAATGCAGAACCAACCTCTTTAGGAGTGAAATGGAAAAAATGGATGAATCGTTTCACAATCTTTCTAACAGCTATTGATATTAAGAAAGGAAACGTGCTATGCTACTGTATTATGCTGGAGAACAGGTCCAGGACATTTTAACTTTCCCTACAAGAGGAGATAATGATGATTATAAAACTGCAGTTGAATTGCTAAATGAATATTTTAACCCAAAGAAAAATATAGAATATGGAGTATATGTATTTCGCCAGTCCAGACAGCAACCAGGGGAAACAATAGATGCATATCACATCCGGCTTCGACAGCTAGCTACCACCTGTGAGTTCACCAACATAGACAGAGAAATCAAAGAAAACAAAATACAATCTGCTGGAACTGCGGAGGCATATTTCCCCATCAGGGTGGACAATCAGCCTGCCCAGCCAGAGGGCTATCTTGCAAGTCATGCGGCAAACTTAACCATTTCGCTCGCTGCTGCCTGTCCAAGCCACAAGATGCATGCAGACCACAGCAACAAAGATCCTTCATACCCAAACAACGCTATAAGCAACAACCTGGTGTAAACGCTGTGCAATATGAAAGTGAAACCAGTACGTCTAATCACCAAGCGTCACCATCCTCCAGCACGGATGAAGAGTATGTATATCTAACACATGCAACAATTCAAGCAAAACAACCTTCAATCAACATTCTGATCTGCAACACCCCAATTGAAGTTATGATTGACTCAGGAGCCAGCGTCAACCTACTAGACGAAAGTGCATACAAAAAAAAAAATCAAGCCATACGTTGCACTACTAGAAACAGCCATTAAGATTTCTCCATATGCCTCACACACATCACTTAATGTGATTGATAAGGTGAACACAACTGTGAAGTCTCGCAACACCACCACAAATGCTACATTCTGTGTAGTGAAAGGTACCTATGGCTCTCTGCTCAAATCTATCATGTCCACAGCAGATCAACTAATACAGCAATACCCAGATCTCTACAATGGCATTGGAAAATTGAAGGATTTCACAGCGATTCTCCACATTGATCCCAATGTGCAGCCAGTTGTCCAACCTCACCGTCGAATACCATTCCACACATTCGCAAAAATGTGCCGTAAGAACTGGAATATCTTGAAGAACTTGGAATCATAGAAAAAGTAGAAGGTCCCACACCCTGGGTATCTCCCATCGTTGCAACTCCAAAACCTAAAAATCGAGACAAGGTGCGCATTTGTGTTAACATGCGCCTCCCAAACACAGCTGTGCTTCATGAACAGAACATCTCGCCTACAGTCGATGACATCATCCACAACCTCAACGGTGCCACAGTGTTCTCCAAACTTGACCTTAATGCAGGTTATCACCAACTAGAGCTCTCACCTGAGTCAAGATACATCACAGCTTTATCTACACACATTGGCCTTAGACGCTACACAAGGCTTAACTTCGGTATCTCCTCGGCTGCTGAAGTATTTCAGAACACCATTCAACAGGTGTAGAAGGCATACCTGGAGTTAAGAACTTCAGTGACGACATTCTTCATTATGGATCTACACTGAAAGCCCATGATGAATCGCTCAAGGCTGTTTTCCAAAGGCTACAGGATAGAAAACCTGACCTTAAACAAGGAAAACTGAGTTTCACAAACCTTCCCTAGAGTTATATGGCTACATATTCTCCAAAGCTGGTGTTTCACCTGACTCCAAGAAGGTCACAGCAATTAAAACCATGCCTGCTTCATAAAACCCCAGTGAAATACGCAGCCTGCTAGGAATGGAAAACTACTGCGCACGCTTCATTCCTGACTTGGCAACTATCATCCAACCCCTACGTGAGCTGACGAAGAATGACGTGGAATGGACCTGGGAACCCAAGCATGCAGCAGCTCTGAAAACCCTGACAGATTGGTGAGCAATCCCATAATGTCCTATTTTGACCACAACAAGCAAACTGAACTAACCGTTGATGCCAGTCCAGTTGGTTGAGAGATACTTCAAACGACACAGTTCACATTGTAGCACATGCAAGCAGAGCACTTACCCCAGTCGAACAGAGATATTCTCAAACTGAATGCTTTAGCAATTGTTTGGAGCTGTGAACACTTACCTGTTCTTGTATGGAGCACCCTTCATTATGGTCACAGACCACAAACCGCTGGAACAATCCAAAATTCAAACCACCAGCATGCATAGAGCATTGGGCACTTCGACTCCAACCATACAACTTCACAGTTATCCACAAAGCTGGAAAGACCAATCCTGCAGACTACATGTTTCGACACCCAACCACACAATACAACAAGTGCCAATGCTACAGACGTAGAAATGCATGTGTATTTCATCACCTCGAATGCCGTACCCAAAGCCATGACTTTACCAGAAATCCAACAAGCAACCAAACAAGATCCAGTTCTCCAACACATTCTTAAAAACTTCCAGACTGGATGCTGGAATGACATACAATCACAGCAATGCCTCAAAAGCTGACAGAAACATCATCAAGTCTTTCTACAACATACGTAATGAACTCACAACTCTCCCAGATGACAACATTATTTTGAGACGGAACAAACTTGTTATTCCCTCCTCACTACAACCACAAGCACTAGCCCTGGCCCATGAAGGACATCAGGGCATCATCAAGACCAAACAGCTCCTACGTGAGAAAGTATGGTTTCCAGGCATAGACAAACAAATAGAAAATCTGATTGCTTCATGCATCCCGTCACTCCTCAAACTCAGTCCGACTCCACATCTAACCACAGCACAATCTCCAGCACAACTTCTCTTTGGACGTCCTCTAAACATCAAATTGCCCACTTTCTCCACCACCAGATGACATGCCTGTTCGAATGGCTGACTAGTCTCAGAAATTGAAGATGAAGATGTACGCTGATCGCAAACGCAAAGCACTGCCCTTCAGGATTACTATTGGAGACACAGTTCTTGTTCGTTAAAAGAAGGAAGGGAAACTAATGACCCCATTCAACCCTCAACAATACACTATCACATGAATGAAAGGCACCATGATTACTGGTCAGAGAAACGGGCACACGGAATTCTTCTCATTTCAAAATCCTGAGATGTCAGCCTGAACAAACTTATATAAGACAAGAAGATAAAGGTGAGGACGATGATGATGATCACCCAATACACCAAACACCTCAACCAAACAATGATGCTCAGCTACCTCAACCCAGAAGGTATCCTTCTCGATCCAGCAGAAGGCCCCCACAAAGACTGATTGCTAAACTGTAGCTAAGCGAACACTCCAGAGTGCAACAAGACATTTTAAATATAAATAGTTTACTTGCTGGTTGCATTTGAGACAAAAGTAAAACAAAAAGTTTTTGAAAGTTGTTTGCACAAGAATTTAACTCTTCAGGTTAGAGGGAAAAATAATCTTGTTCTCTATCTTAGAAAAATGAAGGGATGTAGCCCCGCTCCTGAGAGTCTATTCCGTGTGTTGAATTAGACTGCACTGTTACTATAGCTGTGATGTAGAATAATAAGGACAGTTCTGTAGACTCAGGGTTAGAAGCCACATGTACAGGAGTCTGTTCAAATAAATATGCATTTGTCCTGCATTGCAATCAGTCTCTGTTTTGGATTATTACAGGTATAAGCGACCACTAATTGTACACCTTTCTAGTCAAATACCAGAGAGCTGATGGACAGAGAACAAAGACATATTAGACACAAAATATACCTGCACTTCTCAAAACAAATGTTAATTTGCAATGCATTTGAATCAACAGTTGATCCAGTAAATTTAACAGACATTTGAAAGTTAAAGAACTCCATACAGATTCAGTGACTCTTTTTGGAACTATTTGATTCATCTTACCAATTTTTCATAGTTTTATGAACTTAACTGTTTGTGTTAAACAAGATGTTACATGTAAATATGTTAGCTTATACAAAATGTATACAATGTTTTAAAATCACTGCTGCAACATTTGGGACAGTTAGTATTGTTAATCCCCCATGTGTCAAAATAAAATCGTGTTCATTTAAATAGATAAAAGCTACGCTTCATTTACATAACCGCTGTATGTATCCAATTGTTGTACCCCTGAAAAGGGAATGATTTAAATAATCAAAATGCTGCATTGTATGCTTGCTGCAGGAGTGATTTTTTTTTTACACAGAAAACTATATGCTTACTCTTACATCAGTAAAATAGCAAGTATCCTTTTAGAGTTGTACCAGCTAAATAATAGCTAAAAAGTGAGATTACAAAACTACCGATGGCACGAGTTTAGCTTTTCGTTCCCCTCTTGGACTGAGTAACATCTTAATTAGTTACTGGCTATTTTGCTACGGTATTTGAAATTAGCTTACAGTAAAATTGTAATTGCCGGGTCTCAAATAATTGCCTGTCTCTAATAAGAACCGGGTCTGCTGGGAAATATTCCAAATAAACGTCGGGTCTCTGTCATTGCCATTGAAGCTGAGGAAGATGAGGAGGAGCTTGAGCGTAATGAACTGATAATAAGTGACAGCGATGAAAGTGATTTTCAGGATTAATAAATAATAATATAAAACGTAATTTAAGGTAGGCCTACATGTAGTGCATATTTGTTTAATGCAGTTATTTCGTTATTAAAAGTTTTGATAATTTTAAGCGTGCTGAAAGTAGGCCAGATACAAACCTCTTGGTGTATTTTAACTTGTTTTGTTGTATTAACAGTGTACAAGTTTGAGATTAAACAATATATTATCTTTGACAATGATACTTATTGCTTTTATTGTTCATTTTTAAAAACATTTTAGAAGTTTGTATTATTATTATTATTATTGTGCTGTAAGCGTAGCCTACACGCCTGTGTTCTGATATCTACAGGGCTGTCTTTTAGTGGATTTAACTGTTATTATTATTATTATTATTATTATTATTATTATTATTATTATTATTATTAAAACAATGGTAGATCTAATTCTGTTTTTAAATACAAATTCATACTTCTGCTTGTTCCTTTGGGGGACTTGGCAACTGTGGCGCCACCCCTGAAATGTGTCCGTCTCCCCTAAAATATTCACTAAAAACTACATCTCCCAGAATACCATGTCTTTAGTTAGGGCACGTTGTTTTATTCACTGGTTGCCTCTATGCTCACCAAACTGTTGGCAGTCAACAGGTGGCGCTCAACTAATGAAAGGTTACGGATGTGACCCCGGTTCCCTGAAAGAGAAGTCCGCCAAAACAATATTTTTGGCATATGCCTGCTTGTCAGGTATTTTATATCAAACCTGCCGATAGGCCCCTCCGTGGAATGACGTCCTCGGTCCAAAACAATACTTTTGGGAAAGTATTCCAAAGCTGTCGCGAGAGAGAATGAAGACAGCATATGAGGGACATCTCGCTACCGCCATCTGGTGTTGGTGGTGTGAGCATGCAACATCAATGACCCTAATGCCTATTGAAGGAAAAGAGGGATCTATGACATTAAGTCGGTAGAAGCTGGTAAATGTATGCGGAGTAGCCAGGCTAGCCGCAGTACAAATATCGGTCAACGAGGCACCTCTAAAGAGGGCCCATCACGTAGTCACTCCTCTGGTAGAGTGCGTGGCCACCCTCGCAGGTGGAGGTAGGCTGGCATTAGTATACACAGTCGAAATCATGTCCACAATCCAATGGGACAGTCGCTGCTTAGAGAGGGCTTGACCTTGGGTCCTTTCACCGT
The DNA here is from genome assembly GCA_030684275.1 of Acipenser oxyrinchus oxyrinchus. Taxonomy (NCBI): domain Eukaryota; kingdom Metazoa; phylum Chordata; class Actinopteri; order Acipenseriformes; family Acipenseridae; genus Acipenser; species Acipenser oxyrinchus. Next base: position 70,742,327 of record CM060247.1, on the reverse strand, counting down.
GAGAGACGAACAGCTGGTCAGACTTTGGCAGTGCTCTCGTTCTATCCACATAACCGGGCAGAGGGAATTCAATCTCCTATCCATCTCCTCTGCAAAAAGGAGGAGGATGGAAAGCCTCTAGTTCCACTGACTGATTCAAGTGAAAAGCTGTAATCACCTTGGGGAAGGAAGCAGGGTTCGTGTGCAATGACACCCTGTTTCCATTGTCCCAAATACGCATATAGGAACTGTGCACGGACAGTGCCTGTAGCTCACTGACACGCTTAGCGGAGGTGAGAGGTAATAGAAAGGCTGTCTTCATAGAGAGATACTTCAGCTCTATGGAATATATGGGCTCAAAACGGGGCCTTAGTGAGAGCCTCCAGTACCACGTCTAGATTGCATTCGGGGAGGACGTCCTTTATAGGAGGATGTAACCACCAAGCACCCTTTAGAAAACGGGTCGCCAGTATATGAGCGCCTGGGGATACCGAGTCAATGGGGACATAGCAAGCAGATATGGCTTCTAGGTACACTTTCAATGTAGAGGGGGATTTACCCGCCTCTAGCAAATCTTGCAGAAACTGTAGAATAATTGCTATAGGTCAATAAATGGGATCATGGCCTCCAGCCCTGCACCAATATTGAAAATATTTCCACTTGTAGGCATACAACGCTCTTGTGGAAGAAGCCCTAGTGTTCTGCAATGTACTTACTACTGTGTCTGAGAGCCCTAAGGCGGACAGACAGTCACTTTCAGGGTTCAGACCCACAGTTGGAGTCTGCCCAGTTCTGGGTGCCAGAGGTTGTCTTTTGCCTGACTGAAGAGATCCATGCACAGTGAGATCTCCCGGGGCTGGCCTCACAGCAGCTGCCAGGCGCTCGAAAACCAGATTCTCCTTGGCCATCTGGGGGCCACCAGGAGAACTGTCACCTCGTCTCTCCTGACCTTCTTGAGGAAGGCAGGGAGCAGCGGTATAGGCGGGAAAGTGCTGCCCAGTTCACCACTGCTGGGAGATGTACAGCCCGGAGGGACATGAAGTGCCTCTGTGCCCAGATCAACGGCCGACAGGCTATGCGGTGTAACCCAGGAGACCGAAGCCCTCCCTGGTGGTTCTAGACATGTTGTCCGTTGCGAACAAGGTGGTTGCGGAGCACAGGGAGGAAATGTTGCAGTGCGAGGTAAACCGCTTTCAGCTCTATCGCGTTTATATGCAGGGATGTCCAGTGGCCCTACCAGGATCCATGAACTCCTCTGCCTGCCCAGACCGTCCCCCAACCGAAGTTGGATGCATCTGTTGTCACCACTTGATGGTTGTAAATCACTCCCATCCTTACGCCTTCACTCAGGTGAGGGGTTTGCCTCCACCAGTGCGGTGTCTGTCGCGCTTGGGGTGTAGCCGAAAGGCACAGAGCCACGCTTGAAGCAGATGCATGTGACGTAACCCTAGTTGGATGGCTGAAGAAGCTGCGGCCATTAGACCCAGTAGTTTTTGGCACAACACCAATTGTACTGTGGACCCTTGTTGAACAGGACCAGACAGTTCCGAATGGCAGCTACTAAGTCCGACAAGTAGGCTCGCATCATAAGGGAATCCAGCCAGAGACCCAAGTAGCCTGATCCCTTGCAGCCACAAGGGAGCTAAAATGGCATCCATACACTTTGAAAATGGACTACATACAACCGCTGCACCCGCAAAATGTGCGGCTCCATTTTAAAACGGCTTCGATATGAAAATGAAAAACAAAATCGTATACAACTTAATATTTTTATTTATGAACATATATAAATACCATTTTCAGAGCAGAAACACTGTATTTACATTGAAAATTAAACTTATTTTTTTCAAAAAGAGCATATACATAAACATGAAAAACTGTAATAAAATAAACTTGACACAATAAACTGTGTAAACAGTTGTAGAAAGCTGTATGCATATATGAAATTATGAAACATGATTTCTATTACACGAGAGTAGATGTTAAAACTTCATGCTGATTTGAACCCGGCTCTCCCCAAGATAAGCACCAACTAAGACGTAGCTTTACAGTAAACTTAATATGATCCATCTGTGTCTCTATCCATTTGCGTTTCCTTCCATATGATGATGTAGATATCCTTCTGTCTGGTGTTAATGGCTGAAGTGCAATGCTGGCTCCAGGGATCAGCTTATTTGCCTCCCTGGCGCATCAGCACACACAACGGCTGTGATGCTGGCTCCGGGGATCAACCACAGTGCGGTCTCCCCAGCGCATCAGCATGACAACCCTCTGGATTGAGCGAAGTAGGGTACATCTCCGGGGTCTTCAAGTGGGCACCTTCCATCCTCTGTGTTTCGTCGACTAGCCCACAACACCTCAAGAGGGCTCGAAGGTGATTCTGGCGTCCCAGCATCACCCCCCTCCGTCCCCCACTCAACTCAGCCCAGCTTACTTACCCATACATCAGTATTTCTTTCTTTCTATTGTGCTTGAGATCCCCAGCCAGAATCTTTCAGCCTCAATCACAGCCAGTTGCTGCTCTTCTCTGCTGCTTCAGATAAGTTCTTCACTGTGCAACGCAACTCTTGGCCACGGAATCCGATGTCTCTGAGAAACCGGGTTGTAGAGGGTGCCACAAATCCTCGACAACCCACCTCCACTAGGTAAACCCGGACTCTCCAGCCTCGTTGTTCCGCTTCAGAGACTAGTTGAGCATACCACAGTTTCTTCCTCTCATACACCTCATCTACAGCATCCTCCCATGGCACTGTTAACTCTACCAGGTGAACAAGGCGTGCTGATCCAGACCACAAGACAATATCTGGTCGAAGGTTAGTGGTGGCAATCTCAGGTGGAAAAATAAGCCGTTGACCAACATCTGCCAGCATTTTCCAGCCTCTAGTAGCTTCCAGTTGTCCTGGGCGAGGACTGGTTTTAACACCTTTTCTTGGTGGTTGCTTTCCTGGGCGGAGGAATGTTGTCTTTTGTGTGTAATGTTTTGATGGAACTGGTGGCAACTTATTGGTCACGTTACGCTTGTCTTGCAATGCTAAGGCCAAACATCGCAGCACCTGGTCATGGCGCCAAGTAAACCGTACTTGGCTAAGAACCACCTTACATCCTGTCAAAATGTGCCTTAATGTTGCAGGTGATGAACACAAAGGACATGAGGGATCCTCTCCTCCTAGGTTTAGGTTCTGTGGTGATGGGAGAACATCATATGTTAACTTGATGAGGAAACTGATCCTGCTCTGTTCCATTGACCATAGGTTTTGCCAGCCAATCTTGCGTTGTTCCACACTCCCATCTCATTGATTCTCCCTGCTTGGCCTGGGAAACGGCCTTTACACACCTCATCCTCTCCTCCTGCTTTTGCACCTCGTTGACTACCAGCTTCCTCCGTTGAGCTGGGGCTGCCTTGAGCCATGTAGGAGGAGCTGAACTGAGACCAAGACCCCCTCTTCCATGCTGAACTTGCCCTATGATATCACCAATTCGAAGGGCAGCCTTTGCATCCTCCACAGCTTTCTTTGCCACCCACTTTCTTCCAATTTTCAACACAGGTACTGCCTCCCTTACGCATTTGTCGTGTGACTCTACTAATGTCATTTCTAGTCGGACCTTGGCGCACTTAAACTCCTCGGTTAGAGCAGACTGGTAGCTGCAGTATTCCTTTACCATAAAGTCCCACTCTGCTGAGGCAGCGTGGAATTCCCAACCATTTCCTGATAACTAGTTATAAAAATAGCATAACAAAAATATAACATAACTTATGCAACGTGAAAGCGCTTTAAGTGAAACAGAGTTCAAAGACTCTGTCTGTTCAGAGTTCTATTACAGCTTTCTAATCTACGCAGAAAACACACTTTTCAACTGCCAGTGCATTTGCCACAGACTGCCTTTTCATAACGGGCGCAGACATCACAAGTTCTGTTTTTATTGCATGTAGCAACCTGGCATTGTCTTTTATTACGCGTGCCAGTGGGCGCAGCATCGGCTTTCGTGTCTCTTATCAAAATGTTTCTGCCGTAGCTCCAGGGCTAGCTGCAAAATGAAGTCCCTCCGGGAGATTGTGTTCCCGGTGCACTCCCTGTACAAAACAAAAGCTAGGTCCAAAACATTATAAAAAACAGCCACAGGCCACCTGCGAGTACCACCTTTGACAATTGAGTCGTGCCATTTGATCCAGTACATCCACACCATACTTCATTGCGTTGTAATATGCAACAGTCTCTGGCTTTCGTTTAGCATCAATCCCAATCGTCACTGATTTGTGCAGAGAGCTCAGATAAGCACATTTTTTAAATTTTTTTACACCTGTAGCATAGCTATATCACACTGTATTGTGATTAATATCAACGTTTATTTTTGAAAGAATTTACCAGTTTTTCTATCTTTATTTTTCAATTCAAGCAGAGCATGGGTGAAATCGACTTTTTATGCCATTGAGAAACGTATCACTTAGAGAAACCCCTTTATCATATTCTAAATGCAATAAAACCATGGTTACCAACATTCTAATTGAAATAACGTTTGGTCACAGCAAAGCTATACCTTGTAGATATAGATCCTACACAAATTAAAAAATGTCTCAAATAAACCGTAGAAAATGCAGCATATAAAAGTGTATTACACAGACTGGCCTGCTTCGTCCTGCCACGCAGACTTTTGTCGTCGATCAGGGTATTTTGCACAATACTCATTAAGTGTTTTCCTATTGCGCCTCATTTTCAAATCAAACTAGTAACTGTCACCGTATATACCTATAATAGCAAACGCTTACCTACACCTTAACCCACTAATTTCAAAGTGAATGACAGGCTATAGCTGGCAAATGAATGTGCACAGTCGGTCTGATGCTTGACAGTCATTTAAACGAATGAGAGTATTCTAGCGCTGCTTCAGCCAACGAGATCTGTCAGGACAGGATGAAATGACCGACGGTGAAACTACACTAGTCTATTAAGGAACCACTGATTTGACTGACAGCGACCCCTAGACGGGACAGACAGCAAGTATAAAAACTACACAGACGAGATGATTTCTTAAATTATTATTTTTGTTAAGAAAAAAAATAGCGATTGGTTTTACTGACGTTTATCCTATATAAAAATTTATTTCAGTCAAACTCATTTTTTGGGGGGATTCGACGTTTAACGACCTTTACCGATTACAATCGAAAAGTAGCAAGCCTAATTATAACTTATTCATTTTTTACGATTCTGCAGCTGAAACACAGTATGGGTATTTAATTCAAATATTTAGTAACACTTAAGAACGGACATGCATGAGATATTCACATAAGCGGAGATATTTAAATTTGAATTGCAAAAGCCGTTCAAAAAGTGACTATGGCAGTGCTAGTGTTAAACACCAGAGGGTGTAGACCTGTGACCGAGGAAGAACACAGTACTGGTGCACCGAAGAATCGGGGCACTGAGTGCAGATGTTATTGACATGCTGTGGCGCGAAGCACCAAGGAACCAATCCCCAGTAATGTTGTTGAAGACGACACTCTGGGATCCTTCAAGAAGCTGCTTGATGAGATTCTGGGATCAATAAGCTACTAACAACCAAACGAGCAAGATGGGACAAATTATGTAATAAAACATTTACGAATGCTATATGAAAAATAATAAAAAAACAGATGAATGTGTTGTTTTGTCTTGGAAAACCGCATTGCTGGAATGTGCCCGCAGAGTTTGAAAACTATTTGCTTAATGTCTGACAGATTTCTGGTGAGTATTGATACTGAGTTACTGAAGATGAAACACCCGTATTCGTGGTATTTAGACATTTACATTGCATTCAAATGTAACATTGTCACGATAATTAATGTTTGATATGGAATAACTAATGTCAGTCAATGTGATTAACAAGTAAATAATACTGTAGTGTTTAACAAGTCTTCCCCTTTACTTCTTTTTTCAGGCACTGTAGAAACAGATTTGTTGAAGTGTGCATTCTTGCAAAATATGTCATTTGGTCTTGCTGAGCCCCCTGAAATGTATTTGCGTGTAGAATTTAGAATACTGTATACATCAAATGTTCAGGCTAAGTTTTGAAAGGGGGGTATGTTTAATTATATAAAAAAAACAAAAAAAAAACCTGATAAACCTTAAATAATGTAATAAATGTAGGCTAATTCAGTTTAATATTTAAAATAATTGTTTATAGAAATAGATTTAGCTTAAAGAGCGATGGCTTGTCCATTCTTGTAAATGTGGATGCCCCTTGAGTGTGTTTAAAAGAAAGGCATGGATGGATAATGTTCTACTTCAGACTGCAGTGCATTTAGAGACGTTCTGGTCATCGGTAAGGTGAAACTATTTTAAAAGTGTACTTTATTGCATTAATATTAGATTTTATTGTACACATTACAGTAAGTAAGAGCTACATAGGGCTGCAACGAAGGGTACATTTTGACCATCATAGGTTCGGAACACATTACCGAAGGAAGGTTCGAACCTTCGATAGTACTCATTTGCATAATTTAGTGGTGACGTCACCATAGCTACTTGTTTATATTTGATTGAAAATCCTATTTTACAGGTAAGCCATATAAATGGAATAAAACATTCACATTGTAGTTTAAAAATGCATTATATATAGAACAGTAATCATGTGTTCTAATTTAATTAAAAATACACGTTGTTTATTTGCACATAATTGGTGCTGCTTGCGAGTAAGCTTGCATTGCAGCAGCACTAACTGCAACGGACTTTGGCAAAACAAACTTAATTTAACAGTCACCGTTCCAAGCAGGTTATCAGTCAGTCACATTTTACTACTACGACTAATAATATGAACTTTTTTTTTGGTCGTCTGGACATTTAACAAAAAAAAATCCCAAACAGCAGAGGGGTTTCGAGACATTTCTTTCAATACTGCTTAAAAGGGCATTCACACTGGACGCGGCACGCATGCCGCCTCCTTGCGTATCGCTCTGCAGTTGCCGCAGACCACTATTCAGACCGAAAGCGGCAGAGGAATGTCAGTGGGCGGACTGTTATATCACTGCTGCATGTACAGTGACTTTTGGTTGCCAAGCAACAAACAATAAATGCCAGCGGGAAGGGAAAACTCATTATACAGAAGACACAAAGCTTAGTAAAAAAAGAAATATATATATTTCAAGTAATGAGGAGCAAAACTTTTTTTTTTTTTATAAAACCTAATTTTAACCCCCCACACACACCATCATAATCCCCCCACAGTTACCTAATATACCAGGCAATTGTGTTGTTTAAAATAAAATAATGTTGTTTTTAAAAATTGAGATATTTTTATATTTCTTGTGAGAGTTGTCTCGTTTGCTGGGTTTCACCGCCTCTGGCCCCTGTCTAGGGCCCCACACAGACTAAGGCCAGCCCTGCATATTTTGTGTTTATTGTTTGGGACTGCAACCCGTTGTTATTTACTCCATGCAATACACATTGTTGTGTATTGCTGGGGTCCTATTATTTGGTCACCATATCTGGATACATTAAAATCCCTTTCCAACAGGATTAGAACTCTCTTTGTCTGTTTAATCACGCACTGCATCACTCCTGCACCTGTATCCACTTAACTACTTTGCCACATATCCCCAGCTTCATACATGACTTATCATACAGATATTGTCTGTCAAGTAAACATCCAGGCTACTGTTTTTTTTTTCCCCCCTGAATAATTTTGACCTGTTTCTTTCATGATATTGTGTATGTGACAGTCTCCCTGTGTGTGTGATGGGTTAGGGTTAATAAAATTTTTTTTTTTTTTTAAAAAACCACACAGTGGGGCCCCGACGCCTGTCTGTCTGCCACCCCTTCGCCTCCCCTCTTCCAGAATCCTGGAGTCGCCGTCTGCAAAACGTAAGTGCCTAATTTTGATTTGAAACTGGAAAATTAATGGTTACCATGCACAGTGGCACAGGCATGATGGAAAATACTGTAAAGTGACTGCATCTGTATTTGTTGCCTTCTCTTTTTAAATTGTCTGTGCAAACTCCATGGCCGAACATGTATAATAAAACCTCAGTTCTTCTCAGTGCTGTGAAAAAGCGGACTGGAAATGTCCGCTCCGCTCCAGTAACTACCCCGCTCCGCTCCCCAGCTCCATATAGAATTGGCTCGCTCCGCTCACACTCTGTCCCCAACGCAGGGCTGGATTAACCAACATGCCAATAATACCATTCGCCATAATGTGTGTTAGCGTAGGGCCCCTACGTCCTTTAATCCGGCCCTGAAAAAGGTAGTACTATAAAATAACTTTCTGTGGAATATGGAATGGTTCGTGATTTTAAAAAAGAGGAACAGTTGATTTCATACGCGAGAAGCTCCGATTCTTCAAGCGGGTGGTCTAGAAGAAAACTAATTTTAAAAAAAAGGATTCCCGACAACTTTAAGAAACTATAAAGTAAGTACAGTATGCTGTATGTTTTTTATATGTTTATAGGTTTTGCATTATCCATGTTTTTGTTTTATCCGGGAAATTCCTCCCTTCCATTAATCCAGATAAAATCGAGAGTTGACTATCTGCTTTTTGTGCCCACTTATATTACCCCCAATTTTCATCCAGGAACTCGTGAGCAGATGTCAGTGAGCTGAGAATTCTGGTTTTTTAGGTGGATATCAATTGTTGCTTCCTCAGAGTGCAAGGCTTGGTACTGTTTAAATACCCACCTTGGCTTCCTCCGAGGGTAGCTAATCGGAAGACTTCCTTGTAGGTCAGTGTCTCATACCCAGAGGTTTGAATAGTAAGAGCCTTGGAGGTGTCCAGAGCTCTCCTGATAGCATCAAGCATGGAAGGAGAATACCCACCAGAAACATCTAGCCAACAAAAAAAATAGGTTATATTTTGAATTACAAAGGGTGGAATTAAATGGTATAAAGCTAGCAAAAAACAGCTTGCTTGCAGGAGTCAGTGGTTTCGTGCAAGCGTTATGTAATTTACATAATTTCATTCCTCTCAAAGAAAATGCTTTTGTACTTGCTTCAAATTTTGTCCACTGTTTCAGTGCAGTTTCTTGTTATGAGCAGTGGTGTCACATAAGGGACACTGTCCATGCCAACCCAACATGGGTTTCTACATATTTCTCATATTTAAATACAAGAAAGAATCATAGCAGATATTAATAGTCACACTTTTTTTTTTTTTTTTTTTTAAGACTAGAACTGGAAATCACTGAATGCAAATGAAAAGTAGCAGAATTTTCAAATTATTATACCACTTTCAAAAACTAAACTCACCTGTGCCCAGCCCAATCTTCACCTTGTGCTTTAAAACATTACGTACATCCAGCAACCCACTGCAAAGCCTGCATAAAACAGAACATACCAGTAAAGCCCTTCTTGAAAAAATAGCAAAACAATTAACTCCAATGCAGGTTTTCAAAGAATCATGACAGGGAGAAACTTTAAATATTATCACCAACACTTGTGTTGTAACGGATATTGAATTATAGAAGTCATACTGTACTTTATATACTGCTGCAATGAACAATTGACACCACAAAAGACACCAAAATACATAAAATGATGTACAGCCAAAACAGTGCCACTGGTGACAATACTCATTGGTGGGGTTTTCATGGAAAAATAATAAGTCTTTCCTTTTTCTCATGGTATTTTGATAGTACAGTTCATGTAAATTTGGCTTTCTATGTAGTTTTCTTTTAGGGAGAAAAGTGCCCATTCCAAATGCAAATAACCTAATTCATATTAAAAATGTGGGAGGGTACATTTAATTGTTTCTGTAGTTCGCTAAACTATTAATAATGCTGCAGCTTTCTTAAACTGGGTTTTCACAGATGCTTTAGTTTGTGTTGAAGCACTACAAGTGCAGCAAAAAAATATTTAAAAAGCACAGGAAAAAACAAAACCCAGACATGGCATTACACAAATACAAAAAAAAAAAAAATCCATAAGAAAGCACTGTGTACCATCTTGTATTATTTCCTTTAAACACAGACTTGACAGCCGGAATGCGGTGAAAACGCCGTAGCGTGTGTTTATTATTTACAATACACAAAATAAAAGAAAACAAATAAAAGAAAACAAAACATAAAAATAAACAGTTGTTGATACTAACTAAATACGAGGTAGGCTAAGCCTGTTCCCTTGTCGCCAAAACCAAATCGCAATCCAAAATTCAAAATCCAAATACCTGTTGTTTCAGTGTTCGTTTACCAGTAACCCAAACAAAAAACAAAATAACAAATAATTTTCTTCCACTCACTCTCCAATCAACAACTAAACTCCTCATATTCTCCCTCGTCGTCACTCACACACAGAGTTTTTAAATACCAATCAATTACATCGTTGAAAATTAAATTATAAATTAATTTGGACTGGAGCCAACCCTGACTCCAGTAGCTTCCACACGGTCCTATTGCCGCCATGTATTGTCCCTGCACAACAAGTAGTGTTTACCAACCAGTTTGTTTATCTTGTTATCTCAATTTTACTTACCAATCCCTTACTATATATATATATATATATATATATATATATATATATATATATATATATATATATATATATATATCCTGATTTTAAACCGGGGGACACCATTTCCCCATCAGGCATTGTGCGGACTCTGGGCTGATCAATTACCAGCACCTGTATACACTTAGCCTCTGTATAAAACGAAGGGAAACCCTGCACACAGGTGTGGTGGTAAGGCTGTTTGCTATGCATCTGGACTGGCAGAGCTGTACTGGTGTTATTTTCTGAAAAGCGATTGACAGAGTATGGTAAACTGTTAGTCTCAGTAATGCATGCAATACTGCTGAGTGGGAAACCATGGACCAAGACTGAATAGCAGTTTGCGATGCATGCAGACTTACAAGTTGTATGCTGTGCTTCTTTCTATACAGAGATTAGCAGACAGGGTAGAAAACTGCTTGTTCAAATAATGCATGCAATACTGCTGGCAAAGTGAGGGGAGTTTACTACTAAGCTAAGGCACTTTAAAGGAGATAGCAAAATTTGTAAAACTTATTCCTTTTTGTTCTGTTTTTGCTAAAGTCAGGAAGTTTATCACCAGCACCAATCTTTTGGTTAGCATTTCACTACCAAGCTCAATGTATTCCTATGAATGCTAAAGTTTGGCTGCGATTGAATAAATGGTTATTGCTGACAAAAGTTTCGGATATCGTTTGGACTCCCTGGACATTCTCACTCGCCTCGGGATCAGGATCTAAAAGCAAGCGGGTACCCAGGAGAGCTATATTTTGTATATATATATATATATATATATATATATATATATATATATATATATATATATATATATACAGTACTGTGCAAAAGTTTTAGGCAGGTGTGAAAAAATGCTGTAAAGTAAGAATGCTTTCAAAATAGACATGTTAATAGATTATATTTATCAATTAACTAAATGCAAAGTGAGTGAACAGAAGAAAAATCTAAATCAAATCCATATTTGGTGTGACCACCCTTTGCCTTCAAAACAGCATCAAGCATCAATTCTTCTAGGTACACTTGCACACAGTTTTGAAGGAACTCGGCAGGTAGGTTGGCCCAAACATCTTGGAGAACTAACCACAGTTCTTCTGTGGATTTAGGCAGCCTCAGTTGCTTCTCTCTCTCATGTAATCCCAGACAGACTCGATGATGTTGAGATCAGGGCTCTGTGGGGCCATACCATCACTTCCAGGACTCCTTGTTCTTCTTTACGCTGAAGATAGTTCTTAATGACTTTCGCTGTATGTTTGGGGTCGTTGTCATGCTGCAGAATAAATTTGGGGCCAATCAGATGCCTCCCTGATGGTATTGCATGATGGATAAGTATCTGCCTGTACTCAGCATTGAGGAGACCATTAATTCTGACCAAATCCCCAACTCCATTTGCAGAAATGCAGCCCCAAACTTGCAAGGAACCTCCACCATGCTTCACTGTTGCCTGCAGACACTCATTCGTGTACGCTCTCCAGCCCTTCGGGCTGAACAAACTGCATTCTGCTACAGCCAAATATTTCAAATTTTGACTCATCAGTCCAGAGCACCTGCTGCCATTTTTCTGCCCCCAGTTCCTGTGTTTTCGTGCATAGTTGAGTCGCTTGGCCTTGTTTCCACGCCGGAGGTATGGCTTTTGGCCGCGAAGTCTTCCATGAAGGCCACTTCTGACCAGACTTCTCGGACAGTAGATGGGTGTACCAGGGTCCCACTGTTTTCTGCCAGTTCTGAGCTGATGGCACTGCTGGACATCTTCCGATTAGAAGGGAAGTAAGCATGATGTGTCTTTCATCTGCTGCAGTAAGTTTCCTTGGCCGACCACTGCGTCTCGGTCCTCAACGTTGCCCGTTTCTTTGTGCTTCTTCAAAAGAGCTTGGACAGCACATCTGGAAACCCCTGTCTGCCTTGAAATTTCTGCCTGGGAGAGACCTTGCTGATGCAGTATAACTACCTTGTGTCTTGTTGCTGTGCTCAGTCTTCCCATGGTGTATGACTTTTGACAATAAACTGTCTTCAGCAACCTCACCTTGTTAGCTGAGTTTGGCTGTTCCTCACCCAGTTTTATTCCTCCTACACAGCTGTTTCTGTTTCAGTTAATGATTGTGTTTCAACCTACATATTGAATTGATGATCATTAGCACCTGTTTGGTATAATTGTTTAATCATACACCTGACTATATGCCTACAAAATCCTTGACTTTGTGCACGTGTACCTAGAAAAATTGATGCTGTTTTGAAGGCAAAGGGTTGTCACACCAAATATGGATTTGATTTAGATTTTTCTTCTGTTCACTCACTTTGCATTTAGTTCATTGATAAATCTAATCTATTAACATGTCTATTTTTGAAAGCATTCTTACTTTACAGCATTTTTTCACACCTGCCTAAAACTTTTGCACAGTACTGTATATATATATATATATATATATATATATATATATATATATATATATATATATATATATATTTGCATATATATACAGTACTGTGCAAAAGTTTTAGGCAGGTGAAAAATGCTGTAAAGTAAGAATGCTTTCAAAATAGACATGTTAATAGATTATATTTATCAATTAACTAAATGCAAAGTGAGTGAACAGAAGAAAAATCTAAATCAAATCCATATTTGGTGTGACAACCCTTTGCCTTCAAAACAGCATCAATTTTTCTAGGTACACTTGCACAAAGTCAGGGATTTTGTAGGCATATAGTCAGGTGTATGATTAAACAATTATACCAAACAGGTGCTAATGATCATCAATTCAATATGTAGGTTGAAACACAATCACTAACTGAAACAGAAACAGCTGTGTAGGAATAAAACTGGGTGAGGAACAGCCAAACTCAGCTAACTCCAAGGTGAGGTTGCTGAAGACAGTTTACTGTCAAAAGTCATACACCATGGCAAGACTGAGCACAGCAACAAGACACAAGGTAGTTATACTGCATCAGCAAGGTCTCTCCCAGGCAGAAATGTCAAGTCAGACAGGGGTTTCCAGATGTGCTGTTCAAGCTCTTTTGAAGAAGCACAAAGAAACGGGCAACGTTGAGGACCGTAGACGCAGTGGTCGGCCAAGGAAACTTACTGCAGCAGATGAAAGACACATCATGCTTACTTCCCTTCACAATCGGAAGATGTCCAGCAGTGCCATCGGCTCAGAACTGGCAGAAAACAGTGGGACCCTGGTACACCCATCTACTGTCCGGAGAAGTCTGGTCAGAAGTGGCCTTCATGGAAGACTTATGGCCAAAAAGCCATACCTCCGACATGGAAACAAGGCCAAGCGACTCAACTATGCATGAAAACACAGGAACTGGGGTGCAGAAAAATGGCAGCAGGTGCTCTGGACTGATGAGTCAAAATTTGAAATATTTGGCTGTAGCAGAAGGCAGTTTGTTCGCCAAAGGGCTGGAGAGCGCATATGAATGAGTGTCTGCAGGCAACAGTGAAGCATGGTGGAGGTTCCTTGTAAGTTTGGGGCTGCATTTCTGCAAATGGAGTTGGGGATTTGGTCAGAATTAATGGTCTCCTCAATGCTGAGGAGTACAGGCAGATACTTATCCATCATGCAATACCATCAGGGAGGCATCTGATTGGCCCCAAATTTATTCTGCAGCATGACAATGACCCCAAACATACAGCGAAAGTCATTAAGAACTATCTTCAGCGTAAAGAAGAACAAGGAGTCCTGGAAGTGATGGTATGGCCCCACAGAGCCCTGATCTCAACATCATCGAAGTCTGTCTGGGATTACATGAAGAGAGAGAAGCAACTGAGGCTGCCTAAATCCACAGAAGAACTGTGGTTAGTTCTCCAAGATGTTTGGGCCAACCTACCTGCCGAAGTTCCTTCAAAACTGTGTGCAAGTGTACCTAGAAGAATTGATGCTTGATGCTGTTTTGAAGGCAAAGGGTGGTCACACCAAATATGGATTTGATTTAGATTTTTCTTCTGTTCATTCACTTTGCATTTAGTTAATTGATAAATATAATCTATTAACATGTCTATTTTTGAAAGCATTCTTACTTTACAGCATTTTTTCACACCTGCCTAAAACTTTTGCACAGTACTGTATATATATATATACACGCACACACACACACATACATATAGTGAGATAACATAGACGATATCTAGATAATGTAACTTATAAATGGGTCATTACCTCAGGATGTGCAAACATTAATTTAACCGATTTAAAACATTACACAGCACTAAGCTCATTTAGTTTAAAAATCTAAACAGTAAAACTTATTAATTTGCAAAACCATCAGAATAGTCTGGTCGTGTATGAGGCTATTCAAATCTGTTGGTGAATAGTCTGGTCGTGTATGAGACTATTCAAATCTGTTGGTGATAAAAGCACTTTTATTTTTATTTGCAATATAACACGTATTTCGATTTTATATATCTATTTCTTAAAAACATTTATTTTATGATCTTTGATCGACCAACCTCAGACCAGACGGCCCTTAAAGTGTGAAATCTCAAAAAAAAAATCTCACCAAAAGGTTCACACATATCAAATGATTCTCAGGGTTAACTTCCTATGGAAATGTTGCCTGCTTTTCAGACTCCCCCTCAGCCCAAACGGCATCAAGATTCACACATTTTCAAAAGCATTCTCCGCATGGGGTTCTGTGTGTGTGTGTCTGTGTGTGGGGGTGTCTGTGTGTTCGCGTGCATGTTTGGTGTAAAGGAACCGCCCTCCTATTTAAGTCACAGAACGAGTTTTGAAGTCATTCCTCAGCTGAAGTTTGAAGAGAGAAGTATGAGAGAGAGAATTCAGGCAGGACTTATGCGTTTGTCCAGGGAGTTTTTTTTTTTTTGAAAACGGTAAGAGAGAGCTTTTTCAGAAATTGTACTCTGATAGATTTTGTTTTGTTTTTTGTTCTTTTATAAATATTTAATTTGATATTTATTTTATTTTGTTTTTAACGATACACTTTTAAAACGACTAATGCTCAAGTTGTACTGTGATTTATGTGTGTAATACTTGTTTAAACGCATTTTAAATGTTGAATAAGTTGTTTTCTGCATTTTTTTTGCTTTTGTGATACGCTATTTTAAACTTTCTCCTGTTTCAACTATTGGTTTTTGTATGTGAAAATATCTTTTGTAAAAATCACTGCGCCTCAAACCTTTGAACAACCTCATGCGTCTTATTAAACAATGATTTTTGTAAATATGGGCAAATGCAAAAAGTGTATCTATCTATCTATCTATCTATATATATATATATATATATATATATATATATATATATATATATCCCATAAGCATTTATGTCTGTGACCCTTTTTAAAACGACAAAACACTCAAAGTTTTACTATGATTTCTGTGTGTAATGTTTGTTTAAATGATTTTAAATGTCGAATAAGTTGTTTTCTTTTTTGTTTTTTTGCTTTTTGCTTTTAATACCCTATTTTAAACTTTCTCCTTTTTCATTAAGTGTCTTATGTAAAAATACTAAGACTTTAATGTTGTATACACCAAGCATAAGTTAACATAAGCATTTATAAAACTTGGGTAACCCACTGTCCCCCGATTACATAAATAACATATTAAACAATGATTTTTGTACATATCTTATAAAAGACATTCAATAAGTTTATAGGCCTATATATGCCTATATTCCATACTCCTATATAAAATCCACGCCCCCTCATTATATATTCATAAATTCATAAATCCACGCCCCTCATTATATATTCATAAATTCATACATATAAGGTCAAAAGGATCATAAATCAGACTTTTGACATAAGCTATAGTAATATTACTACTTATATGGAGAGTTGTAATCTCTCATAGAGCTTGGTGGAGCTTACAGTCTTATTGCTACTATGTAAGTGTGTGTAATAAGAATGATGTCCTTGCTGTGGCCTGTAATTGATTACAGGACACGGCAGTGATGTCATCACCCTGTCAGAATTTTAAACAAACTGAGAAAAAATGTCACTCAAGGTTTCTAGCTGTCGGTGAGGCAGAGGTGGATTTTATTCAGAAACAAGAAAACAAAAACGGCACACAAAGGACATTTTTCAGCTTTACAATGTTTGTTTGTTTATATATATATATATATATATATATATATATATATATATATATATATATATATATATATATATATATATATTTCTTCAGCTTTACAATATTTGTGTGTTCGGTTGATTACAGCTCTCCATATATAATAAATACTTAAGTATAGGTAAGGGCTTATCGGGGTTCTGATGGCCCACAACCCCTCAAAGCCCTTACACTTACTTGTAGTTAATACTCAATAATAATAATAATAATAATAATAATAATAATAATAATAATACATGATTCCGAATTCCACAGGAACAGTGCAAGGCTCTTGCCAGCAGAATGGGGTCTATAGGCACTGTATATATATTTTTATATACAGTGCCTATAGAAAGTCTACACCCCCTTTCAAAATGTTCACCTTTTGTTGCCTTATAGCCTGGAATTAAAATGCATTAAAATAGTTTTTTTTTTCATTTATCTACACATCCTATCCCACAACTTCCAAGTGAAAAAAATATTCTAGAAATTTGTAGAAAATTAATTAAAAATAAAAACTGAAATAGCTTGGTTGGATAAGTGTCCACTTCCCTTGTAATAGCAATCCTAAATTAGCTCAGGTGTAACCAATCGCCTTCAAAATCACACACCAAGTTAAGTGGCCTCCACCTGTGTTAAATTGTAGTGATTCCCATGATTTCAGGCTACATTCAGCAGTTCCTGTAGGTTCCCTCTGCTGGGTAGTGCATTTCAAAGCAAAGACTCAACCATGAGCACCAAGGCGCTTTCAAAAGAACTCCGGGACAAAGTTGTTGAAAGGCACAGATCAGGGGATGGGTATAAAAAAATATCAAAGGCCTTGAATATCCCTTGGAGCACGGTCAAGACGATTATTAAGAAGTGGAAGGTGTATAGCACCACCAAGACCCTGCCTAGATCAGGCCGTCCCTCCAAACTGGATGACCGAGCAAGAAGGAGACTGATCAGAGAGGCTACCAAGACTGGTCAAAGTGTGCATGTGACAACAATATCCCAAGCACTCCACAAATCTGGCCTGTATGGTAGGGTGGCAAGAAGGAAGCCATTACTCAAGAAAGCCCACCTTGAATCCCGTTTGAAGTATGCAAAAAAACACTCAGGAGATTCTGTAGCCATGTGTCAAAAAGTTTTGTGGTCTGACGAAACTAAAATGGCCCTGATCCAGTATATCCACACAGGTACCATGGAATAAGTAATGTAACGCCACCAACCTCGTAACCCAACTCGATTTAGGTTCCTTTCTTTCTCTGCCTGCAACCGCGCTGCTACACCACCAGATGCTCGTACAGCCACACACTAAGCTGGGCAAACGCTCTCACTGGATGATCCTCTTGTCCAGGCTGGGCAAACTCCTTCACTGGAAACTACTTGACTGTTGCACCTCCAGTCCACACTCTTCTCTCTCCCGTGCAGGGTTGCCAGATGCTACTCATAAAATCCCTCTATTGGTGAACCAATTCCCCTCCCCCTCCACTGCAAGCCATATTTAACATCCAGGCTTCCTTATTTCACTGACTGACAACCTTGGGAAGGCATAGACAAGGATGATTAAAGCGTTTATGACTCCTGTATATTTTGTGTACTTTGTCAGTGTTTTTATATAATTGAATAAACTGGGTCATTTATGAGGCATTGTTAAATTTAACTAAACCATCAATGCAATAGATTTTTTATTTATTTATTTATTTATTTATTTATTTTAAATGAAGCAACTTCTGCATGTTTGTTGTTCTTGGCTTGTATGATGAAGCAGAATCCGTGCAAGTCGAAACCACATTAGCTGGTACTTTGTGAGCGTTTGGGCAATCGCTGTGCTGACAGAAATAGTATCTACAGAAGGTATGAACATGACATCAGCACAAAACAAGCCAGGTTTATTCACCTTAAAGTCATAAAAAGAAAAGAAAATTGACATAACTGGGTGGTGCAAGCCATCGGGAGATGTGTCCAAAAAAAAACAACAACCACTGGACATGTCCATCATTGATTCCATACGTTTACCAACTAAAGGCCACTGCACAGTAGATCGGTATCGTGTCGCATCAGTTTTAACCCCACACAAAACTGACAAAGAAATCGTGTCGGTGTCTTATCGGGTCGGTCTAGTGTGCAGTGGCCTTAAAAAGCATCACCGTTGTCTGTCAAATAGTTATGGTTAAGATTGTCGGCATTAGGCAGTGTTTTAGGTGATGGACAGACAGTATTGTCACACAAAGTCACCAATACACACCTCTCTGCAATAAACAGTGGTTGTCCAGCAAAGCACAGCGCTCTGACAAACTCATTATCACAGTCATTCTGTGCTCTCTTTATTAAAGCCGCATAAATGGATTGTTTATCTCTGTTAACTTTCTTGTTTTCGTTTAATGTGTCGCTTATTTCAGTATGTTCTTTTATTGCCGGCGCGAACATGTACCTCTATGCAGCGCTAATACTCTAGAGGTCAATCAAAATCATTTTAATTACCTGATCACAATGATATTCCCACCCACAATAAGCCAGACATTAAAAAGGTAGGTGAGCCGAGTGCCAGATCCAAGAAATAAACGCGGGGTAAGACAGTAATCCTTAAAATAAATATGCATTGAAGCAAAAAACAAACCACAAAGTAAGAGTAGAAATACTGGATAACAATAAAACTGGTAGAGCAATAAGATAGAGAAGTGAAAAAAACCACATCTCACAATTACAGAACAATAAATCCGATCAATTGGCCCAAAAAATAAAGACTGTCCGTCAATTTGAGTCCTTGGTCGCCAAATGTGCAGAGTTCCCCAAAAAAAAAAAAAAAAAATTAGAAAATGTCCAAAAAATTGTTCCTTGTCTTAACTGTCCATGCACAGTAAAGAAAATAAACCAAATTAACTGGGGCTTCTGTCCTTAGGCGCTCGTTGAACCTCAATGAAACAACGAAAAAAAGCTATTTGACCAGAACAAAAAGGTATATAACCAATCCAAGTGATTAAGGAAAAAAGCAAAAAGAAAATATCTAAAAGTTGACTTTCAAAAAAAAAAAAAGCAGCAGCAGTCCGTCCAACAAACGATTTCCCAATGGAGAGGTAGCTCGGACGAATAATCCTTTTAAATCCCAGGGTAAAACAGGAACGGCTTGGTGAGACAGTGAACAGTAATCCAGAGGGTGGACATAAAGACTTAAGTAAATCTCTTAATTTGCTAAAGCAAAGTTCAAACTCAGCTAACGAAGTTAATTGTAGCATTGATTCCGCTTTTTGATATAATCTTCCTTTCTAAGTGTGTTTTTAAATTATTCTTCAAAAACAGTAACTTAGAAAATACTTTTTCTAACGCACACACACACACACACACACACACACATACATACATGCATGCATACATACATACACATATATATACACACACACACACACACACACCCTTCTCTCTCCCCTCTACACAAAAACTAACTCCCTCTTCATTAGTCGTGTGCCTGATGGCTTAACGAGACAAAGATCATCAATTAAAGTACAAACAGGCCACTGTTATAAGGACACTTAAAAGCAATTAACTAGATAAACAGGAGAACAGATGCAGGGATAATTACTAATATGTTATGTATGGAAAACAATATATCAGCATTTACCGGGAAACCTCAGAAAAAAATTAGATTTGTGGCTTCAATATATAAATGCTTAATAAGCTTTCAATTAAACTTTGATAACCTGGCCAGGTTTTCTGCCATCCAATTAAGTATAGCAGGCAGCAAACTTGTTATGCTGCACCGGTGTAGCTAATGCTACACTCTGCCTCATCTGAACCACTTGTACTATTTTAGCTTTTTGTATACTTCAAAACATTGATTTTCTTTTTAATATTCATAAACTGATTTATGTTTTTCCCCATTCCTCATCCACTAAAAATATTATATTTTTGTGTTTTTCAATTTAGTTATTTATTTATTTATTTATTTTTTAATCAAGCTAGTAGTTACTACACCCAGCAATTGCCACAATGATCAGACTTTGATTGGCCAAGATAAATCAGGTGATAAGAGAACCACGTTTGAACATTATTTGATCCTCTGTCGTCTAAATGCCTGCTGTATCCTAGGATACAGTGTAGGGCTGACTATTACAATGTCGGAGGTAAAACAGCATTTTAATCAAAATATTGCGAAATTTCCTCTAATCAGTAAAAATCGACACCCAGTTAAAAAAAAAACATTTTTCAGTAAAATTCATAATAAACTGAATGATAATAAACAGAATGATTCTTGGTGATAAATCTCCCTCCCGACCTGTGCGGGCGCCCTGACTGGATGGCCTGACAATTCATTCCCAGGGTTAGGTGGAAGTTGGCCTGTCTGTGTGGCGCGAAGTTTCAATACCCTGGCTGTCAAATTTCTATACAGCCTGAGATCACAATAATTTTACGAAGAAATAAATAATAATATGAAAGCATGTCGATTATGCCACTTTTAAAAATTCAAGTGGGCACATTATTTAAAAAAAAATCTTAAGATTTTTTTTGTACTTTTTTTCTTTCAAAAATGTACCTAGCTGATTTTACAGAGGCTCGGCTGCCTAAAAGTACACTATGACCCTGGCTATTTCTCTTCAAAAGACTTTTAACCTGTGAAGGGGCTTAATAATTTTAAGATATTAAATGTTGTAAGATGTTGGTTTTTATGCTGCAGTAATGAGTTCTTTTGCAGCAAAATGTGGTGAAGGGTGGGAGAACTTTGTTTAGCAGTGTATCGCAGTTACTCCTTTTGCAAGAGCTGCATACCACAGAGAAAGGGAAATCATGCTTGTTATCATGAGGGTATAAAATTGTGCTACTGTGTTATAATATGGTATCAAGAATATAAATACACTACCGTTCAAAAGTTTGGGGTCACTTAGACATTTCCTTGTTTTCGAAAGAAAAGCTAATTTTTTGTCCATTAAAATAACATCAAATTGATCAGAAATACAGTGTAGACATTGTTAATGTTGTAAATGACTATTGTAGCTGGAAACGGCTGATTTGTAATGGAATATCTACATAGGCGTACAGAGGCCCATTATCAGCAACCATCAGTCCTGTGTTCCAATGGCACGTTGTGTTTGCTAATCCAAGTTTATCATTTTAAAAGGCTAACTGATCATTAGAAAACCCTTTTGCAATTATGTTAGCACAGCTGAAAACTGTTGTGCTGATTAAAGAAGCAATAAAACTGGCCTTCTTTAGACTAGTTGAGTATCTGGAACATCAGCAATTGTGGGTTCGATTACAGGCTCAAAATGGCCAGAAACAAAGAACTTTCTTCTGAAACTCGTCAGTCTATTCTTGTTCTGAGAAATGAAGGCTATTCCATGCAGAAATTGCCAAGAAACTGAAGATCTCGTACAAAGCTGTGTACTACTCCCTTCACAGAACAGCGCAAACTGGCTCTAACCAGAATAGAAAGAGGAGTGGGAGGCCCCGTGCACAACTGAGCAAGAGGACAAATACATTAGAGTGTCTAGTTTGAGAAACAGACACCTCACAGGTCCTCAACTGGCAGCTTCATTAAATAGTACCCAAAACACCAGTCTCAACGTCAACAGTGAAGAGGCGACTCGGGATGCTGGCCTTCTAGGCAGAGTTGCAAAGAAAAAGCCATATCTCAGACTGGCCAATAAAAAGAAAAGATTAAGATGGGCAAAAGAACACAGACACTGGACAGAGGAAGATTGGAAAAAGTGTTATGGACAGACGAATCTAAGTTTGAGGTGTTCGGATCACAAAGAAGAACATTCGTGAGACGCAGACCAAATGAAAAGATGCTGGAGGAGTGCTTGACGCCATCTGTCAAGCATGGTGGAGGCAATGTGATGGTCTGGGGGTGCTTTGGTGGTGGTAAAGTGGGAGATTTGTACAGGGTAAAAGGGATCTTGAAGAAGGAAGGCTATCACTCCATTTTGCAACACCATGCCATACCCTGTGGACATCGCTTGATTGGAGCCAATTTCCTCCTACAACAGGACAATGACCCAAAGCACAGCTCCAAACTATGCAAGAACTATTTAGGGAAGAAGAAGTCAGCTGGTATTCTGTCTATAATGGAGTGGCCAGCACAGTCACCGGATCTCAACCCTATTGAGCTGTTGTGGGAGCAGCTTCACCGTATGGTAGGTAAGAAGTGCCCATCAAGCCAATCTAACTTGTGGGAGGTGCTTCAGGAAGCATGGGGTGAAATCTTTTCAGATTACCTCAACAAATTGACAACTAGAATGCCAAAGGTCTGCAAGGCTGTAATTGCTGCAAATGGAGGATTCTTTGACGAAAGCAAAGTTTGAAAAATCATTATTTCTAACCTTGTCAATGACTATATTTCCTATTCATTTTGCTATATTTCCTATTCAAACTCATTTCATGTATGTTTTCATGGAAAACAAGGAAATTTCTAAGTGACCCCAAACTTTTGAACGGTAGTGTGTGTATATATATATATATATATATATATATATATATATATATATATATATATATATATATATATATATATATATATATGCTTTTGCTAATTTGTCTGTACAATGCTATGCTAAGCTAAAACCAGGTTGTGAAAGTGGGAGCGCATGAGCAGATTTTGTTTCAAGGTTCCTCTCCCTGTGCTGTGGGTCTATCTCCTTGCAGAATTCTGCTTAGCCTGCAAAATTATGATGTGGACACAGAATGGTACAGTGTTTGGTAACCTTGAGGTCAGCAACTCACCTTTGGGTGGTTGCCAAATGGTTTTTTTTATTGGATATTTTTCTTTATTGGATATTAATACGTTGTTTGTGCACCCGAATAAATATCATTGTTGAATGTGTATGTGTCAGAAAATCATTGCCTGTGTTTGCTTCTCTCCAGAATTCTTCTTAATCAAGCTGTATTGCTTCTTATCAACTCTCGGAGAATCTGTATTTCAGTTTTGGTCCCTATACCTGCAAAACAACGATTACGATTTCTCTTTTCTGCCAGTGATCCCAAAACATTCTTCAGTAGAATTGTACCAGTGCTGTCATCCTTGCATTCCATTTCGCCATTCAAAACTATACTCCAATCCTACGTTTCTTCAGCACTTCACCGTCTTGAAAACTTATCTACAGCCATTCTACATAATTGTAATTTGAAAGTCAAGGTTCTAACGATTGCACTCGCTAACCAAGGGGGCGTGACTGAAGGTACAAATAGGGGATGTGGCTTTGGTGATCTGTTCCTTTGTTTATGGTTAAGGGAACACTAAAGGACGAGTGAAATATAACCATGAGTGTTTAGTGTTTGTTTGTTTTGTCGAGTCTAATTGTACTGTTTGTTATTTATTAGACAGGTAACACGATCCGGACCTGTCACTTAAGGCCAGTACAAACCCGGACAACACTTCACCATTGTTCACGGTTTCATTGTATATTCACCACTTGCACGTTAGCACTCACTGTGGACTTGTGATCGTGTGTGTGTCTTGTGTATGTTTAATAACTGTGTTTATTATTTCAGGACTGTAACCCGTAGTTAAACAGTGCAATACACATTGCTGTGTATTGCTGTGTATTGCCTGGGATTATTATTTGCGGTCACAAAAGACCTGGAATTACAAAACCTCCATTCCATATAAAACATTGTTGGACACTGAAATCACTTGTTTGTCATTACTTGTGCACTGCATCACCTCTAGACCTGCACATTGCAAACCACTTTGCCACTGGTCCTTTCCATTTTGGAGCAAGTTTAGCCATAAAGTGCGCCAATGCTTTAGATTAAGCATATGTACATGCCCACACACACTGGGATCATACTGCACCTCTCTTCATCGTTTATCATAGTTACATTTTTGTTTTTCCCAAGCCTTTTCCAGATTCTTTGGACACAAAACCTTGAAAGTCTTCCAATTTAGAAACAAAATCAAATCCAGTGCCGTCAGGAGAAACATCTCGGCCTTCCAATACTACATCCAAGGGTCCTTGGAGTGCTCTGCAAAGATTTATTTCTGCAGGAGAAAAACCTGTGGATTCTTGGACAGCAGAATCTAAAGCAAAACGAAATTCAGAAAGGTGATGATCCCACTTCTTATGTTGTGAGCCTACATAGGATGAAATCATAGTTTTAAGGGTACTATTAGTCTAAGGATGATAAGCCGTGGTCATCTTAAGAGATACCTGCCATTGGGCACATACCTCTTTGAACACTGAGGAAACAAACTGTGACCCTTGGTCAGAAAGATAGTCAGGGGTTCTCCATCTGGTGAAGATGTCCTTAATTAAAAGACAAGAAATTAAATTTTGCAGTAGCTTTACGAAGAGGGAAAAGTTCAGCCCATCTGGAATAATAGCAGATACACATTTTTCTAGGCCCTACAAGGAAACGGGCCCATGAGATCTAACCCAAGTATTTCCCATGGCCTATGCACAATTACCTGCTGGTTTTCACGTTTCTGGCTTGTAAACCTGACACAATTGGTCTTTCTTGACATACTGATTTATGTCAGTCCACATCTTCGGCCAAAAGGCAAGAGCTTGTAGACGTTTATTGGCCTTAACTCACTGGGCCATCGTGGTATTCTTGTAAGACTTGTTTACATAAGGACTGGGGAATATAAATGTGATAGTGAACTGTACCGACACACCTTATCTTCTTTTGATAAAACAAGAGGTAGTAGAAGTTCCAACATGTTCACCCTTTTCAAGAATTATTTGATACAGATCTTGAATCTCTTGAGCCCACCATATAGTTTTATCACTGATCGGAAAATCAGAGGAAGTCTGGACATCAGGTTGTACAGAAGCATAAATGCTGGTGTCAAGATGTTCAGTTAAGTCTACATGGACTCTGGCAGTGCATCTGCAACCACATTGAGTTTCCCTTTCTGATACTCCACATTGAAAGTGAATTCTTGCAGTCTCAATGCCCATCAGATTAGACGTGAGCTGTGTTTGCTGGTTCTGAAAACCTACAAGGAGGAATAATCAATAACCACAATAAATAACCTTCCTTTCAAATAATAACGGCACTTCTCCAAGGTCCAGACTACAGCAAGACATTATTTTTCTGTGGTCGAGTAATTCCTCTCAGCTCCATTCAAGGTGCGGCTTGCATATGCTAGGACTTCTTCAGTTCCAAGACCTGTTCGTTGCACCAGTACTGCTCCCAGCCCAACATTGCTGGCATCCGTATACACAACGAATGGTAGATGGAAGTTAGGATGTCCAAGTATGGGAGGAGAAATTAGATTTTTCAGTGTTTCAAATTCTTGTTGACATTTCAGTGTCCAAACAAACTTTGTCCCTTTCTTCTTCAGGGCAATGAGTGGGTCTGCCACCTGATAAAAGTTGGGGACAAAACGATGGTACCACTCAGACATCCCAAAAAAGGGCTCAACAGCTTTGAGATTAGGTGGTATGGGGAACTGTTGTATGGCACTAGTTTTTTCAGGATCAGCCTAGACTAGATGTTCAAGAAACTTAATTTGCTTTTGACAAAAATGGCTTTTCTTCATGTTGAGGGTGAGTCCAGCTGCTTCCAACTTAGCAAGTACAGCTTGGATATCCTGGAAAAGTTGTGTAAAGTTTGAGAATAGACAATAATATTGTCTATATAAACAAAGCAAATTTTAACTCGAAGATTTCCTAATGTAGTCTCCATTAAGCACTGGAATGTTGCAAGTGCATTCTTCAAGCCAAAGGGCATGACCTTAAATTGAAAAAGTTCATAAGAAACAAAAGCGGTCTTGCTGTCCAGTTCCATCGCCACTTGCCAGTATCCACTATTAAGATCTCAAGTAGTAAATAGTGAAGCTCCAGCTAGTGACTCTAGGATTTCAGTGATAGTAGGTAAAGGGTATGCATCCTCTTCAGTGATGGAATTTAGCTTCTGGTAATCAACACAGAAGCAGAGCTCTCCAGTCTTTTTTTGGAATTAACATGATTGGAGAGGCCCAGCCAGAAAAAGATGGCTTAATGATTTTATTAGTCAACATCTCTTCAATCTGTTCCTTCACTATTGCCTGCTTGTAAGAAGCGAGATGATAAGGCTTCTGCTTCATTGGAATTTCATGACTGGTGTATATTCTGTGACACAATAAATCAGTACGTCCAAGTTCCAAGGTACAAACATGATCATTATTTCTTAAAATGTCCATCAAATGGGGCTTTTCAGATTCATTCAAATATGATTGCTTCACTGCACTGCGAATGAGATTAAGTATGTTTTCTTTTTCTTCTATAGAAGAAGTCATATTCCATGTAGGCACTGTCACAGATGGTTCACGCACGTCCCTTTTGTGCTATAAGTCATTAGATTCTTTTGCATGGAAGGCCTCAGTTGCAAGGGTGTGCACTTCTTTGATGGACCCAGATTCAGTTAAAATGTGTTTGCCCACTGACGATGGGAATGAGAATGTAGAGATGGGAGCCCTTTTTGCAGGTATCAGGTGTTTAAAGACTGTCACCCACACCTGTGAAGAGCCGGATTTCCTTCTCAGTCCTATTCTCCTCGTTCCTTCCAGATTGGAGCTGCCACCTCAACTGCATGAGCAGGGGGTAATCAACACACCATTAAATCCCTGGGGCGTTGGTCTTTTTCTGCCGTAGAGTCCTACATTAGAACTTCTTCACTGGACATTGCAGCTGCCCAATAATCCTTGGTTAGCATGCCCGGAGTGGGGGTATCCGCTCCACCAGGTCCACCAGAGGTTTCCTCCCTCTGGGGGTGGGGGTGGGGGGTCCACTCCACAGCGCGGAGGGCCTCCAATCCATAGCCTGTCCCTACAAACCTCTCCATGTCCTTCTGTTTTCCCGCTTGCGGTTATGTGTGTGGCATGCAGTCTTTTCTTTTTCCTGTCCCACGGGTGCAGTTCTGCGTGGAGCCACACCTGTTCTTTCACAGCTCATGCGCTTTAGCCTCTAATCTATACGCCTTTCACTTGTCCTAACCCTCTTCCCCTTTTCCTCCAGTTCCCGTGGACATCCAGTGGGTGCCCGGCCCTGACTTTGGGGCTCACGCCTGATGGAGGTCAGTTCTACAGACAGGACCGGTCTAGATCTTTCCAATTCCAGGTCTGGGTACCTTTCTGTCCCCCCAGGGTAGCCGGGTCTCACTACCACCACGCAAGCTGCCGGGACGGGTCCTCCGCCGAGAGGGGGAGGGGGGGGAGGATTTCCTCTATCTTTGTTTTCGGTCTCCAACCATACCGGAGACCACTTGTACCCTACTCTCCACAACCGCTCAAGCAGCTAGCGGACCTCCAAGCAGTAGGGGACCTGTCCTGTCTGTTTGACTTTGTCACTGACACTCTGTCGCCCAAGTCCCACAAGCACTCCATCCCCTTCTGCCTTTGCAGGTGCCCCGTGAATTTATTTTAACCAGAACTACTCAGAATGTGGCTCATAGTGATTTTACAATTTTTACAATTTGTAATTCACCATAGCTCGTGTTATTTACTAATATTATCACACTGAGGTTTCTGTCTATTTACAGTTTAACTTTTCATTTTAAACTGAAACAGCAAAATGACCTCTGTGCCTTGTGCAAATACATATAGACAATAAAAACTAAATACATTACCAAGAACTTTTTACACAGTTATTATACCAAATGAATCACTATATACTACTGATTCTAAATTATTTTGTATGTTTAAATACATAGCAAAGACTCTCGCATCTCTATTTATCAATGTTCCAAAAACTCATTCTTGTTCACATTTTACTAAACATTGTTAAACTAATAAATAAACAATTACTGTAATGAACATTATAATATTCATCATAGTAAAGTTGAGTTCTTACCTGTAAACAGGAACACGTTTAAAGTTTGAAATTGTCTGGAGCTTGGTGTTATTTACATTATCGTTGATACATTGCGGTTTGAGGCTCAAGCTACATCTGCATATTTAAAGTGGATGTAAGCTGAAAATACTTTTAAAACACCCTTTTCTTATACCAATACAATACTAACATAATTTTAATAGCAAAACTGTATTTATCTTAAGTATTTCAATTGTGGGGAAACCTCAACGTTATTAGAAATATATTTCAAGGGCAGTTCTCATCCCTCTCATTAAATCTGCATTACGCCACACTCACTGTAGCACTCAATGCTGCCTCAGGGGCCGGTTGTAGTAAAGCGATATGATCCTGGATCCAGGCTCCGATCTGAGCGGAGCTTCAGTGCTCTTCAAAGACTAAATTCATGGCTTTGTAATTAAATTACTCAGAAGCGACTGAATAACAGCTACTTGCCACACTCATCACTCATGACAACATTGTGATTGGTGTAGGGATGTCTGAATCTTTTAATTAGACATACAAGGGACGCAATGTTTTGTTATACTTGTTTGTAACATATTTCATTATTTCAGACAGAATAATCTTCATGCAGCCCCAGCTTCAGAAACTGCCATTCAAAACTATACTCCAATCCCAGGTTTCTTCAGCACTTCACCTTCCTGAAAACTCATCTACATCCAGTCTACACAATTGTAATTTGAAAGTCAACGTGCTAACAGGCGTTTTTGTTTATGATTCTATAAAAAATGTTGTGCTCTGCTCATCCTGGCTGCATTTAGTTTTTCAATAAAAAGCAAAAATAGATTTGAATGTTCATCTATTAAACAGTTTTAATGTTAATTTCTAAAAACAGTTTGTTAGTTACAGCAGAAATAGATTCATTGAAACTGATTTTCCAGTCATTTTGCTTAAGGGTTTTGAATGAATCTTATGGGTTTGAAAAGTAAAATACACGGGTGACCATCAAAATGTGTTGACAGGTATGTTTAGGTATAGTAGAAAGTTGCATGGGGTTGCATCACAAACAGGATCTTCACTACTGAAGTCTCTGGAACATAAGATACGGCTTTCAGACATGTTTCCATGCAAAAAAAACTTTGGTAAATGTGCGTGGCTTTTTAGCGTGAGAAGGCAATTTAGCCACCCTTTTAACTCGTACCATGGTTTGGCCACACACTTCTTTTAGTGTGAGGAATGTGTGTGATATGTGCATGCTAAATCACATTCTCACGACAATACAGAGAGAGAGTTTGGTTTCTAAACTGCATGGAAACCCCGCCATTGAAGCAATCAGCCGCATTTAAATAAAAAAAAAATTAAAAAATGTTGTTCACCTTTTTTTCTTTTAACACATTGCACCATAAGGCAAATACATTAAAGGCTATTTGTTATTACAGGTACAAAGATGATTGTTCTCTTGTGATTGACACAAACCTGTCCAAAGAGATTCTTTCACAGAATTCCGACAAGATGTAACAGGTTTAAATTATCAATGAGAGCAATACTCACGAGAGGTTTGAATTAGGACAGTGAGAGATTGCAGCACCTCTCTGATTGAAAATGTCCAGTTCTTTATCGGTGAGATGGCAGCCATGTGCCATCACAGTCTGTAAAAAATATATTGATATTTAAAACAGATACAGTACTGGAAAAAAATTATGGAAACAACAAATGATTGGGGATTTTATTGCCCATTTCCTCCTTACTCAGACCTTTACATTAGACAGAATAATTAACTTTATTTGTATTATTAAAAAACTTAATTATTTACTTAAAAATTCAGTAGATCTACATTTTTTTGAAAATATTACCTGTTTAATAAGGACATTGAGAGCTGGTTATCATAGATCCACATTAGCACTAATCTTTAACCAAAGTAATATTGCGACTAGGACTACATTAACCAAGCTAAAATTACACAGTCGAAGATTGGTGGTAATAGGTGTCAAGTGAAACCAGCCGTAGGTCCGGTAAACAATAACTTACAACAAACAAAAAATGTGCAGAACGGGGAAGGGGAGCACATTTTAGATGGTGCTTTAGTCTGCTTACCTTATTGGTCAGAAGGTTGTATTTGTTATACACATCTGTATAAGACGTGCAGTCGGGAAACATTTCCTTTACGATTTGCACCTCCTCTGTGTTTTCACTTATGTGGCTCTAAATAAAATACAATCAAACATCTAAAATTCATATTTATAGAACATTACATTACAGATTCTATACAGCGTTCTTTATTAAACACATTGGGGGTTATTCATAAAACATACCATCTGTTTTTCCGTAGTGGTAGGGGCTGTTACCATTACGTTGCACTTTTTTCCTTTTCATAAATAGGGTTCACTGTCATGGTAGTTACATTATCGTGACGGAAGGCAGTACCGTCAAAACCGCCCCTTTTCCTCAATTGCATACACTTAAACTGATTCATAAAACAATTTGATGATGGTAAATAGCTTTTATTGGCATGAAAAATACCACACTCTCAATTGCTGGCAGTAATAATATAAACTTATCAATGGGAAAAGTTTAATGTTTTATTCTATTTTCGTTTGCTTGATGTTTTGGTGTCTGACATGATAATTTTGTTTATCGATGTTCATTTAACCTGAAACAAAAACACATTGGAAATGTGAAAAAATGCCAAGTTATCAAAAATGCCCAGCCATTTAAAGTAGAGATATCAAAAACACCTTGCCCAGCACAATGCAAATAGGCACAACTGTCAAAACGGTGGGGGCCAAGGTTGCCCCAATTGTTTCTGCTAAGTTGGCTTGTGTTTTTCAGGCACAATAAAAGCAGATGAAACGCATGAAAAATACAAGCCAAGTTAGTAGAAACATGAACATGTTTTTCCTTCTAATCTTCGGATTTTCTCAACTTACTCCAATGTACTCCAATCGTAAAGCATTAGATCTGTTGATAAAAGGCCACCTATATGTCCTCTGCATTTCTTGGCCATGGTTTGAGTTCAATTTGCACAGTGGTGTGCCGAGACAAAATGGACTGGGGTAGCAGAGTCGCCCCCCCCAACCACCCTCCTTTTTTTAAGTGGCAGCTACCTGTAAGCCACAGATACCTTTTATATATAAATATAAGAAAAAAAACAAATTACATGTTGTTATTTGTTTATTTAGCAGACGCCTTTATCCAAGGCGACTTACAGAGACTAGGGTGTGTGAACTATGCATCAGCTGCAGAGTCATTTACAATTACCTCTCACCCGAAAGACGCAGCACAAGGAGGTTAAGTGACTTGCTCAGGGTCACACAATGAGTCAGTGGCTGAGGTGGGATTTGAACCGCGGACCGCTTGGTTACCAGCCCTTTCCTTTAACCACTGGACCACACAGCCTTCTCCTTTCGTTACACGATTTACCGTGTTTTGAATACAGCCGTCAGAAAGAGTATATCTCCGGTCCTTCTAGTGTTAAGTGTCATGCCCTGACATTTGTTATGGTGATTGTGTGAGCACCGATGACTGGGAACTGCTCTCGAACAATGTAGGCCCTGTCCATGACTTCAAACTTAGACCTCAAGCGTTCAAAGGTATGCGTGTGTCCATTGTTAAAATGGATGGTTATAGTTTTCACCATCCTGGGGTTTTCAAGATAATAGGAATCAGCTTCAAGTGTCCATTTGCCCCATTGATGAGACCAGTGGCAATGTCAATTCCTCCGAAGCATCAGTTTACAGCCTATTTTCACTCGTATGCTAGTTTCTAGTCCAGCTGTATGACTGCAGTCAGCCTTGTAAGCTTTCATTTTTGTGGTGTAGTCATGTAAGGTTTGCACAGTGCTATCATAGTGTCTTCATCACCATCTTCCAATGCTTTTTGCAAGGACATTATTTTGTGGTACACTGTGCCTCAGGCTGAACATTGTTTTTGAGCTCTTTCGGTGGCACATCAGGGAAAATGTGGCCTTGTCCTTTTTCATAAATAGGAATGATTGATAGAAGAGTGGTGTCATACACTGCTTCCCAAAAGTAGGCCTCATTTTTGATGTGTGTTGACTTGTACCACATAGTATGTTTGCCTTTTGGGAAACATTGTCCAGTAACCCATGGTCGTGTATGCAGGGTGTCACACACTGTCCCTCAGGTTGTGGCAGGCAGACACATACTGCGCTGCTAGATTTGCAGTTCGCTCCTCCTCTCCTAGAAGGATGGGGATTTTACTCGAATTGGAGAGGAGTTTAAACTCTGCCATTTGGTTTTTGAATTGGGGGATATATCTCTCCCGTATCTCTGTGTATTTTGGGCAGGACAACAGGAAGTGCAGCTCTGTCTCTACCTCTCCCAGATCACAGTGACAGCACAGCCTTTTTTTCTTTGGCAATCCAGGTTTTTTTGTGCCGGCCAGTTTCGATGGCCAGGCTGTGGTCACTGAGTCTGTACTTGGTCAGGATCTGTCTATGTTTTGTGTTTTTGACCCTGATCAGATATTCTGCCAGGGTAAATTATTTTTTTAGGGCCAGATAACATTGTAATTTATTGTATGATTCTATTTCGTTATTCCAATGTACTTTATAATTGTTTTCCAGATTTAGATTAATTTGTTTCATTTTTTGTGCTGGGAGTTTTTTGTTGGTGGTGTTCTGAAGCTCGCTGGTGTTAATTTGGCTCAGTTAGCTGACCTTCAGTACCATTCTACTGAGGGGATTCTCTTGTGGGGGCTGTGCGCAGCTCCACAGAGCAGTGTGGTGGTGTGGTGCGGATCAGCCTGCTGTAGATGGACCCAGTAGTTGAGCGCTCGTTTCTGTATGGAGTCGAGTAAGGGGAACCGGCCCAATTCAGCCCTGCAAGCGCTATTGGCTGCACTACTGTGAACCTGCAGGAGGTGTTTACAGAATTCCAGATGGAAATTCTATATGGGGCTTTGATCCCATTTTTTATAATCAGGGTTCATAAGGGGACCCAAGACTTCACTACAATACAGAAGGATTGGCTTTATTATGCTATCGAAAATTTTTAGCCAAATTTTTATTGGTGGTTTAATTTGTATAGCCGATTCTTTATTGCATAAAAAGCCATGCGCGCTTTAACTCTTAATGCATTTATAACCAGGTTGAAGTTCCCAGACGCACTGATTTTTAGGCCCAGGTAATTATAGTTGGTGCTGTGCTCCAGTGTGTTGTTTCCCAGGGTGAAGCGGTACCTGTTTCCCTGAGATCTGGCTTTCTTCTGGAATACCATAACTCTGGTCTTGTCCAGGTTTACTGTCAGTGCCCATTTCTGACAGTACTGTTCTAGCAGTGCCAGGCTCTGCTGCAGCCCCTGCTCCGTGAGTGACAGCAGGACCAGGTCATCTGCATAGAGCAGGAATTTGATTTCTTTGTCATGTAGAGTGAGGCCAGGAGCTGCAGACTGCTCCAACACTGTAGCCAACTCGTTGATGTAGATGTTGAACAGTGTTGGACTCAGACTGCAACCCTGTCTCACTCCGCGCCCTTGGGTGAAAAACCCTGTTCTTTGGTTTCCAATTTTCACACCACACTTATTCTCTGTATACATTGACTTAATGATGTCATAAACTTTACCCCCTACACCGCTTTCAAGAATTCTAAGGAATAGACCTGGATGCCAAATTGAATCAAATGCTTTTTTGAAGTCTATAAAACAAGCAAAGATTTTCCCTTTATTTTTTTGGTGTACATGTTTGTTTATTAGGGTGTGTAGGGTGTAAACATGGTCAGAGGTGCGGTAATTTGGTAAAAATCCAATCTGACTCTTACTCAAGACATTGTGTTCGGTAAGGAAGGCCAGTATCCGGGCGTTAATGATACTGCAGAACACATTCCCCAGATTACTGCTCACACAGATGCCTCGGTAATTATTGGGGTCGAATTTGTCTCCACTTTTGTGAATTGGTGTTATTAGTCCTTGGTTCCAGATGTCAGGGAAACAGCCCGCTGCCAGGATGAGTTTGAATACTTTGAGCAGGGCCTCCAGCATCCTGGGGCTGCTCGTTGATGATGCTGTCGTTCCCGCAGGCTTTCCTGGGCTTGAGGGCTTAGAGCTTTTCTTTCAGCTCTGGTCCTGTTATTGGGAAGTCAAGTGGGTTTTGATTATCCTTGAATTTGGTTTCCCAATTCGTTTAGTTTTTTTAATATTGGTCCAGATTTAATTTGTTTTTGTCCAATTCTTGGTAAAGTTTATTAAAATAATTTTTCCAAGTGTTACCATTTTTGATTGCCAATTCATGATTCGTTTTGGATGTGTTTAATTTGTTCCATAGTTCCCAAAAGGAATTTTACTCTATGGATTCTTCTGTTTTGTTTAATTGTTTGGACACGTGTTCTTCTCTTTTTTGTTGAGAAGATATTTGTAATCTTTTAGAGCCTTGCAGTAGCTGAGTCTTAGTTCTGTATTGTTTGGCTCTCTGTGTTTCTGGTTTGACAGTTTTCTTAATTCTTTTCTGGTTGTTTTACATTCTGTGTCAAACCATTTTTCATGTGATTTCTTTTTAGAATTTGTTATTACGTTGTTTGTTTTGATTTTGTCGCTGTTGTTTCAAATATAAAATTGATTTCTTTGATGGCCGAATTGATTCCATGTTTGTCTGTTTGAAAACTTTTGGTTAGAAAGCTGTTTAGCATACTTTCTATTTCTGCACTATAAATTGTATTTTTGAATTCCTTAGCACTGCTTTGTGTCCATTTATAAGCTGGTTTGAGACTGTATAATTTGGGGGGGGGGGGGGTCGGATTAGAATTGTTTTGTTTGATGTTAGTTTTCATATACAGGACTGTTTGGCAGTGGTCTGATAGGGGGGTTTGTTGCCGGACTATGAATGCATTAATAGATTCTGGGTCCATGTCTGTGATAGCGTAGTCTACTACACTATTTCCTAAAGCAGAGCTGTATGTATTGTAACAAACCCAATTCTTAAGCAACGTCCAATAACTAGTAATTTGTGACGGAAATACAAATAAACTACCCTGAACAATATAAACTCGTCAAAGCAGTAGGATTGCGCGACAGAACCAAGAAAAATTGCAGGGTAAGTCAGGATTGTTTACAACACATAGAAACTAGGAAGAAAATTAAAACAGAAGGCAACACCAGAATTCAAATAGCAGATGTTATTGAATATGCGTGGAATATTATACTTGTAGACAGCTGTATCAAACATTTGGTGTACATGGGTTTTAATCAGACAGCATTTGGACCAGTCAAAATGTTTACCAGAACACACATTAATACCAGTCATATAGGACAGATCAAGCTTTCAGCAATGTACAGCCTAACATGCCCATGTTGATTAAAGTGTTCACCAATGAGTCCATCCGGCAGTCCTTATAGAAAAAAATGTCCATGAAACAACAACAACCAATAATTTAAAAGTCCCAAGCTGTTATATCAGGTCCATATTGAAAATGCAGTTGAGCCAGAATACTTTAAACACAAAACAAAAAACAAAATGAGACTTCTGAACAGGGTGCTTGTTAAACCCCGATAAATAAACAAAAATAAATAAATAATCCCAAACAGTCAGAACAAACCAGATAATCCAGCAGCAAAAAATAAGATTCCTCCCCATGAGGGGATCTCACCCAGTTCTTCCTTGGTCCTGTAGAGCTTGGAGTTTCCAACCAGGTAAGGAGACAAAAAGTGATGATTTCGATAATAAATGGATTAGTCACCGTTGTTGCTTTTAGGATAAAAATAAACCATCTGAATAATGTGGATAGTTTCAATTTGGCAGGAGATTAGTTAACTGGTTACTTCCAAACTGGAAAATGGCAGATTAGAAAGAATACACTGTTTCTAACAACCAAAAGATTATTGCTTCCCGGTCTCTCCTTTACAGACCAGCAACCACCTTCTTCAAAATCCCCTGCTCCTTCCTCCAAACACTCTGCATCCACAAAAAACCACACCCGAAAAAGAATCACCCCAGAAAAAGGAACCACACCCTTCCCAGGAAGTAATAGCCATATTTAAAGAGCTCCCAATTAAGATACTTAGACATAGTGATAAATCAAGCTCAATAAGCCCTTTGCCAAGGCAATTAGAAAACACCTGAATCTAATTAGAACTTCCATGTGGAAATTAAGGAAAAGATCATACAGTTAAAACAACAAGAGAGAGACCAGTGCAGAGATAAACCCCTTACCAAAACCGACAGTAAATTGATATAGCTTCACCTAATTTTACCTTATGAATCAGAAAGGCCCATTTTAGAAATGAGGACAAAATTACTTATTTAGCAATTGAATAGAGAATTAACTTAACCTGGCCAGGTATTCTGATACTCAATTAAGAGCAGCAGGCAGCAAATTACTTATGCTGCATTCATGTAGCTAATGCTACAGTATATCTGCCCTGAGAATCCCCTCTGATCCTGCCGTTAACGATGTACAGACCGAGGCCTTTACAGAGCTCACAACTCAGGATGTTCCAGAACTGACAGCGGCCACAACAGAACAGACGCCTTATCTACGGCTCTTTTTGAAGGTAATTGTCTTTGAAATTATAATTCAATACACATTTAGATTCAATATCTAAAATAAGAACTCGAATAGTATTTCAATTATTTTTTTCCTTTTCCTTCAGACGCTTAAAAGTACGAGAAGAGGCTTGTGCTGTTGACGGTACACACACATCTTTATTTATTTATATATATATATTGGGTTTTAATATACTCTATTAATATACTCTATGGATTCTCGGCAGTGGAATAGCCTGGACTCGAACCGGCAACCTCCAGGCTATAGGGCGCATCCTGCTCTCCATGTGGAGTGCCTTTACCGGATGCGCCACTTGGGAGCAGGACTTCGTTTGTTTTACGTCTCATCCGAAGGACAGAGCAGAAGGAGGTTCAGTGATTTGCCCAGGGTCACACACACACGGTGAGTCAGTGGCTGCTGCAGAGTCACTTCCAATAGGACCTTGTATGTTTTATGTCTCATCCGAAGGACAGAGCACAAGGAGGTTAAGTGACTTGCTCAGGTTCACACAGAAGTGCTCTCTTCTTTCAGTTGCACCACACCTACTTAAGACAATACTTTGTTAGTTTATCACTAAGAACAAATGAGTTATATATATATATATATATATATATATATATATATATATATATATATATATATATTGGGTTTTAATTTCTGATATAAGGTTGCCAAACTACAAGCGCTAAACACAAAGTGGTCATATTCGAGCCCAAATATGGTCATTCTACCTAGGCGTCAAAGGGTTAATTATTCTGACAAAGTGTGAGGGATATATAATGCCTTCATACCTAGAACTACCAGACCAGTCAAATTGTCCACTACATATGAAATAGTTGTATTGTACCAATACAGAACAGTATAATATGGTATTATTTTTAAAAGTCAGTCAGGAGTGTGCTGGAGATGTTTTGAACTGTGATTAAATCAGATTAGTCATGTAATGTCTGTTGTAATTCAAGCTATTTATTGTAATTCAATCAGTCTTTTGTAACAGGCATCTACTGTCTTTCATTTGTGTACATATATCTTGTCATGTAATTTTAGATTCACTAAAGTTATACAGGAGTCTGATAAACAGTGGATTTGCATAGGAGAAAAGTGTAACTGCAGTGAAAGTGGACAGTGGAATTATACATTGCAGCTAGCCACAGAACGTTGGCAGAAATATTGTGAACAAAATCTGTTGTGGCATATTACGATGAGTTGTAGTTCATACCCCTGAATGTGATGGGACTTAATGTCCACAGAATACTGAGCAGGCAGCGAACCAGGGACCTCTAGCATTGAAGCATTGCAGCCTGCTGCTCTTTAGTACAGTAGCAGATATCGGCTTTTGCAATGGAGCACCAGCTGACACTAGATAAACAATGTTCTGTAGTGTTGTATCTCCACTTCAGCGTCTGGCTGTAAATTTACTTGTATTAAATTGTACTTGATCTAAATGCAACAGTCACTTCCAATAGGACCTCTTTTTTTTCTTTTTTTTTTTACATTTTTAAATTTAGTAGTCGCCAATTGATTTTACCCGTTTTTTCTCCTAATTTGAAATAGCCAATTGTATTTTAGGCTCAGCTCACCGCAACAACCCCTGCACTGACTCAGGAGTGGCAAAGACAAACACACACTGTCCTCCGAAACGTGTGTCGTCAGCTGACCGCTTCTTTTCACTCTGCAGGCTCATCATGCAGCCAACCCAGAGCTACAGCGTCGGAGGACAACGCAGCTCTGGGCAGCTTACAGGCAAGCCTGCAGGCGCCCGGCCAGTCTACAGGGGTCACTGGTGCACGGTGAGCCAAGGACACCCTGGCCGACCTAAGCCCTCCTCCCCTCCGGGTGATGCTCAGCCAACTGTGTGCCACCTCCTGGGAACTCCCGTCCACGGTCGGCAGTGGAATAGCCTGGACTCGAACCGGCAACCTCCAGGCTATAGGGCGCATCCTGCACTCCATGCGGAGTGCCTTTACCGGATGCGCCACTTGGGAGCAGGACTTTGTTTGTTTTACATCTCATCCGAAGGACAGAGCACAAGGAGGTTCAGTGATTTGCCCAGGGTCACACACACATGGTGAGTCAGTGGCTGCTGCAGAGTCACTTCCAATAGGACCTTGTATGTTTTATGTCTCACACGAAGGACAGAGCACAAGGAGGTTCAGTGATTTGCCCAGGGTCACACACACACGGTGAGTCAGTGGCTGCTGCAGAGTCACTTCCAATAGGACCTTGTATGTTTTATGTCTCATCCGAAGGACAGAGCACAAGGAGGTTAAGTGACTTGTTCAGGTTCACACAGAAGTGCTTTCTTCTTTCAGTTGACCCACACCTACTTAAGACAATACTTTGTTAGTTTATCACTAAGAGCTGTTCATACTAAGTCGGTGATGTCATCGCTGCTCGGTAGCCAATTAGAAGTGAGGATATTTCAGAGGGCTTGGTCAGTGGTACAGATAGAAACTCCCACTGAAGAAACACATATGGACAAGACCTTTAAACTACTGAAAATAAACATATAATTTAATAGATATATTAAGACGGTTTAGTTTTAGAGATTCATTGATTAAAATTAAATCAGCGCCTTTTTGTGAATTGGGATGCTGAGAGGGCAAACTTTTTTGTTCATACTTTGTATCTTAAACCTTCACCCTTCCCTGTGTTAAAAATCCAGATTAACTATATGTGTTCTCCTCTCTCTCACTGTCACTGACACTGTGTATATGTGTGTGTCTCTCTGTCTGTCTGCGTGTGTGTGTGGCTCCTCTCTCTCTCATTATCAGTGACACTGTGTGTGCGCGAGTGTGCGTGTGTGCGCTAGTGTGTGTGTGCGCGAGTGTGTGTGTGTCAGTGTGTTACGACAGACAAGCTGACAAGACAGCCGTGACAGATCCCATCAGATTATATAGGAATTTAAAATTTTTATTATTTTATTTTATTTTTTATTTTATTTAAGATTTTTATTATTGTATTAAATCCTATAAGAAAGTTTAGAATCTAATATAAAATGTCCTAAATGTCCTTGTCACAAAGACGGCCGGAGTGGGCGGCGTCAGACCAGAAGCAG